>JAZAYU010000018.1:1167500-1767500 GCA_038501625.1 Corbicula japonica | reverse complement strand
TTAGTTCTCTTTCTTTATTGTAAAATGCTATTGGTGATTGCAAAGCTGAAATTAGAGAAAAAAAAAGCAATAAACATTACAGTGAGTGGCAATTTTATATTTGTTTGTGTATAACCTAAAAGTGAAGTAAGGGAAGAAATAAACTTTCTTATATGTATGTATGTATGTGTATGTGAAATTAGCGCAAAAGTATGCAGTCAAATTTACAGTGAGTAGCAAGCGGACAAAAGAGTGTGCCTGCAGATCTGGATCTAATCTGTTAACCTCTTCCTCCATATATACACCTCTTTACCCATGTGCGACCAGTGTAGATCCAGATCGGCCGGCACATCCGTGCCGTCTGATCAGGATCTGCACTGGTCGCATTTTGGTCAGAAATAACCTAATGAACCAAAAATGGAACAGTACAGATCCTGATCAGATGGCACACACTGTCTGCTTATGCAATAAAGGTGAATCTATGAAGAAAAGGGTCAATTCCTACCTGTAAGAAAATCTTTTTGCATCTCGAGTATCTTCTTGATTGCCGACACCCATGTATTTTTCACATCTTCTGACGGGGCCTGAATAAGGAACTTCATATCGGCCCCGGGGGTTTGGTCCTTCAGCATGAATTTAATTGGATCATTGTCTACATTTTCTGTCATGGACATTTTGTTTACCTGAAAAAAGAAAAAAATGTAAATCAACTATATCTTTAAAGTCTAAGGCCTCACACACACGCACACAGATAAACATACACAATGGGGCATTTATGTACTTCAACACATTGACAGAATTTGTTTCAGTCAGACAGATTTAGACATCTTGTCTGAACGAATGTCTGACACTTTTTTTTAAACTTTCTGGAAGTCTTCAGGACTCTAAGAATCAACCAATAAAAGGTTGAGAACAAGAAGTAATCACTGAGACAACTCAACTTTAACAGGGTGGTTATACCAGCATTTTTATCACATTTAACCTTCCATACGAGTCCGATGCCTTTTTTTAAAAAACATTCAGACATTGAAAACCAAATTTGTCTTTAAATTTTTGAGAAAAGCAGCTGATTGATATTGGAGGTTAAACTTTAAAAAAATGCTTTTTTAACATTAGTATGGTGCTCTTTATCTGATGAAAATAAGTTCAGAAATTAGTGAGATATAAGCAAAAAATCCTATCTGCAGCGGGTGATTTTGTGTGTGCACGACATTCTAAAGTGACATAGTATAGCCACCCTGTATAAACTATTCTTGAAAAAATAGAAAGTACTAGGACAACTCACCTTTAAACTATTCTTGAACAAGTAATAAGCACTGACAATATTGCCTCTCTTCTTTTCCGTCATCTCGCTGAACAGAATAATTTGTTCAAACAGAAATACGCGTCGTTCCTTAAATTTGAGCTGATTTCCCTTTGAACTTGAGCCTCCACCTGACATCTCAGCGACCAATAAGGTGTCCTGAAACATGCGTAACATGTGTTATTTACACTAACCAACCTCTTACAGGAAACCTTATTCATTTATTTAACTAGAAATGTGTCCATAGGAAACGGATGCCCCTGTTTGCATCGTTTTCAGATACTACAGTGCAATGATGGGAATAATAGCATTTCAAAGACAGTGATGTTCGAGTAATTATAAGAATATGCATAAACTTGATGATCAAGTAAATTATTTGTATTTGTGGCACTGTTGTCTTCTCATTACGGAAATGTTATTTTGAAATCCCTTCATTCATAAAGAAGTTATAGCCCGAACAAGTAAATTCAAGTTTTAGTAACTGTGATCTTGACCTTGGACTTACAGGCATGGGTAATGTACGCAACACACCGCCTTGTCATGGTGAACATTTCTGCCAAGTTATTTTGAAAACCCTCCATTCAAAACAAAGTTATAGCCCGGACAAGAAAATTCTATTTTTAGTAACAGTGACCTTGACCTTGGACCTACAGGCATGGACATGGTAGACGACTCACCACCTTGTCATGGTGAACATTTCTGCCAAGTTATTTTGAAATTACTCTATTCCTAACGTAGTTACAACCCTGACAAGAAAATTATATTTTAGTTACAGTGACCTTGCCCTTGGACCTACAGGCATGGGCATGGTATGGGACACACCATCTTGTCATGATGAACATTTGTGTCAAGTTATTTTGAAATCAATCTATTCCTAACAAAGTTACAGCCCGGACAAGAGAATTCTATTTTTAGTAACAGTGACCTTGACCTACAGGCATGGGCATGGTACGCGATTCACTGCCATGTCATGGTGAACATTTGTGTCAAGTTATTTTGAAATCCCTCCATTTATAACGAAGTTACAGCCCGGACAAGAAAATTCTATTTTTAGTAACAGTGACCTTGACCTTGGACCTTCAGGCTTGGGTATTGTGCGGACACACTGCCTTGTCATAGTGAACATTTGTGCCAAGTTATTTTGAAATCCCTCCATTCATAACAAATTAACAGCCCGGACAAGAGAATTCTATTTTTAGTAACAGTGACCTTGACCTTTGACCTACAGGCATGGGCATGGTACGCGACACATCATCCTGTCATGGTGAACATTTGTGCCAAGTTATTTTGAAATCCCTCCATTCATGACAAAGTAACATCCCGGACAAGAAAAGTCTATTTTTAGTAACAGTGACCTTGACCTTCACCTAAAGGCTTGGGCATGTACGTGACATACCGTCTTGATATGGTGAACAATTATACCAAGTTATTTAAAAATCCAATAAGAAATAACAAAGTTACAGAGCGGACAAGATTTTGCAAGAAAATTCTATTTTTAGTAACAGTGACCTTGACCTTGGACCTACAGGCATGGGTATTGTCACGACACACCGCCTTGTTATGGTGAACATTTGTTCCAAGTTATTTTGAAATCCCTCCATTCCAAACAAATTTAAGGGCAAAGTGTATATTTTTCTTAACACAAAATGTTAAGTGAAAAAGGGGCATAATTTGAAAAATATTGGAAGCAGGGTTATGGGTCTTGTTGGTTGTGATGTAGATTTTGATGGTGAAAATATATTTCAAGTTTCAAGGCAGTATCTCAAGTAGTTTTAAAGTTATGGGCAAAATGCATATTTCGCTTAACACAAAATATAAGAAACAAGATATATTCCTATTAAAACTAATGTAAATGGAAGTATCAAAGGACCATAACTTCTGAATGGAACATGTAAGAGCAAAACCCCACCTTCATGCACAACAACATATCAGGCCAAGCATTGTGGTAAAGTTTCATCAAATTCCCAGCAGAGGTGAAGGAGGAGTTGCGTTCACAAGATATATTCCTATTTAAACTAATGTAAATGGAATTATCAAAGGGCCATAACTTCTGAACGGAACATGTAAGAGCAAAACCCCACCTTTATGCACAACAACATATCAGGCCAAGCATTGTGGTAAAGTTTCATTAAATTCCCTCGAGTAGTGTAGGAGGAGTTGCGTTCATGAGATATACTCCTATTAAAACTAATGTAAATAGAAGTATCAAAGGGCCATAACTTCTGAACGGAACATGTAAGAGCGAAACTCCATCTTTATGCACAACAACATATCAGGCCAAGCATTGTGGTCAAGTTTCATTAAATTCCCACCATTAGTGTAGGAGTTGCGTTCACGCGAATATCAGACGGACGGACGTATGGACGGACGGACGGACAGGAGCAACTCTTAATGCCCGTCGCCATTTCATGGCGGGGGCATAAAAAGCATAATTACTGATGGTATGCAGTGTTTACAAATTACTTTAAGATGAGTAGCTACTGTAAAAACCATTCACAGTTAATTGGATTGTGCACAATGTTTGGACAAGTGACATTTACAAGCATGCAGATTTTGCCATAAGTTGCTGTGAAAAGTGTGCCATCATTTGCTTCGGTCAACAACATGGCAATTCAAACAGCCATTCAGAAATAAGTCCCAATATTGTGAATCTTCCAAAACATTCTGTATTAATGAGAATATTTATGTGTGTATATATAACTATGCATTTGAAAGTTTTTATCGAAGTATGAAAAACTTTAAGATTGTTTGGAGTAAGCATTGACACAATGATAAAAAACAATGAACCTTTTCCTCCATAGATACACCTTTATTGCATGGGAGAACAGTTTAGATCTAGATCAGCTGGCACATTTGTGCCATCTGATCAGGATCTAAACTGTTCGCTTTTTGATTCCTTAGATTATTTTGACCAAAATGCGACAATTGCAGATCCTGATCAGACGGTACGGATATGCAGGCTGATCTGGATCTACATTAGTCGTACATTTCATTGAGGAAAGTGGTAATGCACTAATGTAAAAATATATAATGTAGTCTTTACAATGATGAGTGGTTAACCAGGTGCTCAGCAAACCTTGAGTTGTATAGTAACCCTTTGCTCCATAAATACGCATTTTTATATATGTGCGACCAGTGTAGATCCAGATCAGCTGGTACATTTGTGCCGTCTGATCAGGATCTGCACTGTTCGCATTTTGGTCAGAAATATCCAAACAAATCAAAAAGCGAACAGTTTAGATCCTGATCAAAGGCAGGGATGTGCAAGCTGATCTGGATCTAAACTGTTCGCCCTTGCAATTAAGGGAGGAAAGGGTAACCATTTGTATTTTGATTATGACTGCAAAATTTGAGTGATAATAATAATTAAATTACAACAATGTTTAAATTTATGACTTTTAAATGATCAAAACTTATTTAAGAAAGGAATTGCGCAAAACATTTAAAGATTCAAAAGTAAACTCACCTGTAGCAGTAATTTTCCAACAGCAGTTATTTTACCCTGAAAATATATGAAATAATAAATCATGCATTCACTTCTAAAAAATAATTAGTAATTATTAAACCATTAACTCCACATAAACCGGTTTTATTGTGTGTGCCACCTGTGTAGTTTTAGATTGGCTGGCACATCCATGATCCATTTGATCTGGATCTACACTGGCTGGTCGGAACCAGATGACCTCACGAGCGTCCAGTAGTGTTAGTCGTCATTTTAGCATTTAGTAGGATACATGTATTGCACAATACTGATGACTGTTCAACTCCAAAGTTGTGCCTGGTTCTTTTTAGTGTATAGCACCACTTCTCTGGACCTCAATTGAAATTTTTAATAAGAAACACTTAAGTAACATGTGAATCTTACAATATTTTCCAGTGCATAATAATATATATTTCTAATTTATATTGTCCTGATTTCCTGCAAAACTTAAAAGTGATGTCATCATTTTTAAATCAAGAACTGTAATAGCTTTACACTGCAGATAAATTATCATAGTTATAAAATTTCTTCTATTGAAAGCCATAAGGGGCTATCAGCGAATGAACAAGCTGATAGCCACTTCTGGCTTTCAACTGACAAAACTGCGTGGTATTTTTAAAGAAATTCACAGATATGCTATCGTCCTTGTAGTTAGATATTCTAACTCTACTTACTGTGTAGCCCTGCAGCCGTCCAAACTGCATCATATCATTAGCATCTTTAGGGACTACACACATCACCTCATACGCTTTACGCAACTGTGAAGCATCTAAGCCTGCCCGCTCTGTATACTTCAAAATATCCTGAAACATACAGTACCACTTTTATAACACTGGCTGGAATACATTTTATTAACCTCTTCCTATATTGGATATGGTTCATATCTCATAGGCGACCACAGGGTGGCTATACCACGTACTTTTTGGATGTCGTGCACACACAAAATCTTTCGCTTCAGGTATGTTTTTGCTTATTTCTCAGTAATTTCTGGACCGATTTCGATCAGATAAAGAGCTCCTGTTAAAAAGCATTTTCATCGACATTTAACCTCAATTATCAATTGGGTGCCGTTTTCTCAAACATTCAAAGACATCTGATCAGGATCTCCACTGGTCGCATTTTGGTCAGGAATAACCTTACGAATCAAAAAGCGAACAGTGCAGATCCTGATCAGACCACTTTTACCATAGCTTTCACACTGATGAAATTAAATCCATTCCATATGGCAAAATAGCACTACATGTAGTACATTCTTGCAATTTTTTTAACTTACTGTCTTGCCAGGATTTTTCTGCTGCCAAAATTTAAAAGCTCAAAATCTGATAGAATTTTTAAAATCAACAGAAAAAAGCATCACAGCAAATGTGTTAAAGGGTGTCTTACTTTTTCGTCACATCACGGAAAATTTAAAATCATAAGAAATTGAAAGTTTTAATCTTTTCTTTTCAGACACTACTGTTTAGAATATCAACATTTGAGAATGTTTTAGCAGAAGGAAGTAGGGAAATTTGCTGAAACCAGAAATAGGCTTAATGGTGGCAAACACCTGAAAACAGTCACTGTTTCAAACTACCTCATAGGTAAAACTTAAAAATTCATACGAAGCCATTCATATTTTTTCAATCACTTACTGATGGTATTTATTCTAAAGCCGTTACTTTCTATTAACGGGGAGTAAACAATTCATACCTTTAAGATAAGTTGATATTTCATTATTCTTTGTACAGGTTTTATCAGCAAATCAGCAAGGTTTAGACGGTGCCCCAACTTCTGTCGGATTTCCTGCAAAACGCATCATACATTATCTTTAACTAAAATAGCAAAACTTATTTCTTATTTCAGAAAGTTACAATCATTAAGTTTAAGATATTTCGGTGGCCCAACTTCTGTCTGATTTCCTGTAAAATGCATCATACATTATGTTTATGTTTAGTAACCCTTTCCTCCATATATACACATTTTATCCTGTGTTTAACCAGTGTAGATCCGGATCAGCTGGCACATCTGTGGATCAAACTGGTCACATCTTGGTCAGAAATAACCTAATAAATCAAAGAGCAAACAGTGCAGATCTTGATCAGATGGCATGAATGTGCCGGCTGATCTGGATCTAAACTGTTCGCCATGTAATAAAAGCCTAATCAATTTGAGTAATAGGTTAACTTCCGCAACTAAAACAGCAAACCTCTCATTTCTGATTTCAGACAGTTACAGTCATTACGACTGAGATATTTCAACACCTAAATAGTTCCATTGGGTAACATGAAAATTCAATGAATTAATTGAACTAGTTTCTAGTTTTAAGTTTCCGATTTCACAACATTATGAGTTTTACATGAGCACTGTTTTGAAATTATGTGACCTGTTTTGGGGGGTTGGGTTGTTTGTTTTTAAGAAATGTAAATTGCATAACTTATTGGCAAAGAAGATTTTTTCTTAATGCTTAAATCCATATATACACCTTTTTAAGCCTGTGCGACCATTGTAGATCTAGATCAGCCAGCACATCCGTGCCTTCTGATTAGGATCTGCACTGGTTGCTTATTGATCACAAATAACCTAACAAATCAGAAAGCAAACATTGTCTGATCCTGATCAGAAGGCATGGATTTGCTGGCTGATCTACACTTTTTTTGCCATGCAATAAAGGCATGAATATGGAGCAAAGGGTTAAATTATAATAACTGTTAATTGAATAATGTTGATCCAAACATGCATCGACTTACCTCAAAGAAAGTGTCTATATATTCTGAAACTATATACTCGGACTTTGGCTTGTTTTCACAGTATTTTACATACATCGCAAGTCGTCTTTCCTGAAAATATAAATGTAACTTCCATTGAAATGATTGTAAATGACAACATGTGAGAATAGCCTGGAAGCTTTGTACACAATATTGTTTGTAAACTGTTCTCTATTTCACAGTATTGTTATACTGTGCTCGACTATACTATAATAACATTAATATATACATTTTTTGTGGACAATAATATTGTACACGACTTTTTACGTATACAGTACTTCTCAAAGTTTGTGATGCATTGAGAAGGTCCCCTGTGTACACATTAACATGAACAACAGTGGTGATCATGTATTTTCAAAGTACAGTGAAACCTGTATTATACAGCAACCAAAGGAATGACAAAAAGTGGCTGCTTAACACAGGTGTCTGTTCAAGACTGGTTAAAATAAGAACAAACTCTCAGTTAAGGAAATACTAAAATTGGCTGTTTAAGACAGGTGGTTGCTAATTGCAGGTGTTAAGGCAGGTTCAACTGTGCAACTGCAGCCAACCAAGGGAATGACAAAAAGTGGTTGCTTAAAACACAGCTGTTCAAGACGGGTAAAAATTATAAAAAATGTTAATTAAGGACATATTCAAACCGGCCGTTTAAGACAGGTGGTTGCTTATTGCAGGTGGCTGCTTAGGCAGGTTCAACTGAACTTAACTTTACTGTTCTGGACTGTGTACTAACCATTAAATTCCTTTTAAATGCCCTTCCCCTTTATAACAACCCCGTGTTATTTTTGTTTGGAAAAAATCAATTTATCTATATGTAGACTTCACAATCTCATATTAAAATAAAAATAATTAATATAAATAATAAAGGCCTCCTTAACAGTAAAATGTAACACTCCTGGGACATTTAAAAGGAATTTTATGGTAAATGGACAACTTATCACAGTAATTCAAGTGCATCACAAGTGAGAATTTGGTACCATTGTTTTTGTTTTTTCAAGGTCGAGACCTTACAGTCTTATTGTATTTTAATCTCAGAATGTTTCATTGAAGTTTATTCTTGGTTGCAAGATCAGTTTTTCCCAACTGTGCTGGAAAAAAAAACAATTTACATCTCATCTGTTTGACGAGTCATTCATTGTGATTATAGGCACAGTTTATGAAATGACAAATAAATCCTTCCTCTTTAATAAACAAGAAACACCCAGCACGTGCAAATGCTGTATTGTGGTAGCTGATTTCGATTGTGTATGGTTAGAATTTATTGAAATTGTTGGCATGCGTCACAGTAAAAGGTAAAATAATTCGCTGAAACTGCCTGCATGTGATTAAAGGTGTTATGGGGACGTAAAATGCAAATAAAATAATGTCAGAGGTAATGGATTCATGTGTTGATGGTAATAAAGAACGAATATCATTTATGTGCAAGTATCAAAAATATTACAAACTCTAATTCCCCTACCCTTCCCAAACTCCCACTCTGTAAAGAGCTGTAGTTTTTAGTCCATCAACAATTATTATCATACAATTGTGCAATATTTATGTGTCTTTCATAAAAGAACTTTTTAACACTTTATTATTTTAAATAAAATATTGTTTATTAAGCAAATTCAAATTTTTGTAATAGTAGAGTATACATGTATATAGTTTTGGATCCTTTAACCATTTCCTCCATAGAATAAACTTAATTGCAAGGGCAAACAGTTTAGATCCAGATCAGCCGGCACATCCATTCACTTTTTGATTCATTAGGTTATTTCTTACTATTCGATTTATTGAGTATTTCTGACCAAAATGCCACCAGTGCAGATCCTGATCAGATGGCATGGATGCAGGCTGATCTGGATCTACTCTGGTTGCACTTGTGTAAAAATGCGTATATATGGAGGAAAGGAAAAACACCATCTGTCATATTAAGGTAATTAGGGAATTTAGAAATTAGGTGAATGCATTCCATTAATTCAAATGGTGAAAGGTGAACTCATTCTTTTGCCAACAATTCTTAATTTCAGGAATCTACATTATCAATCCGTTCTCATAAAGTTGCATATTTAGTGAAATTGGCAAGCTGCGTTATTGCAAGCATTAATGTTTTTGTGATGCGCTACATTGTGCATAATGATGCTTTACTGATAAGCATTATCAAAATGCACACTGTGCACTTACTGAGTTGTTGGTGATGAATATCACTTGTTTTTAGTTGTTTACAGTTTTTGTTTTTTCATTTACCCAAGATAAAGGATATGCACTGGTCGTGTTTTGGTCAGAAATAACCTCACACATCAAAAAGTGAACAGTTTTGATCCTAATAAGATGGCAAGGATGTGCTGGCTGATCTGGATCTAAACTGTTCACCCAGGCAATAATGGTATATCTATGGAGGAAAGGGTTAATGTTTTTGTGATGGGCTACATTGTACATAATAAAGTTATACTAATAAGCATTATCAAAATGCACACTGTGCACTTACTGAGTTGTTGGTGATGAGTATCACTTGTTTTGAAGAGTTTACAGTTTTTGTTTTTTTCATTTACCATTTATTCCAGATAAATGCATTTTTACGCATGTGCAACTAGTATAGATCCAGATCAGCTGGCACATTCAAGCCATCTGATCTGGATCAACATTGGTTGCTTCTTGGTCAGAAAAAATCTAATAAATCAAAAGGGAACAGTGCAGATCCGATGGCCTTGGCTGATCTAGATCTTCACTGTTTACCCAAGACATTTAGGTGTACATATAGAGGAAAGGGTTAAAAGAGCAAATTTGGTGTAAGGAACAGATGTGGGCAAAATAAGCATCACTTGTTTTTTTTTAATGTACAAACATTTCTAGGTTTCTTGAAAGTCAATTTGAAGGCAAGCCTCAAATCTACACCATCTGATTGGCTGACATGGATTGGTCTCAATTTCAGCCAATCAGTACCTTGAAATAAGAGACTGATCTCCTATCTTAGTTTTATTATCTATGGCCCAAGTTTTAATGCTGGGAAACAATGCACAATCACAGTGATTGTTTCAAATTCCATCATAAGTAAAACCTTAACCCTTTCCTCCATAGATACACCTTTATTGCATGGGCAAACAGTGTAGATCCAGATCAGCCAGCACATCCGTACCGCCTGATCAGGATCTAGACTGTTGGCTATTTGATTTATTAGGTTATTTCTGGCCAAAAAGTGACCAGTGCAGATCCTGATCAGACGGCACGGATGTGCTGGCTGATCTGGATCTACACAGGTAGCACATGCGTAAAAATGCATATATTATGGAGGAAAGGGTTAAATTCATATAAAGCCATTCATATTTTTCAAATATGTAGTTACAGCTGGTAATAATTGCAACAGTGTTAACATTCTATTAATGGGGAGTATAATTATAAAACACTGATTATCACACTGGGTACTTAATAATAATAAAACGGTATTTTACCCTTTGTGTAGGTTTAATAACATTCGGGGAATGAACTGTTTTGTTGCTACAAACACATGTTAAGCAAAGACCAGGTGCCAAAGAGGCTTGTTTGGAACTGCTTTCTGTCTGATTGCATGTAGAAGATGTATGTTATAGATCTCGGTTAACAAACCTAGATACTGTCATGTAGATCTTGTTGATTGTAAATAAGCAGTGATAGAATTATACTGCAAACCAACATATATAAGCAACCAAAGTATCAATTTATCTGAGCTCCTTCTGATTTTTTTCGCATGTGGCACCGGTGTAAATCCATATTAGTCATGCCATCTAATCAGGATCAAAAGTGTTTGCTACTTGGTTAGAAATAACCTAATTTATCAAAAAGCCAAAAAACAAACTGTGAGGATCATAATCAGATGCACAGATGCACCAGCTGATCTTAACCCTTTCCTCCATAGACACACCTTTTTTGCATGGGCAAACAGTTTAGATCCAGATCAGCTGGCACATCCGTGCCATCTGATCAGGATCTAAACTGTTCGCTTTTTGATTCGTTAGGTTATTACTGACCCAAATGCGACCAGTGCAGATCCTGATCAGATGGCATGGATGTGCCAGCTGATCTGGATCTACACTGGTCGCACACCCGTAAAAATGCGTATATATGGAGGAAAGGTTAATCTACACTGTTCGCCCATGGAAAGGAGCAATATCCAATGGCGTATATGGCTAAATTGTTCTTGTATACATTTCTTTGTAACTTTTAAGCACTCCTACAATAACCTAAGTTGCAGTTCATTAACATCATGGTTTATGTCGAATGTCTGCTTTTCTCCGTTTATTAGCATTTTCCATTAAAAACCAATTAAAACAATAGTTAAAGTAAACCATTCCATTTGTTTTCTGCAGGAAAAATATTAGCTGTCAGAAAACAAATCTTTCAAATCTTCCGAGCCAATTACAAGAATGTTTGATACCAGACAATGGCCCAAGATCATAAAACTAAAACTGGAGACCAGTCTCAAATTTCACGCATTTGATTGGCTGAAGTGAAAACCAGTCGCCATTTCAGCCAATCAGATCCTTGAGATTTGAGACTGGTCTCCAAACTTCAGGTCCTGTGATTATAAAACATTTTTCATGCTCAACTCAACTTGAGCATGAAAATCTGATGGCTTCATTTCACTTCATTATATAAAATAAAACTTTTTTAACTGAAAATATGACATAATTGATCTTAAAAACAACTGTTGAACATACAGGTATTTCTTATTTATGAAGTCAGTAAAAGTTCTTGACACAGAATTGAGCTGAGCATGAGAAAAGTTTTTTAATTATGAGCTCCGGGCCCAGGATCATAAAACTGAGATTGGAGACCAGTCTTAAATCTCAAGCATCTGATTGATTGAAATGGCAAACGATCACCATTTCAGCCAATCAGATGCTTGAGATTTGAGACTTGTCTCCTGTTTTATGATCTTGGGCCAGATTTATAGTCACATGTTCAATACAGGGATATGAGTTTCAACTGATTCCATTTATTTTCAGCTAACCTCTGCCATCATGAGCTTACAGTCAGTCAGTTCCTTGCTTGAAGGAAAATATTTTGAAATCTCGAGAGGGACTGATTGTTTTTCGATGATTTTATAGCAGGTAATGGGCTTTATCCCTTTCCTCCATATATAAGCATTTTTAAGCACGTGCCACCAGTGTAGATCCAGATAAGCCGGCACATCCGTGCCGTGGATCTGGATCTGCACTGGTCATATTTTGGTCAGAAATAACCTAATGAATCATAAAGCAAACCAACTGATCCTGATCAGACGGCACGGATGTGCTGGCTGATCTGGATCTTTCGCACATGCGTAAAAATGCATATAGATGGAGAAAAGGGATAGTTAAAATATGAAACACAATCACCAATTAGTTATGAAGAAATAAAAGATAATTGCATGTTCTCTCCAAATAAAGTAACAACTGAAATGTAAACAAAATATGACCGAAGAAACCTTTTTCCTGTGGCGTGCCCCAAAATACAGTTTGAATAAAGCATCGCTAATTTGATCTAACTTGTTTATTTTCCACTGCACTGCATGTGAGATTGTTCAATTAAAACAAGCATAGTATTCCTGGAGTTTGAGCTAATAAAGTGCAGATTGCAAGTGGGATTGTTCAATTAACAAAAGCATAGTATTCGTGGAATTTGAGCTAAATACTGCATATTGCATGCTTGAGAATTGTGTAATGTTTATGGAATCCATCTCACTAGATAAACCGTTTACTCCATATATACACATTTTATTGCATGGGCCAACAGCGTATATCCAGATCAGCTGGCACATCTGTGCCATATGATCAGGATCTATACTGTTCACTTTTTAACCCTTTCCTGTACAGATACACTTTTATTGCTAGGGCAAACAGTTTAGATCCAGATCAGCCGGCACATCTGTGCCGTCTGATCAGGATCTAAACTGTTTGCTTTTTGATTCATTAGGTTATTTCTGACCAAAATGCGACCAGTGCAGATCCTGATCAGACGGCACGGATGTGCCGGCTGATCAGGATCTACACTGGTCGCACATGCGTAAAAATGCGTATTTATCCAGGAAAGGGTTAAATCATTAAGACATTTCTGACCAAGTTGCAAACAGTGAGGATCCTGATCCGATGGCAAGCTGATCTTGATCTACAATGAATTTGATCACAAGCAAAAATAATAAAGGGTTAACCCTTTCCTGGATATATACGCATTTTTACGCGTGTGCGACCAGTGCAGATCCAGATCAGCCGGCACATCTGTGCCGTCTGATCAGGATCTGCACTGGTCGCATTTTGGTCAGAAATAACCTAATGAATCAAAAAGCGAACAGTTTAGATCCTGATCAGACGGCACGGATGTGCCGGCTGATCTGGATCTAAACTGTTCGCCCTAGCAATAAAGGTGTATCTGTACAGGAAAGGGTTAAGGTGATGATGTATCTACCAATCTGACATCATTAGACACACAAGGAAAATCCTAAAATTTTACTTTGCATTCATTAACCCTTTCCTCGAAATACATACCTTAATCACAAGGGCTAACATTTTAGATCCGGATCAGCTGGCTCATCCATGCCATCTGATCAGGATCTAAACTGTTTGCTTTTTGATTTGTGAGGTTATCTCTGACCAAAAAGCAACCACTGCACATCCTGATCAGAGAGCACTGATGTGCCGGCTGATCTGGATCTAAACTGGTCGCACACAGGTAAAAATGCTTATATAGTGAGGAAAGGGTTAATCATATAAATTGACAGATGACTATCTTGCAGACCTTACTGATAAACTCTTTGCTTCCAAACTCTTCACTCCATATGATATGGCATACGGGATTTTTATGCATTCATGTCACAGTCTTAGTTAAGATTTCTACACGTTTATTTTCGAGCCTCACTCGAGATATATATGTGTTAAAGTTGTGCCCTTATTTGAAATTTATATGTGTTTAAGTTGTAGCTTTATTGGGGATTTATATGTGTTAAGTCTTTTTTATTGGGGATTTATGTGTAAAAGTCAGACCCTTATTTGGGATTTATATGTATTTGAGTTGTAGCATTAGGGATTTATGTGCATTAAAGTCAGATGGATTTATACATGATAATGTCATAACCTTTGGGATTTATATTAGTTATTGATGAAACCTGTTCAAATAAGTCTCAATATATACTCATGAATATACTTACATATCTTAGAAAGAGCCCTGCAAGCTTATCTGGATCATCCAAACATTTAGAAATCTCTTCTGAAAATGTCCTGAAAATAAATGTTTATTAAGTAACAGAAGGTGTTAAGTGTTCATTACACTGTTTTTTTTTCCGTTTTAATGAATTTCTTGCATTATGAACAGGTGGAAGTTAAGTGCAATTTAATGTATACAAGTATCTGGTTAATTTAAAATTCAAGGTAAGATTGCAAGATCCATCAAACTTTCTCTTATTGTAACAACAGTGGAAGTACTTTCATACATCTTCAAAATGCCAAGAAATTTTCTATGGTGTATAAAAAATACTTGGTTTATGGTGTATAACAAGAACTGATAAATGGCCTACCACAGTGACTTAACCCTTTCCTCCATATATACGCATTTTTACGCATGTGCGACCAGTGTAGATCCAGATCAGCCGGCACAAACTTGACACCTGATCAGGAATTGCACTGGTTGCATTTTGGTCAGAAAATATCTAACAAATAAAAAATCGAACAAATTAGATACTGATCAGACGGCATGGATGTGCCGGCTGATCTGGATCTACACTGTTCGCCCAGTACAATAAAGGTGTGTATATGGAGGAAAGGGTTAAGTTTATGGTCTTCAATTGGACAAGGATCTTGGTTTATGATCTATAACAAGATCAGTTACCAAGGTTATAAAACTGAGAATGAAAACCAGTCTCAAATCTCAAGAATCTGATTGGCTGAAATGTAGACTGGTCTCAATTTCAGCCAATCATATGCTTGGGTTTTAAGACTGGTTTTTAATCTGTTTTATAATCTTGGGGCCTGGTGAATGGTTGTACCATGGAGTAAAGAGTTTATATTTTTCTGTGATTTGTAAAACCTGTCTGGAACATTTACTTACTCTTTATGCCAGTCATAGATCTGGTGAATATTTCCAAACACTATTTTACACTTCTCCTTCATCTCCTCTGTGATATCACACGAGTCTATATACCCTTTATAACCCTGAAATAGAAGAATAAAATTAAAGTGATATCACACGAGTCTATATACCCTTTGTAACCCTGAAATAGAAGAATAAATGTGATATCACATGAGTCTATATACCCTTTGTCACCCTGAAATAGAAGAATAAAATTAATGTGATATCACACGAGTCTATATACCTTTAATAACCCTGAAATAGAAGAATAAAATTAATTTGAAATCACACAAGTCTATATACCTTTAATAACCCTAAAATAGAAGAATAAAATTAATTTGAAATCTCACGAGTCTATATACCCTTTATAACCCTGAAATAGAAGAATAAAATTAATGTGATATCACACAAGTCTATTTACCCTTTGTAACCCTGAAATAGAAGAATAAAATTTAATTTAAAACCTGCTACCCCCTTTTGACATTGAATTAAGAAAATAAACATTCTGACCAAGTTTGAAGAAGATTAGATACAAATTAAGACCGCTAGAGTGCTGACAACGATTGTGAACGGATGACAGACAGACGATGGATGAAAGGTTATCACAAAAGCTCACCCTGTCACATTCACCCTGTCACTATGTGACAGGTGAGCTAACAAATGATATTGCCCATACCGGGAAGAAAATCCGTACAAAACATCAACTGTGCCTAGCTATGCAAACATAATCATCACTGCATGATATCTGTAACCCCCTACTTGGGAGCAAACCCAGATGTTTGAAACATGTATTCCCCCCACCCCACAAAGCCAACTGGATAGTAATATGCTGTTATTTTATTGAAGGTCAAAGTGACCTTGACATCCTGACCTCAAAATTAATAGGGTCATCTAAAGTGATGTTTTCACTGTTTTTTCACGTTGGAACCTAAACACACATAAAAAGACTAGATTTTTGATGTCACAACATATTGGTATTAACAACAGTATTTGGCACCATTTAATGCAAGTTTTCTGTAAAATTCACACAACTTGTGTACTAAAAGCATAAAATAAAACTATGGTTTTACCGGTGAAAGATAGACAACTCTGGAGTTTATGTAATAATTCACTCGTGGCTTTGCCACTCGTGAAAATACGAATTTTGGAAGTCACTTTGTAAATTTATAGATTCTATTTCTATCTTTCACATGTAAAAACAAATATCCTCTACATATTGATTAAAAAGTTAAAAATACGATGAGGTAAATGAATTCATCACAGGAAATTTTATCTATTAGCAGTCTGCTATCACATCTTGGAGGTAAACATCCAATTTTTAAGTTATAAAACTTGGCTTGTTATTTTCTTGATAATTTTTTATGTGCCAGATTATTTCCGTGTTTCACACTTGAAATATTATTACTGAATTGTGTCCTTGATATATTTTTTTCTTTCATCTTCAATAATAAAACTGTTCATAGGTGTCACTCAAAGATAAGTTGGTTTATTTTAAACTTCCTTGCTGTACTCCGTGTATGTCTCACTGTTACTTCAGATATACCGTAATAATCCTTATAAATTCTCCCCCAGGGGCATTATGTTTTCAGAAAAGGGGTAGCTTATTTCCTGTATGAATTATTTTTATTCTAATATTAAATTCTGAAGGATATTGGATAATAATATGGATCAACTGATTTTTTTTCTCTAACTAGAACTCCGAGTCCGATGTGCCGCCTGACGAAATTTTTGTTATTAGACATAAAAAATGTTAATTAGTTTTTTGTTGTGCAGTTATCCGCAATGTATTTTCACAAAATTTAACATATAAAATAACCTTTTAATTGTCTCATTGCAAGCAACATGCACAACAAGTTATGCCGATGGCAAAAAATTCACTAAAAATCAATGGAAGGGGAATAACTCAAAAACAAAACAAGGTAGAGTTACGGTTCTTGTGCACTGCACTTGGAGTCATTTGGACCTATGGTGACAAAGTTAGGCTCCAGACAAGGAAATACGGACGCCGCCGCCACTGCCGCCACCACCGACAAAGTAATCCCTATATGTCGCCTAGTAGATGTGGGTTAAACAGCAATTTTATGGTACTACTCAAAGTTTGCTAAGCACCAAATTAACCTCATATCATTGTGAAGTCTACATTATATTAGTATTTATATAAGAAATTGTTGAGTAATGAATCAAGAAGATCAACAGTGTACACATATCCTTGAATGACTGTCCTACAAAAAAGGTTAACCTATATTTTTATAGTGGTTATCTTAACCCTTTCCTCCATATATACCGTCATTGTTCGAATATAAGCCGCATTCATGTATAAGCCGCACCCTTCTAAACCTGATGGAACTGATGAAAATGGCTTAATGCAATGTATAAGCAGCTAAATCTGTGTATTAGCCGCACCCCCAACTTTTTACTGCCAAATTCTGTAAAAAAAGTGCGGCTTATATTCAGACAATGACGGTACGCATTTTTAGCATGTGCAAACAGTGTAGACCAATATAAGCCGGCACATTTGTGCCGTCTGATCAGGATCTGCTCTGGTCGTATTTTGGTCAGAAATAACCTAACAAATCAAAAAGCACACAGTGCAAATCCTGATCAGATGGCATGGCTGTGCCGGCTGATCAGGATCTACACTGTTCTTCCACACAATAAAGATGTATCTTTGGAGGAAGGGTTAAGCTGCATACAAGATAAACATCTTGCATCTGTCCCTGATGATTCCCCTGGTATGAGTAACTTGGTCACTTTTTGTCCCTGAATTTTCTTCCTAATGAGTAATTTTTTGCAATATTTCCTATCTTCCTTATTCGAAACAAAATTCCAATAACCTTGAGGTCTTACTCAGTAAAAGCAACACTTGAAACTTCAATTGCATAACCAATTAAATTCTAGTTTTTAGAAACATAAAGTTATTTCTCTGCCAAACAACATTTGGGGACAATGCAAACAGCTTTAAAGGGGAATTCCATAAAATTTCAAATACATATGATTGAAAAAATCTATAAATTTTCGTTATGATATGAATAATATTATTCTAAAATGGGGCATCTCATGGGAAAACTAAAATGTAAAAAAATATCAGCTAAGATATCATTTCCCATAACATGCCTGGTATTATCTGAATATCGTAATCTTAAAAATTAATGCAACTGGAAACCACCTTTATTAAGGTCCGAAAACAACAACAACAAGAACAACTCACCTCGACAACACCGCCTAAATCTTTAACATAATCTTGCTCTGTTTCTACCAGTTCTTGTATAACATATCTGAAAAAGAAAACAAAATCAAAGTACTGAAGGTACTCGCGGAACTAATTTTACTACACATACTGTGTACATAATCAAAGTACTGTAGTACTAAAGTTTTATTTTTCACAACTTGCATTAACACTTTACTCCAAAAATACACCTTTACAGTGTCAGCATACAGTGTCGATCCAGATCTTGCCATCTGATCAGGATCTACACAGTTCACTTTAAGTCATTAGTTATTTCTGAACAAGGAATGACCAATGTAGAACTAGATCAGGTGGCTTGGGTCACTGGTTGCACATGCATCAAAACATATATGGAGTACAGGGTTAAACAAAAAAAAGGTCACCTATTTAAAAATGTCTGGTGTTCAATCTATACTCGGCAAAAATTGAAAACTGAAACGTTATAGCTTCAAATAACTATAATGATACAAATACAAAATCTATATTGTAGCACCCTCCCGAATCAGGAAAAAAATTATTTTCTCACTCTCCCATAAAGCTAAAAGCATAAACGCTGGCTTCATGCACCAGAAATATCAAAATACAAAGTAAGTTCAAAACATATTCAATTTTCGTTTCTAACCACAATTCCAAGAAAACCGTGTCAGTTTTCTTTTTTTGTTGAGCATATTTATATGTTGTTTACAAGGAAATGTTAAATAGCTAGATAATTACATTTACCCAAAGTAGGTCATGACTTTTTTCCATGTATTTGAACATGTCTACATTTTTGAAAATGACATAAGAGATAAATTTTGTTAAGATAACAAAATTTTGTCCTTGTGCAGGTGTTTAGATATGATAAAACTAATACAATGATGACAAAACAGTGCCCAAGGTTATAAAACTGAGCATGGAAACCAGTCTCAAATCTCAAGCATCTGATTGGCTGAAATGGCGACCAGTCGCCATTTCAGCCAATCAGATGCTTGAGATTTGAGACTGGTTTCCAAACTCAGTTTTATAACCTTCAGCCCAGATTAAACATTTTACCTTTACTCCAAATATATGGGTTTTATGGCATATGCAACACTGTAGATCCAGATCAGCTTGCACATTCATTCCCTCTATTCTGTATTTACACTGTTTGCTCTTAGATTCTATAGGTTATTTCTGACCAAGATGTTATTTGTCCAGTTCCTGATCAGATGGCATGGATGTATTGGCTGATCAGGATTTACACTATTCGTCCATGCACTAAAGGCATATATATGGTCAAACTAAACAGTAGAGATATTTAGAAGATGTCACAGATGTGCCAGCTTATCTAGATCTACAATGTTTGCCCAGGTAATAAAAGAGGTCAGGGATTTTAACAGATGCAAATTTTTTCATCCTGATGCAAGCAATTTTGGATTTTACCAATTCTTACCTCACATAATTCTGAGCTATGGGTCAGTTTGATGTTGAGGAATTTTACAAGTAAAAATTTTCAAGAAAACTGGCAAATATTTGTTCAGTTGCATTTAAAAAAAAACAGTAAATATAAATGTGAGTCTTGAAAATAACAACTTTTTGATAGTTCTTAGGCCTGCTGTTTGTTATTATTAGTCCAGTTCAGACTTTCAAGTCAAAAACTGATAACTCTAGGTCCGCCGAGCCCAAAAAGAAGTTTGAGTGATTTCATGTGCAGTTAAGATCGTTGGAATACAACATGTGACTCCAACAACCTAATTATCTCCCTTTGAAAATTCTACTGCGTTAACTTACTGTCTTTTCTGTAGATATTTCTCCTTTTCGGTGCCCTTGTCCTCCTCACTGCCTGAATCGGACCCTTGTCCTGTGTCCGGAGGCTGGTCCTAGAAAATAGATTGGTCAACATAAATTACTGTAAAACTGGTAATTCCCTTAATGTCCGAAGGCTGGTCCTAGAAAATAGATTGGTCAACATAAATTACTGTAAAACTGGTGAATTTTCTTAAGTGTCCGGAGGCTGGTCCTAGAAAATAGATTTGTCAACATAAATTACTGTAAAACTGGTAATTCCCTTAATGTCCGAAGGCTGGTCCTAGAAAATAGATTGGTCAACATAAATTACTGTAAAACTGGTGAATTTCCTTAAGTTTTTTTTTCGCTAAAAGTCACAAATTGCTTACCTCATGAATTCATAAATACTGCAAATATTTGACGAGTTTCCATATATCGCAAAATTAGTATATCTAAAAGAAGGCAATTAAAATAGAACTATTAATTATTTCAAACGTCACATATAAAATCTGCAACCAGTTCAGGCCAAGATTAGCTGTGCCATCTGATCAGGATCTGCACTGATGGCTTTTTGGTCAGGAATAACTTTAAAAAAAGAAACAAAGAGTGTAGATCCTGATCGGATGACACAGATGCATCAGCTGATCAGGATCTACACTATTTGCCCATTCCATAAAGGTTGTATCTCCAGAGTAAAGAGATTCGCTAATGTAGTGCTCCAGACTGACAAACAACATAACAAATCACAAATTAATTCTTACTTTTCAAAAATTGACAGAAATAAATTCAGAAACATCTTGAACATCTTCAGATCAATCAATCCGAGAGAAATAAATTTTGTTCAAGTACTTAGGTACTTTATACAAGCATTCTGAATATTATCTAATTCATGTGGTATTACTTCACCCGCTAGCAAGATTACGATTTTACGATTTTTAGTACAGGTCTTCTATTTCCGTAACCTCATTATACTCTTGGTTCCAAGAAAAATCTAAAATTTCTTTCTGAAAACAATAACAACAACAACTACTACATCACAATATATCAGGCAGATTTTACGATTTCATTTTAAGTATAGATATTCTATTTCTGAAATGTAATTAACTACTTGGTTCCAAGAAAAATCCAAATTTCTTATGAAAATAACAACAACAACAAACAAATATATCAGGCAGCAAATATTATTGGAAATGCAGAATTTCTACGCATTACGATGCAATTTTGACTTAAAAAAAAATAATATAAATATACTGAAATTTTTACAAGCTTTCCAAACCATGCTATAAATGATTTTTCTGCATGTTATTTGCTTTTTAGAGGGTGGAGGGGGTGGGGAGATGTTAGTGTGAGCATTGGGGGCAGGGGGAGTGATATAATTCTTTGAACTGATGAGCAATTTCAAAAGAATTCAAAATTGTTAAAATAAATGAAAAAAAAAATCATGCCAACTTAAACTTCAAACAATTGCCGAAAAAAATGTCTCAAAGCAACAAAAATCCCTTGTAGAAAACAACATTCAACAAACAACAGTTCCCATTAATCAATCCCAAATGTTGATATTTATGTAACAACTTCCTCTGGTACCATTTTAATCACAAATTAATATGTCAATAGATGACTGGTGCAACCTCAAAAACAAATTGAGATTCATTCGCAAAAAGAGGATTAAGCAAATACTTGAAACGATGAAAACCACTCAAAGACATGGAAATATTTTCAAAAGAACAAGTTCTTTGCTTCGTAGCAGATTCTGAAGATGTATTTTACGCACATTAATATTATAAGATTTATGGCCAATTTTCCTGTGGAAAACATGAGTGCCAGTGCCTTGAAGAATTTGCTTTTTTTTGTGACAATAAAGGTTGATAACTCTGAAGTGGCTGAAGCGATTTGGCTGGTAATGGAACTTGGCCGAGATATTATGCCCATAAACACTTTCCCCAGTTTTCATGAAGATCTGTCAAAAACTGTTTGAGTTAATGAGTGGACATCGCTGTGGATGCTGCCTCTGCATATAAAAAGAAAAATTTAGAAGACAATGCAATGTGACCAAACCAGGTATTAAAGTATTAATAGGAAAGCTTATTGTAAAAAATTTGTAGAGAAAAATGGACTTAAACGAAAAATACTCAACAAAAATTTCTAAATGAAAAAGGGGCATAACTATGACAAAATACAGTCAAGAGTTATGAAGCTTGTCCTGATAATTGCTACTGTGAAGTCAAGACAGCTATGTCACGTTTCAAAGCTCTACTTTGAATGGTTACCCCAAAAATGTGGACTTTAAAAAAAAAACACTATCAATTTATTATGTTTAGGGATATGAGTGATACCTGTGGTATAAGGGGTTAATAAATAAACAACAGCTACCATGCATATCACAACAACCTTTTCCGATTTGACAATTTTGTTTCAGTTAAATATAAACATCTGATTTTATGAAAATAAGCATTATTTTCAAATATGTATGAACCTGAATAATTCTGCAATAATACATATGTTACTATATATAGTAACAAATTTACGTTGAAAAAATATTATTACTCGGCCTCGGCAGATTTTATCGCATAATTGCCCCGCACGTGGAGGGCAATTATGTGATAAAAGCACTTGGAAAAGACGCACGTGCAACGCTTGGTTTTGCATGACGTCATTAGCGGCATTCCCGGCAGCAAAATGGCCACAGGTGAGCGTAAGCTGGAGTCGCTTGCAAATAGAATTCTAGATTTAGATGGAATTATTGTTAAGTGGACTCAAGAAAACAATCATTTAACCGAGGGAGAAGCTAGACTGTTTATTGACAGTAATTTATCTAGTTTTGACAACTTCTAACATAATTATTTCCCTTTGCCCTGCGGTTAAGGTAAACCTCGGATTTCACCGGTACAGTAATCGAGGGAAAACTGACATATGTATTATACAGAACAATTCATGGGTGGTCGGGGGCGGATGTTGATAATTGCCCCGCTAGAGATAAAATGCCCTCGGGCTAAAGCCCTCGGGCATTTTATCTCTTCAGCGGGGCAATTATCAACATCCGCCCCCGACCACCCATATATTATTCTCTAAACAAAGAACTATCAGCGATGTTTTTAGTATAAGCATGAAAAAAAAAGGAATATTCCTACAAGCATTTCTATTTTTATCCTTGTAACAAACTTAAGTTCAGAGACTATAATTAATGTATATTACTCAATTTGGAACAGTTCAAAATTAATCACGTTGAACCCTTTACTCCATGGATACTGACTTTATCCCATGAGTTTAACCCTTTACTCCGTGGATACTGACTTTATCCCATGAGTTTAACCCGTTACTCCGTGGATACTGACTTTATCCCATGAGTTTAACCCTTTACTCCGTGGATACTGACTTTATCCCATGAGTTTAACCCTTAACTCCATGGATACTGACTTAATCCCATGAGTTTAACCCTTTACTCCGTGGATACTGACTTTATCCCATGAGTTTAACCCTTTTACTCCATGGGTACTTACTTTATCCCATGAGTTTAACCCTTTACTCCGTGGATACTGACTTTATCCCATGAGTTTAACCCTTTTACTCCATGGGTACTTACTTTATCCCATGAGTTTAACCCTTTACTCCATGGATACTGACTTTATCCCATGAGTTTAACTCTTAACTCTGTGGATACTGACTTAATCCCATGAGTTTAACCCTTTACTCCGTGGATACTGACTTTATCCCATGAGTTTAACCCCTTTTACTCCATGGGTACTTACTTTATCCCATGAGTTTAACCCTTTACTCCGTGGATACTGACTTTATCCCATGAGTTTAACCCTTTTACTCCATGGGTACTTACTTTATCCCATGAGTTTAACCCTTTACTCCGTGGATACTGACTTTATCCCATGAGTTTAACTCTTAACTCTGTGGATACTGACTTAATCCCATGAGTTTAACCCTTTACTCCATGGATACTGACTTTATCCCATGAGTTTAACCCTTTACTCCATGGATACTGACTTTATCCCATGAGTTTAACCCTTTACTCCGTGGATACTGACTTTATCCCAATCAGCTACTAGTGCAGAACTAGATCAGCTAGCATGTATGTGCTGCCTGATCAGGATCTACACAGTTTGCTTTTAAAATTATCAGGTTTTATTTTTGAACAAGAATCAAACAAAAATCCACATCTGATCAGACTTCAAGGACCAATCTGGATCTACACTTGATGCCCAAATCTCACCGAGTTATAAATAGGTTAACTCCATATTGGTGTTTTATCATGTGTGCAACCAGTGTAGATCCAGATCAGGCAGCATTTCCATGCCATCTGATCTGGATGTACACTGTTCGCTGATTGGTCAGAAATAAAATAATAAATTAACAGAAGAATGAACAGTGTAGATCCTGACCAGACAGGCAGGGACGTGCCAGCTGATCTGGATCTAAAATTTTAGCAAATGGGATAAAAGCCGTACCTACAGAGAAAATGGTTAAAACATATCATCACAACTAAACAATACATCGAAGATTACAGAACAACAATTCATGCTGGTACGACTGCGAACTTGGGGTTCTCACCATTTTTAATTTCACTAGATTTTCAATTTCTGTTGCAAAGTTTACACTTCCCTCTGGCTGATTTTTCAAAGATAATGTTGATGCCTGAAATTGATTTTAATGGCATTAATTCTTTATACCCTTAATTCAAGAAATGATGTCAACAGTGTTCGAAAACACCTTTACAGAAATGTATTCTGGCAAAAAATAACAAGATGCCACAATGTGACATAACCATTTTCTTTTCTCTACAATTTTAATTGAAACAAGAGGGCCATGATGGCCCTTTATCGCTCACCTGAGTACAACAAAGTTATTTTTGGTAACAGTGACCAAGACCAAGATGACCCATATTCGAACTCATCCGAGAAATCATTGGGACAAACATCCTGACCAAGTTTCATGACAATCGGAGCAAAAATGTGACCGCTAGAGTGTTAACAAGATAATTCTATTTTTAGTAACAGTGACCTAGTTTTTGGACCCATATTCAAACTCATCCAAGAAATCATTGGGACAAACATCCTGACCAAGTTTCATGACAATCGGAGCAAAAATGTGATCGCTAGAGTGTTAACAAGAAAATTCTATTTTTAGTAACAGTGACTTAGTTTTTAGACCCAGATGACCCATATTCGAACTCGTCCGAGAAATCATTGGGACAAACATCCTGACCAAGTTTCATGACAATCGGAGAAAAAATGTGACAGCCAGAGTGTTAACAAGAAAATTCTATTTTTAGTAACAGTGACCTAGTTTTTGGACCCAGATGACCCATATTCGAACTCGTCCGAGAAATCATTGGGACAAACATCCTGACCAAGTTTCATGACAATCAGAGCAAAAATGTGACTGCTAGAGTGTTAACAAGAAAATTCTATTTTCAGTAACAGTGACCTAGTTTTTGGACTCAAATTACCGATTTTCAAACTTGTCCGAGAAATCATTGGGACAAACATCCTGACCAAGTTTCATGACAATCGGAGCAAAAATGTGACTGCTAGAGTGTTAACAAGAAAATTCTATTTTTAGTAACTGTGACCTAGTTTTTGGACCCAGATGACCCATATTCGAACTCTTCTGAGAAATCATTGGGACAAACATCCTGACCAAGTTTCATGACAATAAGAGCAAAATTGTTACCGCTAGTGTTAACAAGAAAATTCTATTTTTAGTAACAGTGACCTAGTTTTTGGACCCAGTTGACCCATATTCGAACTCGTCCGAGAAATCATTGGGACAAACATCCTGACCAAGTTTCATGACAATCGGAGCAAAAATGTGACCCCTAGAGTGTTAACAAGATAATTCTATTTTTAGTAACTGTGACCTAGTTTTTGGACCCAGATGACCCATATTCGAACTCGTCCAAGAAATCATTGGGACAAACATCCTGACCAAGTTTCATGACAATCGGAGCAAAATGTGACTGCTAGAGTGTTAACAAGAAAATTCTATTTTTAGTAACAGTGACCTAGTTTTTGGACCCAGATGACCCATATTTGAACTCGTCTGAGAAATCATTGGGACAAACATCCTGACCAAGTTTCATGACCATCGGAGCAAAAATGTGACCGCTAGAGTGTTAACAAGATAATTCTATTTTTAGTAACAGTGACCTAGTTTTTGGACCCAGATGACCCATATTCGAACTCGTCCGAGAAATCATTGGGACAAACATCCTGACCAAGTTTCATGACAATCGGAGCAAAAATGTGACCGCTAGAATGTTAACAAGAAAATTCTATTTTTAGTAACAGTGACCTAGTTTTTGGACCCAGATGACCCATATTCGAACTCGTCCGAGAAATCATTGGGACAAACATCCTGACCAAGTTTAATGACAATCAGAGCAAAAATGTGACCGCTAGAGTGTTAATGAACTAAGTGTGGACGGACGACGGACGACAGACGACGTCTGACGGACATTCATCGATCCTAATAGCTCACCCTGAGCCAGCTCAGGTGAGCTAAAAAAAGGCATAATTTTTTCAACATATGGACAAGAATTATGAACAATGGCCTGATAATTGCTATTTTGATGCCAGACAATTATGTCAGGTTTCAAAGCTCTACCTTGAATGGTTCCGGAGAAAAAGCAAACAAATAACTTCATGAAATGTGAAGCCCAGCCACCCAACAACATATCCCAATTTAATAATAACCAACATTTTCCAAAGCTAACTTGTTTTAAATGTAAATTGGACATTATTAAAATTCACCTTTTTGCAAATATTACATGATGTCTTTGTTATATGGTCTGTTAATTGTAAGGGAGGTAACCACTGTGCAGTGTTTGTGGAGTTATGTGTTATTTGTAAGGGAAGTAACCACTATGCAGAGTTTGAGGAGTTATGTGTTATTTGTAAGGGAGATAACCACTGTGCAGAGTTGAAGGAGTTGTGTTACATGTAAGGGAAGGTAACCACTGTGCAGAGTTTGAGGAGTTATGTGATACTTGTAAGGGAGATAACCACTGTGCAGAGTTTGGGAGTTATGTGTTACATGTAAGGGAAGGTAAGCACTGTGCAGAGTTTGAGGAGTTATGTGTTACTTATAAGGGAAGGTAAGCACTGTGCAGAGTTTGAGGAGTTATGTGTTACTTGTAAGGGAGATAACCACTGTGCAGAGTTTAAGGAGTTATGTGTTACTTGTAAGGGAGATAACCACTAAGCAGAGTTTGAGGAGTTATGTGATACTTGTAAGGGAGATAACCACTGTGCAGAGTTTTAGGAGTTATGTGTTACTTGTAAGGGAGATAACCACTAAGCAGAGTTTGAGGAGTTATGTGATACTTGTAAGGGAGATAACCACTGTGCAGAGTTTGAGGAGTTATGTGTTACATGTAAGGGAAGGTAACCACTGTGCAGAGTTTGAGGAGTTATGTGATACTTGTAAGGGAGATAACCACTGTGCAGAGTTTGAGGAGTTGTGTTACATGTAAGGGAAGGTAACCACTGTGCAGTTTGAGGAGTTATTTGTTACTTATAAGGGAAGTAACCACTGTGCAGAGTTTGAGGAGTTATGTGATACTTGTAAGGGAGATAACCACTGTGCAGAGTTTGAGGAGTTATGTGTTACTTGTAAGGGAGATAACCACTGTGCAGAGTTTGAGGAGTGATGTGTTACTTGTAAGGGAGATAACCACTGTGCAGAGTTTGAGGAGTTATGTGTTACATGTAAGGGAAGGTAACCACTGTGCAGAGTTTGAGGAGTTATGTGTTAACTGTAAGGGAAGGTAACCACTGTGCAGAGTTTGAGGAGTTATGTGTTACTTGTAAGGGAAGGTAACCACTGTGCAGAGTTTAAAGAGTTATTTGTTACTTGTAAGGGAAGGTAACCACTGTGCAGAGTTTGAGGAGCTATGTGTTACTTGTAAGGGAGATAACCACTGTGCAGAGTTTGAGGAGTTATGTGTTACTTATAAGGGAAGTAACCACTGTGCAGAGTTTGAGGAGTTACTTGTTACTTGTAAGGGAGATAACCACTGTGCAGAGTTTGAGGAGTTATGTGATACTTGTAAGGGAGATAACCACTGTGCAGAGTTTGAGGAGTTATGTGTTACATGTAAGGGAAGGTAACCACTCTGCAGAGTTTGAGGAGTTATGTGTTACTTATAAGGGAAGGTAACCACTGTGCAGAGTTTGAGGAGTTATGTGTTACTTGTAAGGGAGATAACCACTGTACAGAGTTTGAGGAGTTATGTGTTACTTGTAAGGGAGATAACCACTGTGCAGAGTTTGAGGAGTTATGTGTTACATGTAAGGGAAGGTAACCTCTGTGCAGAGTTTGAGGAATTATGTGTTAACTGTAAGGGAAGGTAACCACTGTGCAGAGTTTGAGGAGTTATGTGTTACTTGTAAGGGAAGGTAACCACTGTGCAGAGTTTAAGGAGTTATGTGTTACTTGTAAGGGAGGTAACCACTGTGCAGAGTTTGAGGAGTTATGTGTTATTTGTAAGGGAGGTAACCACTTTGCAGAGTTTGAGGAGTCATATTTCTTGCCTATCATCTCATTTGTAGCATGTCACAAGAAAAGGTATATTCGCTGATATTTTCTAACATTTAAGTTTTTATTATCCCTTTAATCCATGTGTATGCATTTTATTGCATGTGTGACCGTTGTAGAACCAGATCAGCCAGCATATCCATGCCATCGGAACAAAATCTACACCGTTCGGGTTTTTGCTTAATCAAAAAGCAAACAGTGCAGATTCTGCGCATATGGTAAGGATGTTCTGGCTGATCAGGATCTGCACTGTTTGCTTCATGATCAGAAATCACCTAATAAATCAAAAAGTGAAGAGAGTAGATCCCGGATCTGCACTGTTTCCCCATGCCATAAATTGTATAAATGATGGACAGGGGCCATATGTTGGCAAGAATTTACAATTATGTGCTATTTTCTTATAATTTTCAAGTTTTTGTGTTGCTCATTTTGATAATATTAAGTTGTTGTTTTTTTTTAACAGTGAAATTACAGTGATAAATCTGAAATACCCTTATTTTGTTCCATAAATTGTCTTAAATTAAGTTATTTTTTACAGCAAAATTTTGTCTGCTCATCCTTACGTCTTCACTTTAAGAAAAGACCTCACTTTAAGAAAAGACCTCACTTAAAGAAAAGACCTCACTTAAAGAAAAGACCTCACTTTAAGAAAAGACCCCACTAAAAGAAAAGACCTCACTTAAAGAAAAGACCTCACTTTAAGAAAAGACCTCCCTTAAAGAAAAGACCTCACTTTAAGAAAAGACCTCACTTTAAGAAAAGACCTCACTTTAAGAAAAGACCTCACTTAAAGAAAAGACCTTACTTAAAGAAAAGACATCACTTTAAGAAAAGACCTCACTTCAAGAAAAGACCTCACTTTAAGAAAAGACCTCACTTTAAGAAAAAACCTTACTGTAAGAAAAGACCTCACTTAAAGAAAGAATTGACCTCAATAGTCCGGAGACCCGTTTTTCCTGTGAGACGGCCTACATTTTTACTGAACATATTTTGACATTACTGGGGGATTAATCTAAGAAAACCTTGTATAAGTCTGCAGTGCTAACCACAACTTAATTCTTGACATTTACCAAGCCCCAGAAATAGCTCTAATCAATATCCGACATTTTCTTCTAACAACTTTATATGCGTCTGATTCTTTGCAAAATAAAAATAACAGTACATGTCTTAAGGTTTTTCTCTGGTAACTCGATAAGCAGGAACATGGTCTAAGACAGTAAAACTAAACCTGAAGACCAGTCTCAAATCTCATGAATCTGATTGGCTGAAATGGTGACTGGTCAGATGCTTTAGATTTAAGACCGGTCTCCTATGTCAGTTTTATGATCTTGGGCCCAGATGAAGAGTAAAACCTTTCATAAAGAACACCTAAAAATAAGAACACCTAATAATAAAACCACTATTTTAAAGTCCTTTTTTGATAGTTCAAACATGCCACAGCAGAATAAAGAATTCAAAAATATTTAACTTTGTTACAAAATTATTATTTGACATATATGACTGTTCAACACCACTTTATGTTATCCATTACAACTGATATATGTAGCCAATCAATGCATAAAATTATAAAATTGGAAAACTTTTTTCCTACAGTTTGCACAGTTTTAAGTACTACTGGAAACAAGTATAATTTTTTTTTTATATAAAGTGAACTGAACTTAACATACTGTGAACTGTATTAAACATATTACTTTTTTCTAACTGTTTTAAACAATGTCTTCTTTAGTATGTCCACCCTGAAGGTAGAAACAAAGATTATAATAAATAAACTTGTGATAGTTTCCGATTTCACAGCGATATTAATTTTTTGCATGCACCATTACATTTCGGTAATTTTATCTTCTTTTTTGGAGTTGTATTGTTTTCTCAAAGAAATCAGTTGACATAAGAGATCCCTTCTTTGTTAAAATAAATTATTGTGGATCAACTTGTCAGTCTCCAGTCAATGAATGAGTTTACCAAACGCAACCATGTTATAGGCAAACAGTGCACTCGATCTTTAAATTCATAACATTGTAAAAGCGGAACTATCGAAATAGTCTTTTAAGTCTACTTACAAATTTGTCAGAAATATTATCTGTGCCGTCATTTTTTCCGAGATTTAACATGTGGGTCTGGTCTTGGACGGGCATGGGCGGCGGTATTTCGATATCTTCGGCAGCTTCCAGTGGCTCGTCATTCTCAAGGTTATGTTTTTGTGCAAAACTCGTCACGTCCTGCGTTATAATTTGATCTTCCACGTTACTCTCTGGGTTATCCTGAAATGAAAAATATAATGATATGAATTGTAAGATTTCAGTCTGAATCATAATACAAAAGTGGTTCTTTTAACCCTTAAGTCCGTGATACATGGAATAAATCTTACAGCAAACAGTGTAGATCCTGGTCATAATTTATGGCATTGATGTGCTGAATAATCTGGATCTATACTGTTGGCTAAAGTGGCTCATATCACATTGATTTAACCCTTTCTCCATATATACATATTTTTACGCATGTGCAACCAGTGTAGATCCAGTTCAGCCAGCACATCCGTGCCCTCTGATCAGAATCTGCACTGTTCGCTTTTTGATTCATTAGGTTATTTCTGACCAAACTGCGACAAGTGCAGATCCTGATCAGACGGCACAGTGTCGGCCGATCTGGATCTACACTGGTAGCACATGCCTAAAAATGTGTATATATGGAGGAAAGGGTTAATTACACCAGAATAATTAATGTTTCAGCATAGCTGTCAAAGCTAGCTTTTGACCTAGTTTTTTTTCCACCAATAAAGTGTTGTAGATAATGCAAACAGAGAGAGAGAAAATGGAATAATCTAATTTGATTAATTGTTGGAGAGAGACATTTAACTGGGTGATGATTATAATTAACAACACAGTTTGAAGCCAGCCAGAGAGATTTCCAGCCGGGGAAGTTACTCTGACATGTAGATCTTTGCTAGTAAGCACACACGTAACATTATGAAATAAATTATCATTACATAAATTATCATCGTTATTTTGTGCATCTTTTATTAACACTAAGTCTAATTTTTAAATACCTAAGAAATAATTTTGTTGATATAATTATTATTTTCTAAAAATAGTCATTGTTAGTATGTCATTTTCTTAAAGAATTTGAACATGTAATTTGCCAACTGCTAAATTGTTGCCGATTTGCCCCAAAAAATGTTTTCTTTCTTTTTTTCTTTTTTAAAAAAAAATATGTTGAAATGAGGCATACTTGAGCGAATAGTGGCCTTCCAAAAATCCGAGAGTTAATACATGTTTAATGAACTAAATAATCCACTTCACAATCGCTATGAACACTGCTGTCGATTAATGTTTTGAACTATTACATCACATTTGAAATGCATAGGATGCTTGTGTATTACAACAAAGACGTCGATCGCTGTAAACTTCAAATGTCGCGTGGCGCTCTAATAAATCGATCAAAGAATTTTTCCGTCTACAACTTGAAAATCATTCATCTGTTAGGAGGTTGTAGGCTATCGCCCGCAAGAAATTATGTCGTAAGGGAGGAATGGACTGGGGGTCAGAAGAAAGAAATGTGCTGAATGCGGGGACCGGAAGTCGCTGTTCGTGCGAACCGAAAGTCGGAGAATAGTTCATTTTGGCGCCAATGTCCGATTGGGATTTTTAAATTTTAGAAACACTGATATATACCCATTTTGACGCATGTGTGACCAGTGCAGATCCTGATTGGATGGCACAGATGTGCCGGCTGATCTGGATCTACACTGTTCGCCCCAGCAATAAAGGTATATCTATGGAGAAAAGGCTTAACTCATTTCTTCTTGCTCTACTAATAACTGTTATACGTAAGATCTTCACAGCATATAAACAAAGCCAAAAACACATGTGAATCAATATGTAGGATTCTCAGTTCTACATGTGAATCAGTATGTAGGATTATTAGTTCTACATGTGAATCAATATGTAGGATTCTCATTTCTACAGGTAAATCAATATGTAGGATTCTCAGTTCTACATGTAAATCAATATGTAGGATTCTCAGTTCTACATGTGAATCAATATTTAGGATTCTCAGTTCTACATGTAAATCAATATGTAGGATTCTCAGTTCTACACGTTAATCAATATGTAGGATTCTCTGTTCTACACATTTATCAATATATGTAGGATTCTCAGTTCTACTACATGTAAATCAATATGTAGGATTCTCAGTTCTACATGTAAATCAATATGTAGGATTCTCAGTTCTACATGATAATCAATATGAAGGAGTCTCAGTTCTACATGTTAATCAATATGTAGGATTCTCAGTTCTACAGATTTATCAATATGAAGGTTTCTAAGTTTTACATGTTAATCAATATGTAGTATTCTCAGTTCTACATGTAAATAAATATGTAATATTCTCTGTTCTACACATTAATCAATATGTAGGATTCTCAGTTCTACACATTAATCAATATGTAGGATTCTCAGTTCTACATGCAAATCAATATGTAGGATTCTCAGTTCTACAGATTTATCAATATGAAGGTTTCTCAGTTCTACATGTTAATCAATATGTAGGATTCTCAGTTCTACATGTTAATCAATATGTAGGATTCTCAGTTTTACATGTAAATCAATATGTAGGATTCTCAGTTCTACAGATTTATCAATATGAAGGTTTCTCAGTTCTACATGTTAATCAATATGTAGGATTCTCAGTTCTACATGTTAATCAATATGTAGGATTCTCAGTTCTACATATTAATCAATATGTAGGATTCTCAGTTCTACATGTAAATCAATATGTAGGATTCTCAGTTCTACAGATTTATCAATATGAAGGTTTCTCAGTTCTACATGTTAATCAATATGTAGGATTCTCAGTTCTACATGTTAATCAATATGTAGGATTCTCAGTTCTACGTGTTAATCAATATGTAGGATTCTCAGTTCTACGTGTTAATCAATATGTAGGATTCTCAGTTCTTCGTGTTAATCAATATGTAGGATTCTCAGTTCTACATGTTAATCAATATGTAGGATTCTCAGTTCTACATGTTAATCAATTTGTAGGACTTTCAGTTCTACACCTTAAGATGACAGTAATATTAGTTACTCAACTGCATTTTCTTCATTATTTTTAATATTCTGCTTAAGTACACAGTCTTAATCAGTGTATTTATTCAAGGATAATCTTTTGGAAGACAAGTGCAAATTAAATAAATATCCAGCAATCAATACTCCTAAAGAAAACAACATGGTGATATCACAAATGTAAAACTTTTTGCTGAGAAAACAAACATAAATTAAGCCTTTACTTCTTATATACACCTTTTATAGCCCGTTTGACTAGTGTAGATCAAGATCAGCCAGCATATTAAAGTTGTTTGATCCGGCCTAAATTTGGTCATTTTTTGGTAAGAAATATTCAAATGAATTAAAAGCGAACAGTGCAGATCCTGATCAGATGGCATGGATGTACTGGCTGATCTGGTTCTACACTATTTGCCCCATAACTACACTATTCGCCGCATAACTACACTATTCGTCACATAACTACACTACTCACCGCATAACAGCCATATCCCATGAAGTTAAAGGCTTAATTTTTCTGTCATCTGCTACTGTCAAGTTAGCAATAACATAGAGCTATAGATATGACATAATATCATCAAAACATAGAATAAGAGAAATTACCACTGTTTTTAAAATGTACTTTGAGGTGCTCCGACATGGACACAAATATTTCAATATCTGCTCTGACAGGCTTCTAATCTCCTTGTCTTTTAATCCTTCCATTTATTATACCTGAATCTGTTCATTTATTATCCCTTCATCCTTCCATTCATTATTCCTTAATCTGTCCAAAAATTATCTCTTAATCTGTCCATAAATTATCACTTAATCTGTCAATTAATTATCCTTAATCTGTCCATTTATTATCCCTTAATCTGTCCATTAATTATCCGTTAATCATTCCAGTTATCATTGTTCATGTCCACTGAAAATATATTTGCCCTGGTAATTGGAATGTTTTCTTTTAACTGCACTTCATTCTTAATAAGAAAATAACCTCATCTAAACCTGTTTAAAACTTTACTCCATATATACACAGTTTATTGCATGTGCGATCAGCGTAGATCCAGATCAGCTGGCACATCTGTCTGATCTGGATCTGCACTGTTCATATTTTTGGTCAGAAATAACTAATTAATCAAAAGCAAACAGTGTTGATTCTAATCAGATCGCACGGCAGATCTGGATCATTACTGGTTACACATGAAATAAAATTTGTATATATGGAATAAAAGGTTTAACCTCACATTCTAATTCTTTAGAAAATAACCACAGCTCAAGAGTGAACTTTTAACAGTTATTTTTTTTAAAGAGTTCTTCCTGCTAAATCCACCAAAAAAACAAACAATACAACATGACTTGCTGTGTACAAATGCAAAAAAAACACAAATCTTCCTTTTATTTCCGGCTTCAAATCTACCCGTCTTCCATAAGAATGAATATTTTATAAATCAATCACATATATTTCAATAAAAACATTTATTTATATCCTTTCAAAACCCTGTTCATGTTTGCAAATAAACTTTCTATAAGGTTTCATAATTATCTTCTTTCGAGTTATTTACTTAGACTGAATGGTTGGCTTCTCCGTTAAATATTCACATTTTTTTTTAGTTCCTGGTTCCACAAAGAACAAAACGCTAACAAATATGCACAAGTGTTTAAACTGACATGTTAAATGTATTTTAAAGCAGGAAAAATATTTATTACTTCTTTTGATCGTACTTATGTTATCCCTAAATCAGAACTATTCAATGAAATGTTCAATAAATATGTACACAGAAACGAACACTAATTAACATCGTTAGTAAAAGTTCAGCAATTAATCATTACATTTAACCTTGCTCATTAATGACTTATAAGTCCGATCAAAATAAGTGATCAAAATGATCGTAGTACATTGGTGATTGATTGTAAGATATGGACAACTTGTTTTAGTATAGTATTTATCTATACTACTGATTCATTAAATATGCAAAATCCATAATCGTGACAGATGGCATTTTATATTAACAATTATACTGGTGGAAATAAAATCATAAATATGACATGAAAGTCACTTAGGATCAGGTTGATCTAAAGCTAATGTTAACCTTTAAAAGTGAACAGTGCAGATCCTGATTAGACTGCACTGATGTGCGGGGCTGATCTGGATCTACACTGGTAGCACATGCGTACAAATGCGTATATATGGAGGATAGAGTTAACTGAAAATTTGATACCCAGATGATGACAGGAAAACTATATAAACCCTTCCCTCCATCATTACGCATTTTTATGCGTGTGCAACCAGTGTAGATCCAGATCAGCCACGCACATCAGTGCAGTCTGATCAGGATCTGCACAGGTCGCATTTTGGTCAGAAATAACCTAATGAATCAAAAAGCGAATAGTTTAGATCCTCATCAGAAGGCACAGATGTGCCAGCTGATCTGGATCTACACTGTTTGCCCTCGCAATAACGGTGCTTTTATGGAGGAAAGGGTTAACCACAGTTATGTACACAGCTTTTAAACTTTTTTCCATGGGTTTTATAACCAGTTGAGTTCAGGCTACGCATTTAATTGTTAAATAAACACAATTTTTCAGCATTTTTTCAAATGATGGAGAACAAAATCTCGCCTGCACAAAGTTACTGAACATTAATTATAGTAATTTATTTTTACAGTATTTCTAGTTCATAATTTTGTATTTTTTGTGTGTTTTTGTTGGTTTTTTATCTGACAATTATAAAGAAGATGATTACAAGCTAGTGATTTTATAAAACTTGGTTACACAATCGAATTAGGAAACTGGAAACTACTAACTTCCATTTCAGTTAACCGACACAAATTTATTACGTTAGCGAACAGTGTAGATACAGACAAGCCGGCACATTCATGGCATCTGTTCAGGATCTGCACTGTTTGCTATTTGATTAGTTAGGTTATTTCTGACCAAAATGCTACCAGTGCAGATCCTGATCAGATGGCACAGATGTGCTGGCTGATCTGGATCTACACTGGTCGCAAATGCGTAAAAATGCGGATAATATGGAGTTAAGGGTTAAGATTTTGGCTTGCAATCAAAAATCAAAAGCACAGTTGTTTATTGGAAGTTACCAATGCATATCACTGAAGATAAATTGTTTTTATCTCAAAGTGAACTGTATTAAACATAATATTGTAATCCTTTCACTATTTTAAACATTATCACATACACTTTGAATATCTTTAAAAAATATGTTGTAAGCAGAAAAATGTTTATATTTTTTTTATTTAAATTTTATTTTTAAATATTTAAGAAAATTATTTTTCACAATCCTAATTACACACAAAAGCCAAAACACCATTTTAGCTGTCAGAAATGATTTTCCACACCTATTAAGTCCATAACAACACAAATTCTAATCGGTTAGGAAATAAACACTGGATAAATATTATATTTTATATTCTGCATAAAATCTGTATATTGGTAAAGTAGACTCAATTTGCTCGGATCATATATTACATGTTACTAAGCAACAAGGCCATGTTCGCCTATTCGGCCATATTTGTATTTGCAGTCTCTGTAATCCTGCGTTGGAGTGGATAAGGCTCTTGGGTTGTTGTGATGCTTAGTGTTTTCATTTAACCCTCTTCTCCATAAACATTCATTTTAACATGTGTGTGACCAGTTTAGATCCTGATTATTAGGTTATTTCTGACCAAGTAGCAAACAATATAGATCTAGATCAGCATTCATGTGTCAGCTGATCTGGATCTACACTGTTTGCACATAAAATAAAACCTCTATATATGGAGTAAAAAGCTAATGGGTGATTTCAACTTGAAGTGCTATTTATAATTAACCCTTTCCTTGATCTATACGCATACATGCCATCTGATCAGGATCTGCACTGGTCGCATTTTGGTCAGAAATAACCTAATGAATCAAAAAGCGAACAGTTTAGATCCTGATCAGACGGCAATCTGTTCGCCCTAGCAATAAAGGTGTATCTATACAGGAAAGGGTTAAGGTCATTTAACAATCACAAGTTTAAATTGTTTATTTAAATAACTGATTAGATTTAAGACAACTAAATCAATAGTTTTAATGTGACTTTACATGTCCAATATTTAAGTATGAAGAAAAGCAAATTGTTTAAATGAAAGTTTTTAACTGTTAATTACTTCTACACCTTCAAAATAAACTTGTTTACAATGTCATTGGATTATTATTGGACCCTTTACTCCATGGGCAAACGACGTAGATCTAGATCTAGATCAGCTGGCAGATCTGTGCTGTTTGATCTAAATCAACACTGTTCACTTTTTGAATCGTTAGGTTATTTCCGACCATTAGATGCTACAAGTGGACATCTAGATCAGACAGCACAACATGCATTAACCCTTTACTACATAGATACACCATTATTGCAAGGGGGAACAGTTTAGATCCTGATCTGCTGGCACATCTGTGCAGTCTGATCATGATCTAAACTGTTCACTTTTTTATTCCTTAGTTTATTTCTGACCAAAATGCAACCAGTGCAGATCCTGATCAGACGGCACAGATGTGCAGGCTGATCTGGATCTACACTGATGGCACACGTGCAAAAATGTGTATATATGGAGGAAAGAGTTAAAACATGTATACATGGAGTAAAAGATTAACTGTTTAATTGCCTTTAAATTAAATTCTTCAGAATGAAATTATTTACAATGTATGGATTCATTTACATAAATTCAAATTTAAATGATCCAGAAGTTTACTCTTTTAGCTTACATATCAACAAATCTTGAAACTGTCAGTTTAAATTTTACTTAAATAAAAAGTTGACAAAAAAATAAATCCTTCAATCCTTTAAAATTCCACATATATATGAATCTGAGTTGGTTTTTTATAATGAAACACTTATTAAATCATATCCAAAATTCTGATATTTTACACGAACACTCTTCTTAAGTCATTCCACACATAATTTACATTTTTTTAAATGTCCGCTACTCTATTCATATAAACCACTCTAGCATAGAACTTGGCAATTTGAATAAAAATATCTTCCAAAAGAAGACAAGGTTAAAAACCCACTACCAGCTACAGTTAGTTAAAATTAGTTTAAGGGCTAAGCGTTATCAAAAAGAATTTGTGCAAATTTCATTTATCAGTACAAGTTTATTTGTTTCAACAAAACAATTTAACTACAACTTTGATAATCTATTGGACATCACAACTATTTAAAGAATGGGCCACTTTATCGTCCAATTTGACAAGACACTAGTTTACAGAAAACCCCCGCTAATAAGACCACCAGTGGCACTGGGCAAAACTAGTCTTAAGGGTCGAGTGGTCTTTATATATGGGTAGAAAACAGTGCAAAACTGTAAAAAGGGACATCATAATACTGTCATTGTTTGAATATAAGCCACACTTTTTCCCCAGAATTCAGAAGTAAAAAAGTTGGGGGTGCGGCTAATACACAGGTTTGGCTGCTTATACATTGTGTTAAGCCATTTTCATCTGCTCTATCATGTTTGGGGGCAGTGCGGCTTATACATGAGTGCGGCTTATATTCAAACAATGACGGTAGTAGTCTAATTAATGAGGTGGTCTTAATTTGGGGTGGTCTTCATGAGGGGTTTAACTATGTATGTTTATAAAAGCTTAATTGTTTCAAAAATAAAACCATTGCCATTCTACTTTACTATCTTACTGACCTTAAGTTTAACCGTTAACTCCAGGGGTTAAAACTTTTGATCCATGAGTGAACAGTGTACATCCAGATCAGATGGCATGGATATGTTGCCTGATCTGGGTCTACACGGTTCACCCACACTAAAACAGGTGTAAACATGTAGGGAAGGTTTATTGCTTTTTAAATAAAACCAAGTTATTTTACTCTACTATCTATCTGACCTTTAGTTTAAGACTACCTCACTATTCCAGTACCAGAGTTGATCTAAATAGAGAGGTTTCACTGTAATAGTAAAGGAAATAACAAAGCAAAAAGTATGGCCTCTTTAAATGGCATTTATACTTGACAACCCTTTCCTAAACATATAAGCATTTTAACGCATGTGCGTCTAGTGTAGATCCAGATCATCCGGCACATCCGTGCCGTCTAATCAGGATACACTAGTTGCATTTTGGTCAGAAATAACCTTAATGAATCAAAATGCGAACAGTTTAGATCATGATCAGACAGCATGGATGTGCCGGCTTGCCTGTTTGCCCTTGCAATAAAGGTGTATCTATGGAGAAAAGGGTTAAAATTATATTCCATGATGGCATCTTCAAGCCATTAAAGGAATTAAATCTTTCCTGATCAAAATAAAACTCATACAATGGATTCCCAATGACCACACCAGCAAAATTTTATTTTATACCAGTCAATTATATTGGCAGCAATAAAACCAAAGAATTGGTACCATTGGAAAACTCGAAATCACCTATACTCAGAAACAAAAAGAAACTCAACACTTAGTAAATTTTGAATAGCAATGAGATACATATATCAATGGGTTGAGTGTGAAACTATCAAATCTCATACAGTAATTATAAAGCAGATATATTAGTTTCTCACTCATCACTTGAAATTAAATTATTACTATATGCAAAAACTGAATTTTCACACCCCTCCCTGTTTAACTAATGCCTAAAACACTTGTTTCATGCATCAGAAATATCAAAATGCACAGATAAGTTCTAAATGTGATCAATTTTCATTCCACAACACAATTCATATAGCTTATTAATCTGATTCTGTGAAAATTATTAGAATATATGCAGCGCCAGATTTTGTGGTTTTTTTTTCGTTGAGCATAATAACCAGGCGGATACCTGATACTGTGAAATAATGGATTTTCATGTTTTTTTTTATATTTTTTTTGTGATTTTGCGGACCAAGATCCACAAATTTTAATCAACAACAAATTAAATTATTACGTTAAATTGTATGTTAACACTAGAACTCCAAAAGTCAAATGTGTCACCTGATGAAATTTTTGTTAGTCGACATAAAAAATGTTAATTAGTTTTTTGTTGTACATTTATAAGAAATGTATTTGCACAAAATTCACATATAAAATAACCTTTTAATTGTCACATTGCAAGAAACATGCACAACAAGTTATGCCCTTGGCAAGAAATGCACTCAAAGGGGAATAATAAAAAAATGTAACAAGTTAGAGTTATGGTTCTTGTGAACTGCACTTCGAGTTATTGCCAGAAACATACCAAGTTTGGAGTCATTTGAACCTATGATTACAAAGTTACGCTCCGGACAAGAAATGCTCCATAAAAATCAATCAAAGGGAAAAAATAAAAAAAAAAACAGAAGAAGGTAGAGTTACGGTTCTTGTGCCCCTTTTATCCCTTTACTCCTTATCACAGGTTTTTATTCATGTGTGACCAGTGCAGATCCAGATAAACTGGCACATCCCTGCCATCTGATCTGGATCTGCACTTCTCACATCTTTGTCAGAAATAACCTAACAAATCAAAAAGCCAACAGTGAAGATCCTGATCAGATGGCATGGATGTGCCAAGTGATCTGGATCAACACTGTTTGCCCACATCATAAAGGCTTATATATGGAGGAAAGGGTTATACTGGGCAAGGAAATTTATTATAAAAAAAGTCATTATCTTCATAAATAATGTGACAATGTGCCATTCCTACCTCTTTTGTCTTTGCTCACGTTCCCCATGGCAACAACCATTTATTAAATAAACTACCTGTTTGTAACAATAATTATATAGTCAAACCTGCGCTAAAGACCAATAAGTATTGTTAGCAAAGATTACCAATTGCTGAAGAGCTGTTTTTCAAAATAGACTACCTGTTTGATAAATATAATTATACAGTCAAACCTGTGCTAAAGACCAAATGTTAAGTATAAGTATTGTTAGCAAAGATTACCAATTGCTGAAGAACTGTTTTTCAAAATAGACTACCTGTTTGATAAATATAATTATACAGTCAAACCTGTGCTAAAGACCAAATGTTAACAAAGACCACTTCTGAATCCCTGCCCCCCTACCCCACCCCCACACCAGAGTGTTTGAAGATGGGTTTGACAGTATAATTACTTTCATACCATTAATATCATGGATATATGGACCAGTATCTAGATAGAGTCTGAATAGACACTTTGGTCCCACTGTCATAGTCCATAGTACAGCCTTTACTCAATAATTATATACAGGTTTTAACTCATGTGTGAACAGTGTGGATCCAGGTCAGTCAGAACATCTGTGCCATCTGATCTGGATCTACAGTGGTCGCATATGCAATAAAACCCTTATAGTACAGGGTTTAACCCTTTCCTCCATATATACGCATTTTTAGGCATGTGCTACCAGTGTAGATCCAGATCAGCCGGCACATCCATGCCATCTGATCAGGATCTGCACTTGTCGCATTTTGGTCAGAAATAACCTAATGAATAAAAAAGCAAACAGTTTAGATCCTGATCAGATGGAACAGATGTGCAGGCTGATCTGGATCTAAACTATTTGCCCACGCAATAAAGGTATGTCTATGGAGGAAAGGGTTAAAGAAGCATTATTAATTGAATTGCAGGATTATAAGTCAGAGCATCTGCAAAATATGGGGGTTAACATTGATTATAATAGCTTTTTCATGCATACCTGTGAATTCCGTTTCCCTTTAAACCATTCTGGTTTCTTTGTAAAAACTTGCCGGTTAAATCCAGATCTTCTCATTTTTTTATTCAGTGACATTTCCTTATTATATAATAAGAATTTGAATTGCTTAAGAAAAGCTTAACTTAAATTTTTACTACACACACACATTGTTTCTATTAGATACACAAACAGTGTAGATCCAGATCTGTTGGAACATCTGTCATTTGATCAGGATCTTCACTGTTAGCTTCTTGGTCAACAATGTAGATCCAGATCAGCCAGCAATTCTATGCCATCTGATCAGGATCTTCTCATTTGATTAATTAGGTTATTTCTAACCAAGATGTGACCAGTGCAGATCCAGATCAAATGGCACATATCTGCCAGCTGATCTGGATCAACACTGGTTGCAAACACATAAAAATGAGTATGTATGTAGTAATGGGTTAATTAATTCAATTCAAATTTATTTTCATCCTTCACTGTTTACGTTTTACTTTTCTTAATCAATTCAAATTCATTTTTTATCATTTACTGTTTACGCACTTTAAATCCCATGAATTTTAACTACAAAAACATTAGCCTTTCGCTAATTGAAACAACAACGCGTTTACACATTCATTAAGTCATAGCCTATTTACATTACAAGTTTCAACCATATCTCAATCACCTTTTTAAAGAAAAACAACTTATCCATGGTAAACTGAAATATATTTCCACGAAAGTGACGTCCACGTTTTGGCTAGTCAAAAAATTATTCATGTTTTCCTTTTTTTATACAATCCCAAAAGATGAACTTAAGTATGTACAATAGTACAAAAAACAATTAACTAGTGATGTGACAACTGGGCAATTAGGTCACCCAGTAGTGTCCACTTAAGCCACTCCGTCTCACAAAAATACGTGGTTTGTCTGATATCCTTCCGTTTTTGGTATAATAAATGAAAATCATCAAAGGGATGAATAATTATGATAAATGCACATTTGTGATATTTTCAAAATACCAGAACACAAAATTTTGATTTCTATAAAAACAAAGGAGTTTTTTATCATTATATTTATGGAATCAATTGGAAATTTACTTCAACAGCTGAATTTTTAACGTCCCTCTCTGAATGCCACATTTTATGATAAGTTCACATTTTTTGATAAGTTAACATTTTATGATAAGTTCACATTTTGTGAGAAGTCCACATTTTGTGGTAAGTTCACATTTTATGATAAGTTCACATTATTTTATGTTCATAATTATCCCAATAAAATAATTAATAAATGAATAAATATATACAAATTAACACAAATTCATATAATTGTAAGGAAAAAACGCGATGTTTTTGTTGTATCCGTTTTAAAACAAACAGTAAAACAAACAGCACTTGGTGCATGAGTTATGATTTCCTCATTTAACAATGACATGAGATAACCACATTTGTGGTGTACACATAATTTACTGTATGACCACTTGTACATGAAAGATAAGGACACTATATCTTATTAGATCCACTCTTGTAAGTGCTGTAAAGTCAACAAGTTTTGTGAGATAAAAAATTCCACAATTCAAACAAATCGATGTTTTCCCAGTGAAAATTTTGATAATTTTGATTATTGCGCACAGAATACAAGAATTATCACTTTGTTGTGGTTTGCAAAGGGACAGCTCTGCAGAAAGGCACACAAAATTCTGTAAGCTTTGGCAATAAACACTTTAATGATGGAAACTAAATTTCCTAACAATCGTCTATATATCCTGCATGATCATCTGTGCAAGTCTGATAACATAGGAGGAGTTGATGCCACAAGATTTAGGAGGACGGACTAGTGGAACTCTATATGCCTCCCACTTTGTGGGGAGCATAAAAAGGCATATAAAACAAGGAAATCAAAACAGCACAAAATTTCCCCTGTTTACAGCAATAGAACAGTGTATGGACTATATACCCTATAATGAACAAGGCAAGAATCCATTACCCATCTCAAACTATTAATTAACTAGTTAGGATGTTACATTGCCTGTCCATTAACCTGGGGGAGTAATACCAAATGCCTGCAGGGGATTCCTCAATCTAAATTTATTGATTGAAATCTATGATGGATGAAAATGGGTTTTACAGCTGTCCAACCTTTTGATTTTTAGCATTATCAGGTTATTTCTGACCAAGAAGAGACTTTAGACCATGATGGGACTGCATGAATGTGCAAGCTTATCAGGATCTACTCTGTGCCCAAGCTTATAAAACTGAGCATGGAAACCAGTCTCAAATCTCAAGCATCTGATTGGCTGAAATGACATTTTGAATATGTCCTTAACTGACATTTTTTTCTAATTTTCAACTCTCTTGAACAGCGACCTGTGTTCAGCACTTTTGTCACTGCCTTGAGTGGCTGCTCAACCCTTTCCTCCATATATACATATTTTTACGCATGTGCGACCAGTGTAGATTCAGATCAACCATTTCAGCCAATCAGATGCTTGAGATTTGAGACTGGTTTCCAAACTCAGTTTTATAATCTCAAGCCCTGGTTTTACGGGGTATAAGCCATATTTTATAGAGTAAAGGGTTAAAATCACAATTTGTAGGCAAAGTTTTTAAACAATTAAATTCAAGGCAATTTTACACCGTTCCTCAGTATATCCACATTTTTACACATGTGCGAACAGTGTAGATCCAGATCAGTCGGCAGATCCATGCCGTGCCGATCACTGTTCGCCCATGCAATAAAGTGTGTGTCTATGGACGGAATAAATTTCCAAGACATTTTACCCCTTTCCAGCGAGAGGGTTCCTTTAGCGCATTTTCAAGATAGTTACATGATAATTTTCAACTTTCTTGCCAAATTCAACATGAATATTACTGTTAATCATTTTATTTTGTGCACTGGTTTCAATTTTTCCCAAGTCAACCCCAGCAAAATCTAACTATTTATAAATCAGTGTTTCTTTACAGGACAATACAGTTGCGTGAACTAATGCCCTTGCAAATTTGTTATTAATGGGTTTTGCACAAAATATTGTCTCCATAAAATTTAATGATACTATAGTAAACATTGCTGCCAAAAAGGTGGTTCAAAGAACCCCACTGAACTATCTCTGGGCCCTCCACTGCCAATAACCCTTTCCTGGATATATACGCATTTTTACGCATGTGCGAACCGTGTAGATCCAGATCAGACGGCACATTCGTGCCGTCTGATCAGGATCTGCACTGGTCGCATTTTGGTCAAAAATAACCTAATGAATCAAAAAGCGAACAGTTTAGATCCTGATCTGGATCTAAACTGTTCGCCCTAGCAATAAAGGTGTATCTATACGGGAAAGTGTTAATGGTGAAGATCCTGATCATTTACAATTTTACATCAACCTATATGCATAGAGATACCCATTAAGTGTAAATACATTTAAACCCTTTACTCCATGGAATATTGCTTCTATGGGCAAATGGTTTAGATCCAGATCAGGATCTATGCAGTTAGCACAGATGTGCCAGCTTATCTGGATCAACGCTGTTTGCATATGCAATAAAACTAGTATATATATCGTTCATTGAAAGCCAGGAGGGCTCATCAGCATTTCAACAAAGAAGGCTGATGGGCCCTTCTAGACGATATATGATGGAAAGGGTTGAAAAATAATACAGCTAGAAGTACAAACCAACAATCTCAAAGGAAAGTATGTCATGAACATATCCGTAGGTAGGAAACACTAACAAGACTCAAGGATTTCTTCTGGCTAAAGAAAAGACAATAGAAGGAAGAGATTAGAGCCAGGAAAGCATGCCAACAATGTGCCAGATTGTCTGATTATCATCCACAGGTATCCAGATAGGCCGAAACCATTTAATATTTCAGTATCAAGTAGATTACAAGGCTAAAGGCATTTAACCCTTTCCTCCATATGTACGCATTTTAACGCAATGCGCAACCTGTGTAGATTCAGATCAGCCGGCACATCCGTGCTGTCTGATCAGGATCTGCACTGGTTGCATTTAGGTCAGAAATAATCTAATGAATCAAAAAGTGAACAGTGCAGATCCTGATCAGAGGGCACTGTTTGCGAACGCAATAAAGGTGTATCTATGGAGGAAAGGGTTATACAGTTGAACCTGCCTTAGCAGCCACCTGCATTCAGCAACCACCTGTCATAAACATCCAGTTTGAATATGTCCTAAACTGACATTTTTTTTCTAGTTTTCAACTTTCTTGAACAGCCACCTGTGTTTATCAGCCACTTTTGTCACTGCTTTGAATGGCTGCTTACATTTTGATGGCATCGTTAACAATGTAAATCCAGAGCAGACGGCAAATCAACACTTCACTTTTTGATTTATTAGGTTATTTTTGATCAATGGAATTCAAGTGTTTTTCAAATTTAAAATACTGCATTTAACCCTTTCCTGTACAGATACACCTTTATTGCTAGGGCAAACAGTTTAGATCCAGATCAACCGGCACATCCGTGCCGTCTGATCAGGATCTAAACTGTTCGCTTTTTGATTCATTAGCTTATTTCTGACCAAAATGCGACCAGTGCAGATCCTGATCAGACGGCATGGATGTGCCTGCTGATCTGGATCTACACTGGTAGCACATGCGTAAAAATGCGTATCTGTACAGGAAAGGGTTAAGGTTTCATGTTCACAGCCATATGCATATCATCATTTGGGATGGATCAAAACTGTACTTTGGCAAGCAACACAAAAAGTATAAATTAAATTATATAATTTATTAACACAGAGCACAAGTTTGTTTGAAGTTCACAGACAGACAGACGTACAAAGCAGGGAGTATATGCTCCTCGGAAATTTTCAGGACAGCATAATAACAAAAATTTAACCCTTTCCTTGATATATACGCATTTTAACGCATGTGCGACCAGTGTGGATCCAGATCAGCCGGCACATCTGTGTCATCTGATCAGGATCTGCACTGGTCCCATTTTGGTCAGAAATAACCTAATGAATAAAAAAGCGAACAGTTTAGATCCTGATCAGACAGCACAGATGTGCCGGCTGATCTAAATCTACACTGGTCGCACATGCGTAAAAATGCGTATATATCAAGGAAAGGGTTAAACAGCAGCTGGGTTTATAACTAGTAATCGGTAAATACATAAAAGCATTTGAATTGTTTTATTGTAGACAAGATCTGATTAGATCCAATTGTTCTGGCAACACAAACAGGATGATGATCAATACTTAACTATGTTACCTGGAGGACTATCTGAAACATCGCGTTGTTTGATTGCCTATTACAGTATATCTGTTAACACTATATACAGTAAAAACTCCCTTATCCGGATCCTCTATAATCCGGAATCCTCCGAAAACCGCAAAATTTTGACGGTCCCGATTTTTTTTCTTCTTATTTCATTGTAACAAAAACCTCTAAATACTGGAACCTCCGAATTCCGGAAACCGGCCTTAAATTTTCGATTTTATTTGCAAACTGCTCTTTGAAAACCCTCTGAAAACTGGATTTGAGATAATTTCCATTGAATGTGATGAACTATAGTTGTCTAGTCAGAGTTTTGTATATTGTCGAACGTGTCAATTATCAACAGGTTCCGATTAGGAGCCCTGTGAATATGATCAGGATTAATGACTTGCAAAGGTAATTGTTGCAAACATAAGATTAAGGAGTTGAGTAGACAATTGTTAGATAATTGTCTGTTAAATTCGTTGTTTAAACAACTGCAAATTTTTATGATGTTATTTCATTATAATTGGTCTCATTCATATATAATTAATTAATTATATTTAATTTATATATAATTTATCCGTAATGTATAATTATATCTGAACCTCCTACTAAACGAAAAAGGATGGGAATATGAGTTAATTCAATACTCATACAGAAGCTGTATTGTAACTAATATGAAAATGTATATGGATATAAGTAAATAAATTACAAATGTTGGATTATATTTCTTTTTTTCATTACTACGAATCTATTAAAGGTGTCAATGCATACATTAAGGTAAGACTTAAAACGCGATATAACATACTAATAAGTACACCACTAGTCAAATTTGGTGATACAGGTAAGATACTCCGTAAACCGGAATCCTCTCTAAACCGGATTTTTTTCTTCAGTCCTGAAGGTCACCAGTTAAGGGAGTTTTTACTGTACAATGTGTTACCAGTGTAGATCCAGATCATCTGGTTTTATCTGGATCAAAGTCCAGGGGAAAAATTATTTCTCCAGACTTCAAAGAAAACCCCAGAAAGTCAGGCAAAAACCCAAAAACTTGCATCCGTGTAAATGATACAACTGTATCTCGGCAAAAACCAGAAAACTTGGACCCAAGTATGATACAACTGAATCTCGGGGAAACCATAAAACTTGCACCCGTGTAAATGATACAACTGTATCTTGGCAAAAACCAGAAAAATTGCACCCCTGTAAATGATACAACTGTATCTGTCCTGGGCAAAACCTGACTCGTCATTCTATTATCTCTAATTCTCTAATGATGAGCTATTTGCTTTAGCTACCAATGCTAATTAGCGCTAACAAGGCACTAATTGGACAAAGATACCTTCCCTACAGCCTATCCACAGGATTGTGCATTATGGGTTTATTTGCTAATTAATAATCACAATAAGACAGTGCATTATCCTTTTATTCCATATAAGTATACGGGTTTCTATACATGTGCTATACCTGTGTAGATCCTGATCTGCTTGCACATCTGTGCCATCTGATCAGGATCTGCACTCCATATATATGGGTTTCTTTACACATGCTACCTGTGTAGATCCTAATCAGCTAGCACATCTGTGCCATCTGATCAGGATCTGCACTCCATATATATGGGTTTCTTTACACATGCTACCTGTGTATATCCTAATCAGCTAGCACATCTGTGCCAAATGATCAGGATCTGCACTCCATATATATGGGTTTCTTTACACATGCTACCTGTGTAGATCCTAATCAGCTAGCACATCTTTGCCAAATGATCAGGATCTGCACTCCATATATATGGGTTTCTTTACACATGCTACCTGTGTAGATCCTGATCTGCTTGCACATCTTTGCCATCTGATCAGGATCTGCACTCCATATATATGGGTTTCTTTACACATGCTACCTGTGTATATCCTAATCAGCTAGCACATCTTTGCCATCTGATCAGGATCTGCACTCCATATATATGGGTTTCTTTACACATGCTACCTGTGTATATCCTAATCAGCTAGCACATCTGTGCCATCTGATCAGGATCTGCACTGTTTGCTTATCCCATGGAGTAAAGGGTAAATTCCCCAAAGGTCTGCGACATTTCGTAACACAGAAAAATTACTTTGACATTCAACATTCCTTTTAACCTACTTTGAATAACTGTGTAACAATACCACATTAATGACTTGTCCATGTTTGCTGTTAGCAAGATTTTTTCCATGTTTATCGATGCAGTAAAATCGTAACTTAACCCTTTCCTGTATAGATACACCTTTATTGCTAGGGCGAACAGTTTAGATCCAGATCAGCCGGCACATCCATGCTGTCTGATCAGGATCTAAACTATTCTCTTTTTGATTTATTACATTATTTCTGACCAAAATGTGGACCAGTGCAGATCCTGATCAGACGGCACAGATATGCCGGCTGATCTGGATCTACACTGGTCGCACATGCGTAAAAATGCGTATATATCAAGGAAAGGGTTAACAAACAAAATATATATCTCCTTCATAATTTGTTTGAGAAATGTTCTTCAACCAACCTTGTTGAGAAACATAATTACTCCATCCTTGTCATCGGTTGGCGTATCTGTTGGCGACGCCATTTTAGATCCATGATTTGATTGTACATCACCCATATTCCCTTGTTGTTGTTGTTTTTTCTTCGTATAAATATTTATTTCCAATGATCAGTTAAATAACGTAACTGTTATAATATAATATTACCAAGTCGAACATTAAAAGCAAAAAGATATCTCAAACAAATAATATCCTCGCACCAAAAATGGAAATTTCAACCAAATAATCTCCTCGCACCAAATCTGAATGTTGTGTCTGCGAAAAACAAAATGGCCACTGGCCTTTATCAGCAGTCAAGTTGTGATGTCGCATATAATTTGCAATTATTTCGTTCCCTCTATAAAAGTGTCAAGATTTTCTCAGTTTTAACTAAATTAGTCCTACTTATTTACCAGTAAGGACAATTCTTGTACGAGTCAACATCCTTTTCGTCTAGTTTATACATGGCAAAAGTCAAATAACATCTTTTTTTTACCATTTTCCAACAAAATCACAACATTTACCATTTCAAACTATCTGCTTATATTCCAAAATCATATTTTAACATAAAATTAACTTGTGCTGAAATTTTCCCTACACCACAACAATACTCAATCAACACTTAAATATCTCCAATATATATCATCTGGTTTTTAATTCTATTTTCCTCAACATGAAAGCCAAGAATTCAACATTATTTTGTACATCACCACACCACTATAAACACTCTTCATTTCATTATTTCCAACGATTCACAGCAAATTTCTCCCAGTTTGATTTTCACATATTTACACATTCATTCTAAAGGACAAGACAAGATAATACAACAAACAGAGAGAGAGTTTTCAGCCAGTATGGTATTATCTGGAACCAATACGAATATCTACTGCGAGAGAAGAACAGAAAGTCCAATGTTACCGCAGCGCCAATCATCAGCGGCATGAATAAGTCATGTTCAATGTAAATTGTCTGCCGAGAGAAACAAACTGCTAGAAAAGTCAATATGCTTGCTTTTCTATAGTCTGTTCTTTGAAACATACCAACTGTCTGAATAGAACAACAATTAAAACTGTATCAATGTTTCCCCCTGTGTTTCTAATCAGTTCAAACATCAATTGTATGTATTGATGGTATTTTGTCTGTATTTTAAATTGGAATTGCAAAAAGTCTTATAATTAACCCTTTCCTCCACATATAAAACTTTTAATGCATGGGCGAACAGTGTAGATCTGGATTAGCTGGCACATCCGTGCCATCTGCTCAGGATCTGCACTGTTCACTTTTTTATTTGTAAGGTTGTTTCTGACCAAAATGTGACCAGTGCAGATCCTGATCAGATGGCACGGATGTGCCGGCTGATCTGGATCTACACTGGTCACACATGCATAAAAAGGCGTATATATATATATGAATCTTTATTGAACAAAAGGCAAATGCCTGTGAGTACATAACAATATACATATTTACAATACCAAAAATTCACACATGAAATGGTCAGTCGTCAGTGGCGGTCATGTTAATATATAGAAATCGACCTTTTATATAGAAATCGAAATGGAGTGAAGGGATAAATTGGCAAAAAAAAACTAATAATTAAAATGTCAAAAGTCTGCGTGCTCCAAAAGGCTGAATTTTGGCTTTAATTATTTACTCTATATATACATGTATGTTGTTTTTTTCCCTTTGTGCTACCGGTATAGATCCCGATCAAACAGCACATCAGCACTTTCAGATCTGGATCTATACTGTTTTCTTTTTTGGTCAGAAAAAAACCTAATGAATCTTAAGGGAACAGTGTAGATACTAATTTTATGGCACAGATGTGCAAACTGATCTGGATCTACACTGTTCCCCCATGGGATAACAGCCATATCCCCTTTAGAAAAGGGTTAACCCATTCCCGTACAGATACGCCTTTATTGCTAGGGCGAACAGTTTAGATCCAGATCAGCCGGCACATCCGTGCCGTCTGATCAGGATCTAAACTGTTCGCTTTTTGGTTCATTAGGTTATTTATGACCAAAATGCTACCAGTGCAGATCCTGATCAGACGGCACGGATGTGCCGGCTGATCTGGATCTACACTGGTAGCACATGCGTAAAAATGCGTATATGTACAGGAATGGGTTAAATATATAAAACATAGAAACTCATCTGCATTATCGGAAGTTTGCTGGTCTATTATCTACAATTGGTGTTTCCTCCAAAAGATAAGAAATACAACGAACAAAATTTATAAATGTAATAATGTTTCCAGATGTTTTCTCTCAAATTTGTGAACATTATCAACACTCAAAGAACTGAGATTTTTGTATTTTATTTGGAATTGCAAAAAACAACAAATACCCCTGGTAACTACAGGGATGGATCCAGAGGGGGTTCCATAGGGTTGATTTTTTCCAATACTAAAAGAACTGGAAATTTGTCGATATTTTTTTCGGAATTGCAAAAACAACAACAACAAAACAATAGGGGCAGTCTACTAGGCAGCAATAATTAACCATTTCTTCCATAGATACACATTTATTGCATGTGTGAACAGTTCAGATCCAGATCAGCCGGCACATCTGAGCCATCTGATCAGGATCTAAACTGTTCGCTTTTAGATTCCATAGAATGTGACCAGTGCAGATCCTGCTCAGAGGGCATGGATGTGCCTGTTGATCTGGATCTACACTGGTCGCTCATGCATAAAAATGCGTATATATGGAGGAAAGGGTTAATTTTCATGGTGATTTGGCTAAAAAGTTGGAAATTATCATGAAACAACTCTCAGACCCCACCAAAAGAAATCTATTTCTAGAATATTTTAATTTAAACCTGATCGTAATGTTATCAAAAAATAGATTCACAAAGGCTAAATACTGTCTTTAAAATATAAAAAACCCATATAATCTGCATCATGGGAAGTTTGCTATTCTATTATCTATAAGATAAGAAATGAATAAGACAATTTTTATCACAACCAAAAAACATTGATTTTCTAGTGAATTTCAAAATTTGAAAATGTTGCCATTTGTGCGATTCTGGGCAAATTTTGATAAAGTTTTGTGATTTTTATACAGGCTACTGGTGTCAATCAAAATAATTTTAACTATGCTTGTTGTCTATAGTGCTGTGTAATTCATAGTTTAATTTTGGTTAACACTGACGAGTGTTCCCTCTTAAAAAACTCAGTCGAAGCACTAAGAGTTTAGCTATCTGATATTCAATTTAAAATACATATTCTGATCTTATATAAAAAATAAAAGACGATTTGATTTACATAGAAATAACTTCAAGAACTCTAAGGCACCTGAAAACTCCATGAAAAGAATCCGCTTGCAGAAGAGCTGGATTAGAGGTATAAAAAAAACCCATCTCAATTTGTTAACCTAATGATATTTATTTTCTTCTATACTCAACAAAAAAAGAAACCTGACATTGTAACTTTGAATAAGTATGAGGTGCATATTCAAAATCTATATATTTTTGCACCATCCAAAAGAAAATAACCACTGAATCACTTGTTTCATGCACCAAAAATATCAAAATGCATAATTAAGTTCAAAACATGCACAATTTTTATTACATACCACAATTCAATTAGCTTTGAATCTGATTCCAGGAAAATACACCAAATATAAAGTGTCAGGTTTCTATTTTTGTTGAGTATAGATCTCCAATACATCTAATTAAATACTTGGCATGAACTTGTGAACATAATAGACTTCTGGTCTACAAAAACATACAGTTGATCAAGATTGTAAAAACAATTAAGTTGTATGTTGTTTAACATTAACCCTATTTTTATCAATATACACAGTGTATCAAACTTTATAGTGAATATAGACCACTTCTGAACATGGTATACCAACAATTTCCAAATGAAATAAACATGTAGACCACTTTTGAACATCATATACTAACAATCTCCAGAATGAATGTAGACCACTGCTGAACACTTTATGCTTTAACCCTTTTCTCCATATACCACAAAACTCCTTTTAAACGCCCCCTGGGGGCGTAATATTTTCTAAATTAGGGGCACTTATTTTTTATATTAATTATTGCTATTTTCACATAAGATTCTGAAGGATACTAGATAATATATATAGATTAACTCATTTTTTCCCTAAAATTAGCACGAGGGCATTTATTAGGGTAGGGGTCTTTAATAGGAGCTTTACAGTATACATATTTCATCCCATGTGCAAACAATGTACATCAAGCTCAGCTGGCACATCAGTGCCATCTGATCAGGATCTGCACTGATAACTTTTTGGTGATAAATAACCTTAATAAGTCAAAAATGGCATATTGCAGGCTGATCTGGATCTACACTGTTCACCCACGCCATAAAGGCTACATATTTGATCAATATGCGACCAGTGCAGATCCAAATGATGGCACAGCTGTGCTGGCTGATCTGGATCTACAATGGTTAAACATGCTTTAAAACATGTATAAAGTTAATGAATTATCCTTTGTAAATTTCTATAATTTCTAAAATTGGTTTGCACTTAACACCTTGATCACTCTGACAAACTTTACAATAATTCACATTTTTTATTGGCGAATCTCTTAAGTGATTTGTCTAGAAAATAGTTTTTATGTGACAGACAATACTTATGTCTTAAAATTAAAACTCTAATAAATTTTCTATTTAAGTTCAGTCAGTTCTCAGAAAATCATTAACCCTGAATAGAGATCACCTTTATCAAGTGGGCAAACTATGTAGATCAATGCCCAAGGTTATAAAGCTGAGCATGGAAACCAGTCTCAAATCTCAAGCATCTGATTGGCTGAAATGGCGACCAGTCGCCATTTCAGCCAATCAGATGCTTGAGATTTGAGACTGGTTTCCATGCTCAGCTTTATAACCTACAGCCCAAGATTAGACAGAATATCTGTGCCAACCCTTTGTTCCATATATCAGCTTTATTCCTTGGGCAAACAATTAAGGATTGAATCAATACTTGATGGTTTTCATTTGGGTATGGAAAACAGTTGGATTGTTTAAAGAGTGTGAAGTCCTTTGGGCTTCACTTGTACTTTAAACAACCCAACTGTTTTTCATACCCAAATGAAAACCATCAAATATCGATTTAATCCTTAAACTTCTAAAAACTCTCGTTATTACAGAAATAATTAAAGAATTTGTGACATTACGGCTTTTTCGAATGGCAATTGGAACACCCATGTTGACGACAAAGTGAATGAGGGCACGCTTTATCATAGCAATTTGCGGCAAAACGCGAGTGGTCAGCGACGTCACACATCAAAACATTGTGCAATGTTTAATAAATTGTGAACATCTCTACTGTAGCCACGCCTTTCAAAGTAATACGTCACACTGTTTACCATTAGAAATTATGATTCTTTAGATGAAAAAGACTTCATCGTAGTGGACGAAGTTGAAGTGAAAATATTTTACTGTACCACCATTTTATTTCACGGGGATGAATTTTCATGCAAAATAAGCAAATTACAAATTCTTGGGACAGGAATGCATACAACTGTATTTTTCTCTAAAGAACACTGTTAAATGGTTTAATTTAGCTGGGGTTTGAACTTTCCCAACTTCCCCTTTTGCCAAATACACAAAAATTCAAACCTGTTGCAAAATAAAATGCTAGGTCAGTAGATCCAGATCAACCAGCATATCCAATGGCATGCTGTCTGATCATGATCTACACTGTTCACTTTTAGATTGAGTACCTTCTTTCTGACCAATCAGCATACAGCATAGATCTGGATCAGATGGCACAGATGTGCAGGCTGATCTGGATCTATACTGTTTGCACAAGTGAAAAGCTGTATATATGGAGAAAAGGATTAATGTACGACTTTTATGTTGTTATTTTTTGTGTTGTTTTTATTTCTAGAAATTTGAATGTATTTTCCTGAATTGATTTACAAGAATTTTCACCTCTTCAAATTTTTAAGAATATATTTCTGTCCAAATTCCAGGACATTATTTATATTATTTATATCTTTTCAATGCAGGCAGGTGTATTTAAATATATTTCATTTTCTTTGGGAAATAATTCACACTGTTTTAAAAGCATCTGCTTGTTAGTTAGTTTTAGAGGCATAAAGCGTTTTACCCTTTACTCAATTGTTCATGTCATATATGGGTTTTTACCATATACCAACAGTGTAGATCCTGATCAGATGGTACCGATGTGCTGGCTAATCTGGATCTACAAAGGTCGCACATGCCTAAAAATGTGTATATATGGAGGAAAGTGTTAAATGCTCTAAATATAAAACAAGTGGGCAATGATGGCCCTGAATCGCTCACCTGAGTATGAAACTCAAGTTATTAACCAGAAACTGAATTTTTATTTTTAGCAACAGTGACCTTGACCTTGATCACAGACACGTGGGTAGCAATCCCAATTTGTCTCTTGTTATAAGCTACCCATATACCAAGTTTGGAGTCAATATGCCAAAGCAAACTCAAGTTATTAAGTAGAAACTGAATTTCTATTTTTAGCAACAGTGACCTTAACCTTGATCAGAGACACCTGGGTAGCAATCCCAAGCTGCCTCTTGATATAAGCTACTCATACACCAAGTGTGGAGTCAAAAAACCAAAGCAAACTCAAGTTATCAAGTGGAAACTGAATTTCTATTTTTAGCAACGGTGACCTTGACCTTGATCACAGACACCTGGGTAGCAACCCCAAGCTGCCTCTATATAAAAGCTATCCATATACCAAGTTTGGAGTCAATAGGCCAAAGCATTCTCAAGTAATTAAGTAGAAACTGAATTTCTATTTTTAGTAACAGTGACCTTAACCTTGATCACACACACCTGGGTAGCAACCCCAAGCTGCCTTTTGATATAAACTACCCATACATCAAGTTTGGAGTCAATATGCCAAAGCAAACTCAAGTTATTAAGCAGAAACTGAATTTCTATTTTTAGCAACAGTGACCTTGACCTTGATCACAGACACCTTGGTAGCAACCTCAAGCTGCCTTTTGATATAAGCTACCCATAAACCAAGTTTGGAGTCAATAGGCCTAAGCAAACTCAAGTAATTGAGCAAAGACTGAATTTCTTTTTTTAACAACAGTGACCTTGACCTTGATCACAGACACCTGGGTAGCAACCCCAAGCTGCCTTTTGATGTAAGCTACCCATACACCAAGTTTGGAGTCAATAGGCCTAAGCAAACTCAAGTAATTGAGCAAAGACTGAATTTCTATTTTTAGCAACAGTGACCTTGACCTTGATCAATGACACCTAAGTAGCAACTCCAAGCTGCCTTTTGATATAAGCTACCCGTACACTGAGTTTGGTGTCAATAGGCCTAAGCAAACTCGAGTTATTGAGCAAAGACTGAATTTCTATTTTTAGCAACAGTGACCTTGACCTTGATCACAGACACCTGGGTAGCAACCCCAAGCTGCCTTTTGATATAAGCTACCCATACACCAAGTTTGGAGTCAATAGGCCTAAGCAAACTCAAGTAATTGAGGAAAGACTGAATTTCTATTTTTAGCAGCAGTGACCTTGACCTTGACCCTGTGGTCATGATTTAAACAACTATTGTAGACATCAGTGCCAGGATGCTTCTGGACAAATTTGGTTAAAATCCATCAAGTCGTTTCAGAGGAGATGTTGTTTAAAGGAAATTGTTGACGGACGCCGGAGGAGGGACGCCGGACGCCGGACAAAGACAGGTCACAATAGCTCACCATGAGCCTATGGCTCAGGTGAGCTAAAAATATAAAAAAATTGCTCCAGAAAATGTACAGGTTACCTGTTTCTCTCCCAAACAGGCGCACAAGGAAATGCCTGACATAGCAGTTATCATCCCATATCTTTATGCACTTACCATATCAGTTTCAGGGGTCACTGCAATTTCAGCTGTTAATATACACCGAGCAAAAGCCTAGTTAGAAAATATCACAGAAATCCAGGCTCTTTGTCTATATAGGTTAGACTAAAGCAATTTAACCCTTTACTCCATAGATATACCTTTATTTCATGGGAGAAAAGTGTAGATCCAGATCAAACGGCACATCAGGATCTACACTGTTCACTTTAAGATCCACTGGGTTATTCCTGATTAGGTGACCAGTGAAGATCCAGATCAGATGCCAAAGATGTGTCAGCTGATCTGGATCTATTATATAATCAAGGAATCAAAAAATGTAGGGTGACATTACTTTGTAATATCTTGCGATCAGGTTGATAAAAAAACAATAAAAATCAGCCACGGATAGGTTACAGTGCAAAGAATCTAAAAGTTTCAGTCTACAGTATCTAGGTTATTGTGCACAGTATCTCTAGATAACAGTGCACAGTATCTTTATGTTTCAGTGTTAAGGTATGACCATCCTAATGGGCACTATTAAGAATCCAACATCTGATTATTTTTTCATCAACTGCTTCATACCACTGACTTGTATGCAAAATTTTAATGATTTTCACCGTGTAGTTTTTGAGATTTTTAGCTTTTTGTATTTAAAAAAGTGAGAAAAAACGTGAAAGTATCCAAATTCTTTAATCGGTGACAAAATTTTTTGTTATTGATAAATTCAACCCTAATTTTTTACAGTTTATCCAAAATATGTTATATTTTACTAAACCAATTTAAGATATAATATATAAATACAGAATTTATCTTAAAATGACATTTTTTGACCAAATAAATTTAAAAAATGCATTTTTTTATATTTCACGAGACTAAATTAATGAAAATTGTGCAAAATCCTGATTGGTGCAATATACAAAAATTTACCATTTTTTAACTACATACCTTAAACAAAATTTAAACAAAATTTCAGAGAAGTTTACCGTCCAGTTTTAGAAATTTTCAAATTGATGACTTGAATAAACACTATTCTGATAGCGAAAACCCCTTTAATCTTGATTATTTTGCTTATTTTAGTTTATATCGTGAGAATTTTATATTCAATGACAGAATTACACAGGAAAAAAAAGAAATATGCCAATTATTTAAGCCCTAGGCTTACAAAAAAAAATAGCTTCCAGTGGGATTTGAACCCTGGTCCTCTTGCATGAGAGAACTCTTAGCTAATTTACTACTATAGTTACCTCCCTTGGATACTCTTCTTGATACAGTTATTCATTAGGATGGTCATACCTTAAGTATCTCTAGGATATTGTGCACAGTATCTCTAGATAACAGTGCACAGTATCTTTATGTTTCAGTGTACAGTATCTCTGAATTATACTGCACAGTATCTCTAAGTTTCAGTGTACACTATCTCTAGGTTATAGTGCACCGTATCTCTATGTTTCAGTGTACAGTATCTCTAAGTTTCAGTGCACAGTATCTCTAGCTTACAGTTGTACAGTAGATTTCAGTTATTTGAACAGTGCATTTGTCAGATCAGTATATTCAAATATCCAGAGTATTCAAAGAGTGAACACTTCTGTCAAAGTTCAAACAAGAAACAAAATTTTATTTTTTGATGTGATTTACCCTGTTTTACCTTTGACAGAAGTGCTATTATTATGTACACTTTGCTCTCAATACCACACGGATCATTAAAGACCACCATTATAAATACTGTTTCAAATATCCCATACTGGGATTGCATAAAAATATCTCCTGGGAGGGGGGAGCATGAAATTCTGCAAAAACTAGAATCATATTCAAAGTTTACCCTGCATTCCTAGATTAACCCTTTCCTCCACAGACACACCTTTGTTGCCTGGTCAAACAGTGTAGATCCAGATCAGCCGACACATCCCTGCCAACTGATCTGGATCTGCACTGTTTGCTTTTTGATTTATTAGGTTATTTCTGACCAAAAAGTGACCAGGACAGATCCTGATCAGACAGCACAGATGTGCCGGCTGACCTGGATCTACACTGGTTGCACATGTGTAAAAATGCGTATACATGGAGGAAAGGGTTAATTTTATCATTGCCCTCACAGAGCACAGCTGTTCTAAAGCTAAAAAGTGTGTCGAACATCATTATAAGCAATGTATACTCTCAATCAACACAGCAGGTTACATTCACAGAGCATGCAAACAGATGCATGTCGGTGATAAACCACCATATTTCATGGAAAAAATAGAACATGTTATCAAGGTAATAATCTTCATGACCAAGTGACTAGGTTTAAAAATTTCAAGATTTTTTTTTATCACAAAGTCAATTTGTCAAGTCATGGTTTTTTCTTTTTATACCTTTTTTATCCAACTTTTTATGAGTTCTTTTAAAACCAGACCTTGAAGGATACATGTTGACAAATTTTACATAAGAGTTTTGCGCTGATAATATGTAAAGTGTAACCAATGGGTTAATAGTGTTGATCCAAATCAGCCGGCTCATACAGACAGCAATACAGACGGCAATACAGAGAGACAATTTTATTATGCTACGTTTGCTTTTTAATCCTACTAGGTTTAAATCTTAATTAGGCACTAGAAAAAAATATATTAGATTCTCATCCCCACCCGCCCCAGTCCAAAACCACCTGCCCCAAAAAAATTTATTGGTAAAAAAATCGAAACATATTCTGTTCCGGACAGAACGGGTTTTAGACCATCCCGAAATACCTTCTTAAGGTATTTCATTAATAAAAAATAAAAATTAAAAAGTGCCCACCCGCCCCTTTTTTTCCCAAAAACCAGATGAGAATCTAATAATTTTTTTTCTCTGGCCTTACAGTAAAACCTCTCATAAACACTGACCCCAAATAGAGACCACATTGATAATTTGACCACTATTCTGATGTCCATTTTAACAGTTCTGCACTATTTTTTCCTCAGAATTAAGACCACTCAAATATTAAGACCACTTTTTTGAGTCCCAAAAATGGTCTTTACCTTTTCCTCCATAAAAACCACTATATGGCATTGGTAAACAGTGTAGATCCAGATCAGCCGTGAGTACATCTGTGCCATCTAATCAGGATCTGCACTGTTTGCGCTTAGATTAATGTGTTATTGTAGATCCAGATCAGAATTCAAGGATCTACACTGGTCAAACATGAATTAAAATGGGTACATATGGAGTTAAGGGTTAACTCCTCCATAGACACACCTTTATTCCATGGGCGAACAGTTTAGATCCGGATCAGCCGGCACATCCCTGCCATCTGATCAGGATCCGAACTGTTCACTTTTTGATTCATTAGGTTATTTCTGACCAGAATGCTGCCAGTGCAGATCCTGATCAGATGGCATAGATCTGCTGGCTTATCTGGATCTGCACTGGTCGCACATGCGTAAAAATGTGCAAATATGGAGGACCAAAATGTGACTAGTGCTGATCCTGATCAGATGACACAGATGTGCTGGCTGATCTGGATCCACACTGGTTGCACATGCGTAAAAATGCGTATAAATGGAGGAAATGGTTAACAGAGTTAACTATTTACTTACCGAAGAAGAGGGAGGCGGCGAAGAACTTGACGATGTTTTCACGTATGGTTTTGCCGATTCGGGAAAATCTTCCTGTTCAGAATGCATACACGAGCACAATTTCAAGAAAGGTAACTTCCGCCGAGCCCGTTTATGGTGCTTTCTCATTTCCATAGTAACGTTTACAGTTAATTATTTCCCTTGTGGTCCCACTCATGTTTTTATGTTTTCGTCACAAAATTTCAAAGACTTTATAATGACTTTTCTTTCAACAAACACAAAATTTCTTGCAAACTAGTTCTTAGACAGGCAATCCTCCTTTTGCTTTCAATAAATATGTTTTGTCTTTAAAAACAATCGTAACCTCCAGATATTTTTTTTCAACAGTAATTCAACATCCTGAAGTTAACTCGATTTGTTTTCTTTGCTGCACAAGTGTTTTTTTCACAGGTGAACCACTAAACTACAGGGTCTCAATGTTTAATATACTGCAAGGGTCAAAATCAACACTTACCTATTACCTTGACGTGTACTGTAGTAATTTAAGATAAGACTTTTCTACGAAAGTTCACGTTCGGAGTAATTTTTAACTTTTTAAGCAGACGATACAATTTTTTTTATACCATAAACATCACACATATCATGTAAAACTGTTGCATTTTTCAATTTAAATATCTGTTCAGTATCTGAACAAACTGATAGCATTCTATTTTTAATAACAACAGTTCATGAAGTAAGTACAATTGTTTCAGGGGGTTACAATGACTTTTCCAGGGAGCATTTATTTAACCGTTTACTTTCATATAGTTATTATGAGCGATATAATGCATGTTTGACCAGTGTAGATCCAGATCAGTTGGCACACGCAATAAAACCAGTATAATTATATGTAGTAAAGAGTAAATGATGAATGCATCAAGACCAATTCATAAACCCCCAATATTCAACTGCTGTGATCTGAAATTGACCATGAATGTTTAATCCATGTATACACGTTATCAGATTGCGCGACCAAGTGAGATCCAGATCAACTGATCCGGATCAGTACTGGTCACATCTTGGTCATAAAAAACCTAACAAATCAAAAAGCAAACAGTGTAGATCCCAATCAGATGGCACAGATGTGCTGGCTGATCTGGATCTACACCATTACCCCACAGAATAACAGTGTTTCTATTGAGGAAAGGGTTAAACATTGTATCATAACTAACAGGTCAACAACAACTGAACATCAATCAATGAGCTAAATATGAATACAAACAAGACTTTTTTGTACAGCCTCCGGAGACCATATCTGAATGGTTTCCAATTGTATGGAAATAAGTTCAGGTCAATTCTGACCAAATAAAGTAATCAATATTTGTGAATCTTCAATGTATTCAGGCAAAAGTGTGTGTCATATTAACCCTCTACTCCATGATAGAGGACTGTTATCCTATGGGCAAACAGTGTAGATCCAGATCAGCCAGCACATCTGTGCCATCTGATCAGGATCTTCACTGTTAGATTACTGTTAATTACTTCAATTCTTTTGTTCCCCAATCTTAGTGCAAAATATTGTTATGTCTACTTCTTTTGTTCCCTCTATCTAAAATGTTGTAATGTTAACTTCCAGAGTTCCCCTCACTAAGTTCAAAATATTGTAATGCCTATTTTATGTTCCACTATCTAAGTGTAAAATGTTGTAATGTTAACTTCCAGTGTTCCCCTCACTAAGTTTAAAATATTGTAATGTCTATTTTATGTTCCACTATCTAAGTGTAAAATGTTGTAATGTTAACTTCCAGTGTTCCCCTCACTAAGTTTAAAATATTGTAATGTCTATTTTATGTTCCACTATCTAAGTGTAAAATGATGTAATGTTAACTTCCAGTGTTCCCCTCACTAAGTTTAAAATATTGTAATGTCTATTTCTTTTGTTCCACTAAGTATAAAAAATGTTGTAATGTCAACTTCCCTATGTTCCCCAAGCTAAAGTGTTCTGTTTCCCTATCTCAGTGTAAAATGTTGTAATGTCAACTTCTCTTTTTCCCCTATCTAATTGTAAAATTTTGTAATGTCAACTTCTTCTGTTCCACTATATAAGTGTAAAATGTTTAAACGTAAACTTCCCCCTTTTACTTACTGTAAAATATTGTAATGTCAATTTCCCCTATTCCACTATCTAAGTTTATAATATTATGATGTCAATTTCTTCTTTTCCCCCAAATCTTTTTTTATAATTTGAAATGTCAGCTTCTTCTTTTCTGTAGCTGAGATGCTGTATCACATAATAAATTAAAATAAGGGGAATTAACTCTATGTTCAATATTTGCAGCACTTTATTACTTTTCCCCAAGCTAATTGTAACATGTTTTACTGAATATTATGCCATTAACCATACTGTTTACTCCATGGATATAGCTAACATTGTATATGCAACCAGTGTAAATCCAAATAAGTCTTGACATCTGTGCAGTCTGATCAGGATCTACACTGGTCACCTTAATCCATTATATTATTTCCTACCAAAGCCAATAGTGTAGATCCTGGTCAGACTTCACAGGTGATCTGGATCTACTTTGGTCGAACATGGGATATGATCAATATCCCCTTCCTTCATATATACGCCTTTTTACACATGTGCCATCAGTGTAGATCTGGATCAGTAGGCACATCTGTGTCATCTGATTAGGATCTGCACTGGTATCATTTTGGTCAGAAATAACCTAATCAATCTAAAAGCAAACAATGCAGATCCTAATTCAATGGCACAGATGTGCCAGCTGATCTGGATCTACACTGTTTGCCCATGTAATAAAGGTGTATCTATGGAGGTAAGGGTTAAGCAAACAGTGTAGAACCTCATGTCAGACTTCGGGCTGATCTTGGTCTACACTGGTCTACACTGGTCTACACTGGTCTACACTGGTCACACTGGTCTACACTGGTCACACATGTAATAAAGGTGTATCTATGGAGGAAAGGGTTAAGCAAACAGTGTAGAACCTCATGTCAGATTTCAGACTGATCTTGGTCTACACTGGTCTACACTGGTCTACACTGGTCACACTGGTCTACACTGGTCTACACTGGTCTACACTGGTCACACTGGTCTACACTGGTCTACACTGGTCTACACTGGTCGACACTGGTCTACACTGGTCTACACTGGTCGACACTGGTCTACACTGGTCACACTGGTCTACACTGGTCTACACTGGTCACACTGGTCTACACTGGTCACACTGGTCTACACTGGTCTACACTGGTCACACTGGTCTACACTGGTCACACTGGTCTACACTGGTCTACACTGGTCTACACTGGTCTACACTGGTCACACTGGTATACACCTTTTTACACATGTGCCATCAGTGTAGATCTGGATCAGTAGGCACATCTGTGCCATCTGATCAGGATCTGCACTGGTGGCATTTTGGTCAGAAATAACCTAATCAATCTAAAAGCAAACATTATGCAGATCCTAATTCAATGGCACAGATGTGCCACTGTCACACTGGTCTACACTGGTCTACACTGGTCTACACTGGTCACACTGGTCTACACTGGTCACACTGGTCTACACTGGTCTACACTGGTCACACTGGTCTACACTGGTCTACACTGGTCTACACTGGTCTACACTGGTCACACTGGTCTACACTGGTCTACACTGGTCTACACTGGTCACACTGGTCTACACTGGTCACACTGGTCTACACTGGTCTACACTGGTCTACACTGGTCTACACTGGTCTACACTGGTCACACTGGTCTACACTGGTCTACACTGGTCACACTGGTCTACACTGGTCTACACTGGTCACACTGGTCTACACTGGTCACACTGGTCTACACTGGTCTACACTGGTCTACACTGGTCTACACTGGTCTACACTGGTCTACACTGGTCTACACTGGTCACACATGTGATATAATCAATATCACATGGAGTTTATTACAGCACTGAACTTTGATTTAACAATTGTTATCATGAAGTTATCTACAAAACACCCATTATCTAACATTTGCACAACTGTAAATTGCTTCACCGATGCTACATCATATATAACCACTATAGTGCAATAACAGTATAACGCTTTCTTATTTCAATGGTACGTATACCATTTTTGCACTAAAGTGATGATACGCAGCTGACTTATAGCGTGCAAATGATATGCAATTTTCTAGTTTGGACTAAACTACCTTTCTACTTTGGACTATTACCTATAATGTCATTATCTGACATCCATTATCATTTATTTGGTCAATAAAAATAACAAACATCCAAGCCACCTGTATAGTACTGCAATTAAACCAACAAGAGATCACGTAAAATGACCAGCATTAACCCTTTCCTCCATATATACACATTTTTACGCATTTGTGAACAGTGTAGATCCAAATCAGCCGGCACATCTGTGCTGTCTGATCAGGATCTGCATTGGTCGCATTTTGGTTAGAAATAACCGAAAGAATCAAAAAGCGAACAGTTAAGATCATGATCAGACGGCATGGATGTGCGGGCCGATCAGGATCTACACTGTTCCCCTATGCCATAAAGGTGTGGGTTAAGGTGTGGGTTAATTAACCCTTTACTCCTTTTTTTCGGGTTTCATTGCATGTGTGACCAGTGTAACTCTCGATCAGCTAGCACATCTTTGCCATCTGACCAAAAAGCAAACAGTATAGATCCTGATCAGATAGCACATATGTTTGTTTCTTCGTCAGAAATAACTTGAGGAATCAAAGAGAAAACAGTGTAGATCCTGATCAGATAGCATGGATGTGTCAGCTGATTTGGATCTACACTGTTTCCCCATGGAATAAGCCATGGAGTAAAGGATTAAACAAGCAAACAAACACATGTTCATCAAGCATCTTAAGAAGAATGCAGTTAATTTGAGTAACATCTATAATCTCTTAACTCTTTACTCCATGGGATATGTCTGTTATCCCATGGACAGTGTAGATCCAGTTCTACCAACACATCCTTGCCTTCTGATCAAGATCTAAGCTGTTCACTTTTTTATTAATGAGCGTATTTCTAATCAAGATACAACCAATGTAGATCCAGACCTGACAGCAGTGATGTGTCAGCTGATCTGGATCTACACTGATCCCACAAGCAACAAAACCCATATAGATACAGAGTAAAGGCTTAACGACAGAGTCTGAAAAAAACCTTCAATTACACAATAGGCTCTGAATTACGTCACATACACTATGATGCTAGAAGCACATCTTGCTGTATTCACTCCGATAAAATCAATCATATATTAAATATCCAATGCGGAACCTCTGAAACCCCAGAAAACATCATTCCAAAAATCAAGCATTTCTCCATATTTTAACAAACAACAATCTAATTCATATCACTAATTCACATATCCAAAGTTGACAGAAAATTTCTCTCTTTTATCGTAAAATTTCCTAATAAGGAAGAGTTTCCTATATCTATATCGTTCTAAAACAGCTGACTGTTCAAAGCGGAGTGTTCCTTGCATACAGGAAAAATCAATAGTATAGTGTAAAATGTAACCTCGATTATCATAATCTCCTGAAAGATCCAGACCAATTTGAAAAGGATGCTTTTGTGTGACACTGATTGCACTTTATTTTTCTCTTTTTTTTTGACAAACTGCAAACCTTGTTAACATGAAAAATATTTGACTAAGATATAATAAAAAATATTATGTGATAAGTAATTGACAATATTTGTTTGGAAAATTGTTGAAATGTCACAGACATTGGAAATCAAAATTCTGTAGTTTAACAATCAATGTTGCTATCACTGCCTATAATCCTTTACTCCAAATATACCAATTTTTACGCATGTGCTATCTGATCAGAATCTGCAATGCTAACTTTTTGGTCAGAAATAACCTAATGAATCATAAAGAAAACAGATCCAGATCAGATCTTTAGTCCACAAATTTCAAGCAATTCCAGTTGTAGATGGAAGTATTGACTGAAGCTTCATTTCCAATGTCATACTAAGCAGTTTTTCTTTACGTCTGACTCAAAGTCTATTAGTGCACTTACCGGTACTAATTTATTTATTCTTATAAACTCTCAGTTAAAAAGTGCACTTACTGCTTTATAAATTGTTACAAACTCTCTGTCCAAATGTGCACTTAATAATTTATCAATTCTTATAAACTATCAATGCATTTACTCATTTATCAATTCTTATAAACTCTCAGTTCCAAAAGTGCACTCATAAATTCTAATAAACTCACATTTCATATATGCACTTACTAATTATTAATTCTTATAAACTCTCATCTTAGTTCATGTGCACTAACTATTTTATCAATTTTTATAAACTTCATGTTTAAATTTGCACTTACTAATTTATCCTTTCTTTTTAACAGCATGACTAAAACTGCTCTTGCCAATTTATCAATTCCTATAAATTCTTAGTTCAAAACTGCACTAAAATTGTCAAATCTAATAAACTCTCATTTTGCAAACTCACAGTTCAAAAGTGCACTTACTAATTTTTCAATTTTATAAATTATGCTTTGCACACACAACATTCATCAGAGGCAGAATTGAATTTTTCTGATTTTTTTTTCAAAGTTCATTCTTTTTCTAACACAATAAGTATTATGTAATAGTGAAGACAGTAAAATCACCGTTCTAGAACCACAATGGCAGCAGTTACAAATGAAGCCCATCCCAAAATTAACTTCTACTCAAGCCTACAACATAACAACATGGTCCATGACATACATTGGAGTCATTAAGGTGTTATATCTGATGTTACAATTCATCATAAGATCAGAAGAGATAGACCACATAGGTGGATTGTAATGTTCCTTCAATTGTTGGTAAATCTTAGTTTAATTAAGAAATCTCAGACAACCACAGGTAGACTGGTTGCTCTGGACCAGAGGTAGACTGGTTGCTCTGGACCTGCCGTTGACTGGTTGCTCTGAACTAGCAGTAGACTGGTTGCTCTGGACCAGATTGGATGCTACAGACAACCCCAAAAGTACTGGTAGTACAGAGTATTGGTAGACTGGTTGCTCTGGACCAGAGGTGGACTGGAGGTAGACTGGTTGCTCTGCACCAGCTGAAGACTGGTTGCTCTGCACCAGCTGAAGACTGGTTGCTCTGAACCAGATGTATAGTAGCTGCCACAGTAAACTTAGTATTGGGTATGTGTGATTCTTCATCACTGTCTTATAAGGGTTGCCAGTAGTACCAAATTTTAGTGCCATGTGGTAGTTCTCCAGAAGGTGGCAACGTAAGCTACTAAAGGGTATTTATTTTGCTGTTTCCAATTTGTCCCCAATGTTATAGACAAATATTCTTAGATTCACTTCATCAATGACAGTGGAACTTATTCACCAATAATTTCAGAACACTCAGAGGCCATAACTCCTGAGTAATCTATCTGTTTATAAGATTTGGCTTATAAGCATTCTGACCAAATTTAGTGACAATTGGCAGAGTATTACTCAAGACATACTCACCAAGTTTTGTGACATTTTGATGAGAATTACCTTTGACCTTCTGACCAAGTTTAGTGACAATAGGTCAAGTATTACTCGAGACATACTGACCAAGTTTAGTGACATTTTGCTGAGAATTACATATAACAGTCTGACCAAGTTTAGTGACAATTGGTATTACTCGAGACATTCTGTTTTAGGAAGATTGGACAGGTATGTTCAAGTCACATTTGCAATCACCACATGCAATAAAATGCAGTGTCTTGATGGGCGTATAAAAAGTTACGACATCGGTGCTCAGCTGTTGTTTTTACAGAATAGAAATGATATCCATGTTGTAGCGGAAACTGAGCCAAAGGCCAATAACATCTGCTAGAAAGTTAGATTAACTTAACCCTTTCCTGTATAGATACACCTTTATTGCTAGGACGAACAGTTTAGAACCAGATCAGCCGGCACATCCGTGCCGTCTGATCAGGATCTAAACTGTTCGCTTCTTGATTCATTAGGTTATTTCTGACCAAAATGCGAACAGTGCAGATCCTGATCAGACGGCACGGATGTGCCTGCTGATCTGGATCTACACTGGTCGCACATGCATAAAAATGCGTATATATCAAGGAAAGGGTTAACAATAAAATACAGCATTGGTAGTTCATTTCAAGCATGAACAAGAGATGTTTGTAAATCAAAAAGCGAACAGTTTAGATCCTGATCAGACGGCACGGCAATAAAGGTGTATCTATACAGGAAAGGCCCCCCCATATGACAAATGGATAGTAAACAGCTGTTATTGATTGTTAAATCTAGTTATTGGTAAGAAAAGATTTAGTAATGAAGATCTCCTTGACCTTTGATACACTGACCTGAAAATCGATAGTGGTCTTCTAAAAGTGATGACAAACTTCCCAACCAAATTTGACCAGAGCAGTGCAAATCAATATACCCCTGCTTCTTCAAAGGGGGAGGGGGCATAAAAATCTTGATAGTGATTTTTAACCCTTTAATCAATGGATATAGCCTTTATCTATGGGTTAAAATGGAAGATCCTGATCAAACAGACATATGTGCCAGCTGATCTGGATGTTCGCACATATGATAATATATAAATATCACATCCCATTGGGGGTAACAGTACGAAATGTTAACCCGAGAGAAGTAATGTCAACAGAGGCGTTAGCCGAGGTTGACATTACCTTCTCAAGGGTTAACATTTCGTACTGTTTCCCCCAATGGGATGTGATATTTATTTTATTACACTGAACATTTGTTTTTTTAGAGATCTTGACTATGACCAAATTTCGTTTGGGAACAAAATCAAGCGCCGGAAGTCCAAAATCAATAATGCTCAATAAGCCGCTACAAATAATGATCAAAATGCGTTTATCTCCCTTGGTCAATTACGCATGCGTAGAAGTTAATTTGTAATCGGATTTCCAAGATATTTATTTTTAGATCCACGCGAGGGTGACATGATGCTGTCGCATATGTGACAGTAGCGATTATCTCCCTGTGACGTCACATTACGCTATATAGTAAACTAATCACGTGAGTTGTAATAAAACACAAATATTTGAAGTAAATGGTTAAACTCCACATTCTCTATGGGATACAACTGTTACCCACAGGTGGACAGTGTAGATCCAGATCAGCTGACATAACCATGCAGTCTGATGTGGATCTGAAAAAATTATATCCTTGAGATTTGTTGGGTTATTTCTGACTAAGACGCAACAAGTGTAGATCTGATCTGGATCTACACCTATCACACATGCTATTTAAGTTGTATCCATTGTATATTTAATGTTAAATCAAAAAGCAGTACAGTTGAGTACTGCTTAAGTCACCTGAATTCAGCAACCACCTGTCTTTAACAGCCTGTTTGAATAATGTCCTAAACTGACATTTAGTTCTAATTTTTGCCTGTCTTAACCCTTTCCTCCATAAATACAAACTTTTACGCACGTGTGACCAGTGTAGATCCAGATTAGCCTGCACATCTGTGCTGTCTGATCAGGATCTGCACTGGTCGCTTTTTGGTCAGAAATAACCTAACATAAACAAATCAAAAAGCGAACATTGCAGATCCTGATCTCAGATCTGGATCTACACTGTTTGCCCACACAGTAAAGGTCTGTCTATAGAGGAAAGGGTTAAAAAACCATCTGTGTTAAGCAGCCACTGTTAATATCGGTTTGACTGAATAAGTAATATAATTATGTACCACAGTAGAAAATATGTTGCCAGGTAGATACAAGGCCCTGTTATATACTGAAAGGATAAAGAAACGCAGGGTAACAATTGGATAGGCAGGTTCGAAAGCTCATGCTCCACGACGGTTTACACTGAGGCAGTGGAGACAAGTTTTATTCACTTTCGACACATGTTAAGGTGTATCATGACCTAATAACTCAATACACAAAGTTTCACTTTATTTGGAGAACGCGTTCTGAATATATCGGAACAAATGTTACCCTGCGTTTCTTTATCCTTTCAGTATATTACATCTTGTCACATTACACGTTATCATTTGGTCTCATCATTTTTCTAGGGAACCAGTATGCTGTATACTTGTGTCTTGTTTGATACATCCTGGGATTGATTGCAAAACTGACTTACTAACTTTATTTTCCTGTATTGGATATCTGCTGTTGCCCGCTGAATCATTGGTATTAAAATTAGGTCAAATGCTATTGTTGATGTTTGATCAAGAGGGGATACTTAACCCTTTACTCCTTAACCCATTCCTGTATAGATACGCATTTTTACGCATGTGCGACCAGTGTAGATCCAGATCAGCTGGCACATCCGTGCCGTCTGATCAGGATCTGCACTGGTCGCATTTTGGTCAGAAATAACCTAATGAATAAAAAAGCAAACAGTTTAGATCCTGATCAGACGGCACGGATGTGCCGGCTGATCTGGATCTAAACTGTTCGCCCTAGCAATAAAGGTGTGTCTGTACAGGAAAGGGTTAAATACAGGTTTTATTGTGCGTGCAACCAGTGTAGATCCAGATCAGCTCGTACAACTGTGCTGTATGTTCTGGTTCTAAACGGGTAACCTCTTAGTCAGAAATAACCCAATTAAATTTTAAAATCTTATTGTGCTTTTGGCCAGTGTAGATCTAGATCAGCCAGCACATCCATGCCATCTGATCTGGATCTAGACTGGTCACTTCAAAAATGACCTAAAAAATCTACACCTGTTGCTTTGTGGTATAAAATAACCTACAGCGAACGACGTAAATCCCGATCAGACATTACAGATATGCGGGCTGATCTGGATCTGCACAGTTTCCCAATGGGATAACAGCAACATCTTATGTGGCAAAGGATTAACCCATTCCTGTATATATACGCATTTTTACGCATGTGCGACCTGTGCAGATCCAGATCAGCCGGCACATCCGTGCCGTCTGATCAGGATCTGCACTTGTCGCATTTTGGTCAGGAATAACCTAATGAATCAAAAAGCAAACAGTTTAGATCCTGATCAGACGGCACGGATGTGCCGGCTGATCTGGATCTAAACTGTTTGCCCTAGCAATAAAGGTGTATCTGTACGGGAAAGGGTTAATGCCCTAAAAGATAATCTCTACAGCCTGTTTTAGGGATTAAAAACTTATTTATTAATGGCAAACTTAATTTCTAAGTATTTTCAGAGCCTTGTGAAGCAGATTTTTAACTGCTAATGATGTCTAACAAATCATTAAGTCTGGTTTCATCTCTTTGAAAGCCGAACTACTTTAATCCACTTAAAGAAAATCTGGGAACCCCGCTCCATTGAAGTGAGTGGCAAAACAGACCGCATTTGTTTACGCAATTGGCTTCTGAAACACCATAAACATGATCTATTTGTTTATGCCTTGTTTCCAAAATATGTTTAATTACAGACAAATCCAGACCTGTTCATCAGAAGAAACAAAATAAACATATGAGAATTTTAATTATTGAAGACAAATAAACAGAATTTGATTGACTTTGCTACAGCAGTTTTTTTCCAGGGGTTAGAGACCATAGCTAAAAATACGAATAAGCAAAGCAAAGAACAAGAAAAATAGAATATCCTTATTTTAATTAGGTTTTTATCGGTTCTTTGAACAGATAATATTAATAAGGTTCAGGAATGACCCTTTATTCAATAAATACCGTCATTGTTCGAATATAAGCCGCACTTATGTATAAGCCGCACCGCCCCCAAACCTGATGGAACAGATCAAAATTGCTTATAATGTATTTATAAGCAGCCAAACCTGTGTATTAGCCGCACCCCCAACTTTTTACCGCCGAATTCTGGGAAAAAAGTGCGGCTTATATTCAGACAATGACGGTAATGGTTTTATTGAATGTGAAAACAATGTTGGTCCTAATGAGCCAGCAAATCTGTGCCATCTGACATGGATCTTTACTAGTCACTTATTGGTCAGAATAAGCCTAATAAATCAAACCGAACAGTGTAGATCCTGGTCTAACCGTACATCTAATCCATCTGATTAGGATCTATACTGTGCTCTTCTTCGTCTGAAATAATCTTATATATCAAAAGTGAAAAGTGTTGATCCCGATCCATAGATATGCTGGCTGATCTGGATCTACACTGTTCACCCATGGGATAACAGCCACATCCCATGGAGTAAAGGGTTAAGGGCAAAAATCCAGTTTAAGAATTTGAGTCAGAGTTTGAATATTGTACAACTCCCTTCTAAAAGTTAAGCTTAAAAAGACGAATCCCTAGGTCATGTGTTGAATACAATAATGTCTTATTTATTTATAGTTACAGTCACACGGGTGCTAGGAATTCTGAAAAACCTGAAATCCTTAGAATATGTCGATTTAAATATGGAAAATAAAGAAAATCAACCATTTTTAGACACACAAAAACCTGCATTTCAGGCATACGCCTGAAAACTCTCACCCATGAAGTCAACCATTCTGCTCCATACTCATGATATGATATACCATAATAATTCTTTGATGGCCCCCCCCCCACCCCCTAATAAATACTCAAAATGATTTCTTTTACAAAAAAAAGGTAGTAAATCCATATTAACCCCTAACTCCATATATAGGCATTTTTGCTCATGTGCGACCAGTGTAGATTCGTGCTGGCTGCTCTGGATATAAGCTGTTCGCCCACTTATCAATGTGTGTCTATGGAGGTAAGGGTTAAATTTAAAATTTATTATCCAATATCCTTCAGAATCTAACATTAGAATAAAAATAATTTATATCCCCCCCCCCCCCCCCCCTCCTCACACACACTCCTTTCAATAAATTAATGGCCCATGGAGTGTTAAAAGGAATTTTACAATTTTGGCATATTCATAATACCAAAATCCTCTCATTGGAGCGTGAAAACGGCAATAAACAACAACAACAACAACAATAAAAGGCATACCCTTATATTTGCAACCTTTTAAAATTGACTCCCTAGGATCAGCCGCCCTTTTCCAGGATTTATTTCAGACTGGTTCAGTCTTTGCAGATTTTCAAGAGTTTTAAGACCATAAGATCTCCAGGAACGTAAAACCCAGACGACTTTGATTTTCCCCAATACCTTATACAGAAAACCGAGACGGCCGTGGAATCAATATTACATCACAGTTGCTGTTTCCTAATCACTTATATATTTAAAACACCAATACATCTGAAGAAAGTTTACACAAGTAGATCAATTATCCCTCTACACTAAAGATGCATGTTTATTGCATGGCTGAACAGCATAGATCTAAATCAGCTGGCACATATGTGTGATCCACATTAGCTGGACCATCGGTGATGTCTGATCAGGATCTACACTGTTCACCCATGGGATAACAGCCACATCCCATGGAGTAAAGGGTTAAGGGCAAAAATCCAGTTTAAGAATTTGAGTCAGAGTTTGAATATTGTACAACTCCCTTCTAAAAGTTAAGCTTAAAAAGACGAATCCCTAGGTCATGTGTTGAATACAATAATGTCTTATTTATTTATAGTTACAGTCACACGGGTGCTAGGAATTCTGAAAAACCTGAAATCCTTAGAATATGTCGATTTAAATATGGAAAATAAAGAAAATCAACCATTTTTAGACACACAAAAACCTGCATTTCAGGCATACGCCTGAAAACTCTCACCCATGAAGTCAACCATTCTGCTCCATACTCATGATATGATATACCATAATAATTCTTTGATGGCCCCCCCCCCACCCCCTAATAAATACTCAAAATGATTTCTTTTACAAAAAAAAGGTAGTAAATCCATATTAACCCCTAACTCCATATATAGGCATTTTTGCTCATGTGCGACCAGTGTAGATTCGTGCTGGCTGCTCTGGATATAAGCTGTTCGCCCACTTATCAATGTGTGTCTATGGAGGTAAGGGTTAAATTTAAAATTTATTATCCAATATCCTTCAGAATCTAACATTAGAATAAAAATAATTTATATCCCCCCCCCCCCCCCCCTCCTCACACACACTCCTTTCAATAAATTAATGGCCCATGGAGTGTTAAAAGGAATTTTACAATTTTGGCATATTCATAATACCAAAATCCTCTCATTGGAGCGTGAAAACGGCAATAAACAACAACAACAACAACAATAAAAGGCATACCCTTATATTTGCAACCTTTTAAAATTGACTCCCTAGGATCAGCCGCCCTTTTCCAGGATTTATTTCAGACTGGTTCAGTCTTTGCAGATTTTCAAGAGTTTTAAGACCATAAGATCTCCAGGAACGTAAAACCCAGACGACTTTGATTTTCCCCAATACCTTATACAGAAAACCGAGACGGCCGTGGAATCAATATTACATCACAGTTGCTGTTTCCTAATCACTTATATATTTAAAACACCAATACATCTGAAGAAAGTTTACACAAGTAGATCAATTATCCCTCTACACTAAAGATGCATGTTTATTGCATGGCTGAACAGCATAGATCTAAATCAGCTGGCACATATGTGTGATCCACATTAGCTGGACCATCGGTGATGTCTGATCAGGATCTACACTGTTTGCTTTAAAAGTTGTTTTAATTTCTGACCAAGATACAGCCAGTGTAGATCCAGATCAGAGGGCACATATAGCAGCTGATCTAGATCTACACTGGTTGCACACACTTTTTAAGGCGAATGTATGGGTTATTTAGTTCCATAAACAATTAAAGCAGTCCAAACTGGCAGTATACATGTACTACCTTTGGAAAAAACAACTCGGAACCAAGTCGGAAGAAAATCCCATGGGACCCTGTGTGATTTTTGTCAGAATTGACTGAGCTCTCACTAGCAAACACTGTTGTCTATGGGTTTCAACCTTTTAATGGTTTTATCACATGTGAATCTACACTGTTCACTTCTTGGTCAGAAATAATCTAAAGAATCAAAAGCAAACAGTGCTGCTCTGGATCTACATTGTTCCTATAAAACAACCATCATCGGAAGGTAATGAGTTTAAACTGGTGACCAATTGCAATAAAGTTGTATCTAAGGAGGTAACTGCTTTTGTCACATACCAAGTAGCTGTCAAGATAACTGCAAGGTTTTTCAGACATGGTTTGAAGTAGGGACTTCCGGATCAACATTCTAGCGCTTTCCTACATATACATGTATGCATTTTAATGCATATGCGACCAGTGTAAATCCAGATCAGCTGGCACATCCCTGTTGTCTGATCAGGATCTTAACTGTTCTTTTTTTGGGTCAGAAATAACCTATAAATAATTCGAAAAGAGAACAGCGCAGATCCTGGTTTGATGTCACAGAACAACACTGTTTACCCATGTCATAAAGATGTATAATATATATGAAAGGGCTAGCACAATCACACGATTTTTTCATAAGCTGACCTATCTTAAACAGCAGACAAATTAGAAACATAATTAACAATTACCACGCGTGTCAACATTGACGGAATATTATGCTTTGCAAAACACCTCCTTTACCCACAAAAAGGACAAAAATTGAGGTCGTTAAAGAGATATCCCTATTTGTTCACTTTTCTTGAAATTGTCTGTGTTTTACTTGCATAATCAAGTCATTTATGTTTGTAGGTCATATTTATAGATCAGGCTTCTATTGACCTTCAGCAAATGTATTTTTGTCTCTGCCACTAAAATATTGATTCCTCATTTCTCACTTCTCCTGATTCATTTACTGCAATTACTAAAGGGAGAGAACTCTAATTCAAAAAGAAAAACCTTGTGTAAGAGTTCTCTCTCTTCCTCAACAGTTTGATACAATCCAATCAGATTGATAAGATCTGAGACTCTGTTATTTTAATCATCCAATCAAATAAACCAATAAGTTTGCTGAGATTATCAATCAATCACATGCTGAGTTCTGAGAATCAACCAATTAGATCACAGTAATCCAAGACTTGTATTCAATCTTAGTTTCATAAATTATCAACCAATGAGTCTGATGAGATTATCAACCAATCACATGCCGAGATCTGAGCATGTGACGAGTATCATCCAATCAGAACACAGATATCTGAGACTAGTTATTTAATCTTAGTTGTAAAACTAAAACCCTTTCCTCCATATATAAGCATTTTTATGCATGTGCCACTAGTGTAGATCCAGATCAGCCGGCACATCCGTGCTGTTTGATCAGGATCTGCACTGGTCGCATTTTCGTTAGAGATAACTTTACAAAAATAAAAAAGCAAACAGTTTAGATCCTGATCAGACAGCATGGATGTGCCAGCTGATCTGGATCTTAACTTTTCACCCTCGCAATGAAGGTGTATCTATGGAGGAAAGGGTTAAGACCAGGATCCTTTCTCATCAATTCTAAAATCAATCTAGAAGTCGGTTGAATATATTATTTTGCATGCACTGCTTTCTATATCAAAATATGTAACAGTTTCGCATATCTACACTACAAATAAAATTTAATATCTTGGCAAAAGGATCTTTTGACATTTTATTTTAACCGTTTACTCCATATATACGCATTTTATTGCATGTGTGACCAGTGTATATCCAGATCAGTCAGCATGTCTGTGACATTTCAGCAGGATCTAAACTGTTCACTTTGAGTTTTATTATGTTATTTCTGACCAAAATGTGACCACTGCGGATCAAAATCAGACGACACAGATGTGCTGGCTAATCTGGATCTACACTGGTGGCAAAAGCATTAAAATGTGTATATATGGAGAAAAGCGTTACAATGTCAAAATACTTCAGTCATACAAATCTACAGTTATGAAATTTCACCTGTGGCAAAATGGACCAAAATATATTTGATTTTGGCAAAAAATAAATCTATCATGTGATTTGTGTCCAATTCAGTAAAACCCCTCTTCTCAGTGAATATGGCTTTTTTCCTGTGTACAACCGTTGAAGATCCAGATCTGCCCTAGCATCCATGTAACCTGTATCTACACAAGTATCACTTTTAGATTGGGAATTTCATCAAGCTATTTCTAACCAAGAAGTAAATAATGTTGATCCATGCTGTCTGATCTAGATCTAAACTGGAATCTCATGTGATAATGAAGTAAAAGGTAAATCCTTCACGCCATATGTACATGAGATTTATACCATGTGCTTACAGCGTAGATCCTGATCTCCCCACACATCAGCGCCATCTGATCAAGATCTGCACTGTTCACTTCTTTGTCCAAAATAAATAAACAAGATAAATCTAAAAGCAAACATGGTAGATCCTAATCAGACGGCACAGATGACTGATCTGTATTAACACAGAATACACCTATAAGATAACAGCCATGTCCAATGGTATAAAGGGTTCAATCATGTCATCAGGGCTTTTCATCAGAAAAGAGGCCCTCGACTTTCAAATTGGGAAATTTATGCGTGATAATTGTATATTTTGGGAAAACAAAATTCATCGACAGATGGGTACTAGTTTATAAATTTGAAGATAGATTTTAATCAATTTTTGGACATCTTACCTAGCATTTTGGGAAGAGTTTTTGCCACAGTATGGAAAAAATGCTATATTTTTGGGTTGGAAAATGGCCTTATACAGGCCTGTGTTATATAAGGATAAAAAGTCTGGTCATAAGTGACCTTTTGCCATGATTTTTATCTTAACAGACTTACCCGTGAGGCTCCGAGAGGTCCTGCCACCTGTCTGTCAATCTGGTCTCCCTTCTGACCTTCTAGAGCAGGGGCTGTCCCTTTTTCAAGTTTGTTGTTGCTAAGTTTCCTCACTGGATTAGTCAGCCATCTCCTGAAATGTTAGGCTTGTTGTTGTTGTTAATTCCTTCCCACCTTTGAACATTATTGTGTGAGCGAATGAAATGTAAGGCAAGTTATTGTTGTGTTACATAAAATTAACCCTTTCCTCCATATATACGCTTTTTTATGCATGTGTTACCAGTGTAGCTCCAGATCAGCTGGCACCTGTAAAGACCAACATGTCTTCAAAGATCACGTTTGGGTTTTAACCTGTGTGGTCTTTGAAAACAGACTTGACTGGATTCTCACTTCTCACATATATATGCAATTTTACGCATGTGCGACCAGTGTCGATCCAGATCAGCTGGCACATCTGTGGCATCTGATCAGGATCTTCACAGGTCGCATTCTGGTCACAAATAACCTAACGAATCAAAAAGCAAACAGTTTAGATCCTGATCAGATGACAGGGATCTGGATCTAAACTGTTCGCCCACGCAATAAAGGTGTGTCTATGGAGGAAAGGGTTAAACCTGGTCTAAAGAAACCTGTAAACAAAGTCTACACTTTATTTATCCCACTGTTTATCTTACTGACTAAACCTTTTAATCTCTAGTGGGCGATTAGCTGAAATTCAGCACATTTTCCAAACTGGCCAATCAAAAGCTATGGTTTTTATAGTTGCTACTTATCTTAAGCAAAGGATTTTTGGAATAGAACTTAACTAAAGTCCTCGTTTGGAAACCGGTAGGTTTATAACTTTAACCCTTTTATCCATAGAAACACTATTACTGCATGGGAAAACAGTGTAGATCCAGATCAGCTAGCACGTCTGTGCCATTTGATAAGGATCTACATGTCACGTTATTCTACTGCATAGAAGAACACTAACAAAAGTTAAGTGTGGATGTCGGCCTATGAGCCCCCGTTGTAGGTCGCTCGGACGAGCTACTAAGACTGCCGCGTTGGAGAGCTTTGCTCGCCCAGTATTTATATAGAACCCTGTCTGTTTACCTAGCTACCGTTAATAACAATTGTAATAATAAATAGTCTGCAACCACAGCGATAACAGGCCGATACAGTGATTGTACTCGCTGACCCTATCCGCAGGCAGTGTCCAGTTCAAGCTTGACAAACTGACCCTCTGATAGGTTCATCGAGTACGATTTGATATCGCTGTAGTTGCTTATTATATTACACTACACTGTTTGCTACTTGATCAGAAATTACTTAATGAATCTACAAGTGAACAAGATAATTCGTTGAATTTATATTCCCTGCCCAGTACTGGTTATTATTAACACAACAGCTGAAGACATAGGACTTTATTTAGATATTTATCATGGATGGCAAAAACAGTGAAAAAAAAAACTTCAGATGGTGAAAAGGGTTGGGCAGCTCACCAGAATATAAAAATGAGACGAAAAGTCTTCAAGTTGTTGAAATGAAGAACGCAGTAGTAAAAATATAGCGCTGTATTTAATTGAAATCCATGCAGAAGTTGCATAGAAGTAGCACAGAAACGAATACTACTCTATATGCATAGTGCATAACTTATCAAAGGGCCATAACTCTGTGTTAAACGGTCAGACCAGAACAAGACAACAATATGGGCATCTTGTCTTGGTATTGATGGTTTCCATAGTTTCATGCTGAGAAATAGCAAGGAAACAAATACTGCTCTACATGCAAAATGCATAACTTATCAAAGGGCCATAACTATGTGTTAAAGGGTCTGACTGAAACAAGATGACAATATGTGTGTATTAAAGGTTTCCAGAAACATTCATTGAAATCCATCTAGTAGTTGCAGAGAAATAGAGCAGAAACAAATACTGCTGTATATGCATAATGCATAAGTTATCAAAGGGCCATAACTCTGTGTTAAACAGTCTGACTGGAACAAGACGAAAATATTCATATCTCCTCTTGGTATTGATGGTTTCAAGAAAGCTTCATTGAATTCCATTCAGTAGTTGCAGAGAAATAGCCTGGAAACAAAAACTGCTGTCTATGCATAATGCATAAGTTATCAAAGGGCCATAACTCTGTGTTAAACAGTCTGACCGTAACAAAATGATAATATGCGCGTCTCCTCTTGGTATTGATGGCTCTCAGGAAGTTTCATTAAAATCCATCCAGTAGTTGCAGTGAAATAGCGCGGAAACAAATACTGCTGTATATGCATAATGCATAATTTATCAAAGGTCAATAACTCTGTGTTAAACAGTCTGACCGGAACAAGATGACAATATGTGCATCTCCTCTCGGTATTGATGTTTCCCAGAAAGTTTCATTAAAATCCATCCAGTAGTTGCAAAGCAATAGAGTGGAAACAAATACTGCTCTATATGCATCATGCATAAGTTATCAAAGGGCAATAACTCTGTGTTAAAGGGTCTGACCGGAACAAGACGATGAAATGCGCATCTCCTCTTGGTATAGATGGTTACAAGAAAGTTTCAGTGAAATCCATCCAGTAGTTGCAGAGAAATAGCGGAAATGAATACTGCTCTATATGCATAAGGCCTAAAAAACAAATATGTCTGTTTCCTGTAACCTGACCGACCCTCTGTTCTTACCCCCGACTGATTTTTTTTTACGACTATAAATTCGCCGGTTGTTGAAAATCGTTTTGTACGATGCCCGTAAAAAAAAAAGTGGTGCGTGACCTTTGCGGTGTGTATTTTTTATTGAGCACTGCTTTGTTGCTTAGATACGACCATATCCCGTATTGCATAATATGGCGGCATCTTTACTCGCCACGAAGCTGGTGTGTGTGATCAAAAACGAACAGAAACGTGTTGTATCAGCAAAGAACTCGCAGACAATTGATGAAATTGATAAAGTGGTTCATTGTGAACCATACTGCCAAATATATACAGCCACATTTTCGGTAAGTTTTGACTAGTACGTAACCGGAAACGGTGTCACAGTAAGTCCATAATAACAAATTTTCGCGATCATAAAAAAATCGGCAAGATTGTCAAATATCACAAATTCTTAAAATACTTATTTCTATGCCTCTTCCCAATTTTCCGATGAAAACCCCTTTATTCTACTGCCCCAAAAACTGACTGTAGAGATGTCACTGCATCCCCTACTTAACATTCCTGAAGCATGAAAAAAAAATGAAAAAAAAAGAAACAACCCTACCTACTGACCCTCATTTTTTTAATGATGTTACAGGAAACAGACATATTTTTTTTTAGGCCTAATGTATAAGTTATCAAAGGGCCATAACTCTGTGTTAAATAGTCTGATGGGAACAAGACGATAATATGTGCATTTCCTCTTGGTATAGATGGTTTCCAGAAAGTTTCATTGAAATCCATCCAATAGTTGCAGAGAAATAGGGCAGAAACGAATACTGCTCTATATGCATGAAGCATAAGTCATCAAAGAGCCATAACTCTGTGCTAAACAGTTTGACCGGAACAATACGATGATATGCGCATCTCCTCTTGGTATAGATGGTTTCCAGAAAGTTTCATTGAAATCCATTCAATAGTTGCAGAGAAATAGCGTGGAAACGAATACTGCTCAATATGCATAATGCCTAAGTTATCAAAGGGCAATTACTCTGTTAAACAGTCTGACTGGAACAAGACGACAATATGCGCATCTCCTCTTGGTATTGATGGTTCTCAGAAAGATTCATTGAAACCCATCCGATAGTTACAGAGAAATAGCGTGGAAATGAATACTGCTCTATATGCATAATGGTTAAGTTATCAAAGGGCAATAACTCTGTGTTAAATGGTCTGACCCAAACAAGACAACAATATGCGCATCTCCTCTCTGTACTGATAGTTCCCGTGAAGTTTCGTTGAAATCCATCCATTGGTTGCAGAGAAATAGCGCGGAAACTAATTTCTGACGGACAGCGTGACGATGACGACGTGATACCGTGACGGACGGACAACGCCAAAACAATATCCCCCTCCCGATTTCATCGGCGGGGGATAACAATGAAGATCCTGATCAGATGCAAGTAATGTGCTGGCTGATCTGGATCTACACTGTTCGCCCATGGGATAACTGTAATAGCTGTCTGTTCTAGATCTACACAGTTCACTTCTTGGGTAGAAATAACCTAATTAATTAATTACTTGATTAGATGGCACATATGTGCTGGCTGAGCTGGATCTGCACTGTTCACCCACGGGGTAAATCGTTAAAGTACAAGACCTACCTAAAGCTTGTTCCACTGCTCCTTCGTTTGACAACCGGTGAAGAGTTGATGTTGGACATGGAGGTGCTTGGACTGGCCTCGGGGGAGTCTGAAATTGACAACGTAATAAACATTAACAAAAGTAAATGTTGCCTTGAAATATACAATAAATATTAACAAAATCAACGGCTCCCCAGGTATTGAAAAAATCATTTCTTGTTTCACTCTCTTGAGCCTTTATTCGATATAAAGGCTATTTTACGCGTGTGCAACCAGTGAAGATCAAGATCAGTTAGCACATCTGTGCAATCTGATCTGGATCTACACTGTTTACTTTTAGATTCACTAGGTTATTTCTGACCAAGATGTGATGAGTGCAGGATCTACACTTGTCGCACACGCTTTAAACATGTACGTATGGAGAATTCATTCAAATTTTCGAACAACTATCCTTTTCAAGAATAAAAAGAACTTACAAAAACAACAGTAAGTATATAAAGATGGATGTGACTTAATTTATTATAATTCTGTTTTTATTCTTGAAAAAGAAAACCCAAGTCCTTTTACTCAAAAGATAACCCTTTCCTGTATAGATACACCTTTATTGTAGGGCGAACAGTTTAGATCCAGATCAGCTGGCACATCCATGCCGTCTGATCAGGATCTAAACTGTTCGCTTTTTTATTCATTAGACTATTTCTGACCATAATGCGACCAGTGCAGATCCTGATCAGACGGCACGGATGTGCCGGCTGATCTGGATCTACATTGGTCGCAGACGCGTAAAAATGCGTATATATCCAGGAAAGGGTTAAGACTTCAATCAAACGGCTGGACAGTGTAGATCCTGATCAGATGGCAGGGAAATGCAGGCTAATGTGGGTCTACAAAAGTTCTGTAAATGACAAAAGCTTTGCCAAGCACTAACAGCACAGATGTGCTGGCTGATCTGGATCTACACCGTTAACCAATGCCAAAATATATGAAACAAAGGGATAAAGAGTTAAAAGCATATAAAATGTAATCTTTTATGACAATCTACAAAAGCATAAATCAGTTAATCCTGGTAGAAAATTGCCTGGTTGGAATTAAAGGTGTCTTTTATCAAATATAATCACAAACTCCTGTTAAATAGCAGAACTTTCTCTCATAAAGACAATTATAGTCTGAAAATGATGGATGTTTGGTTTGCATTTACTTTATTGTGGCAATAATAGAATCCTAGGGTGGTAGGAAATAATGTTAAGTGTTGTATAGTAGAACGTCCTGAAGAGTTTCTTAGAAATTGAAACTCTGAAACTTGATAATTAAGGAGCAGATTAGGCAATAGAAAATAAATTCCTAGATTCTCATCCCAGCCCCTCGAAAATCACTGTGCCCGAAAGTTTTTATATTTTGAAATAAAAATGCATACATCAAAATTTACATTATGAGTACGAATCAGTAAAGTACAAAAACACAGTATGAACCATTTAAGTGTGAATGGGCAATTCATAGTCGGCTAGACACTTATTTATCTTTGCACTACACTAACATCATAAGAAACAGTGAGAATGATAAATAATTAGAATGTGTCCTTGGACACTGTTGCTCCCACTGCTGCAACATAATTTTTAATAACAAAGGGCCATAACTCTGGTAAAAATGGTCGCAGGAAAAAATCCTTTCATTACAATCATCTACACATCCTGCTTGATCATCTGTGCAAGTTTGAAAGAAATCCAACATATAGTTTAGGAGGAGTTGATGCCACAAGATTAGGGGACGGACATACGGACGGACAAGTGCATCTCTATATGCCTCCCACTTTGTGGGAGCATAAAAAGTAAAAAATAAAACCCACCCATCTGCCACATTTTTCCCCCAAAATTTGGATGAGAATCTAGGAATTAATTTTCTACTGCATAAGAAGAGATGGGTTTGGCCAAGTAAAGATGGATATGGCCAGGGAAGATTATTTTGTGGCATATTGTGTTATTTTAATAATTATTGCAATAATAATACAATAGCATGCAAAAGCATGTAACATGGTCAATTTCACTGGATGTCAATAAAATGTGACTTTCAATAATCAAGTAGAAATAATATTTTTCAAATTCATGGATGAGATCAAAAATACTTTTTGCAATATCGAATGTTGCTAAATTAAATAGTCTAGTCTAGGTAACCTACATCTATGCTGTCTGATCAGGATCTACACTGTTTGCTTCTTTGTCAGAAATGTCCTAATAAATCAAAAGTGAACAATGTAGATCCTGATCAGAAGGATATCATGTGCTGGCTCATCTCCCATGGAGTAGAGGGTTGGATAACAGCCATATCCCATGGAGTAGAGGGTTGGATAACAGCCATATCCCATGGAGTAGAGGGTTGGATAACAGCCATATCCCATGGAGTAGAGGGTTGGATAACAGCCATATCCCATGGAGTAGAGGGTTGGATAACAGCCATATCCCATGGAGTAGAGGGTTGGATAACAGCCATATCCCATGGAGTAGAGGGTTGGATAACAGCCATATCCCATGGAGTAGAGGGTTGGATAACAGCCATATCCCATGGAGTAGAGGGTTGGATAACAGCCATATCCCATGGAGTAGAGGGTTGGATAACAGCCATATCCCATGGAGTATAGGGTTGGATAACAGCCATATCCCATGGAGTAGAGGGTTGGATAACAGCCATATCCCATGGAGTAGAGGGTTGGATAACAGCCATATCCCATGAAGTAGACGGATGGATAACAGCCATATCCCATGGAGTAGAGGGTTGGATAACAGCAATATCCCATGGAGTAGAGGGTTGGATAACAGCCATATCCCATGGAGTAGAGGGTTGGATAACAGCCATATCCCATGGAGTAGAGGGTTGGATAACAGCCATATCCCATGGAGAAGAGGGTTGGATAACAGCCATATCCCATGGAGTAGAGGGTTGGATAACAGCCATATCCCATGGAGTAGAGGGTTGGATAACAGCCATATCCCATGGAGTAGAGGGTTGGATAACAGCCATATCCCATGGAGTAGAGGGTTGGATAACAGCCATATCCCATGGAGTAGAGGGTTGGATAACAGCCATATCCCATCGAGTATTGGATAACAGCCATATCCAATGGAGTAAAGGATTAAATTTATGTCACGCAAAAATTAGATCAACTGATGAGATCAATTTCCCCAAGTCTAATCTAACTACATCATTTTTCTTACTTTATGTTTCTATGGTGACAAGTGTCGCTAAATCCAATACCTCAGAGGTCTATGTTTCATAGTAAATGATGATCTTTTTTCTAGTTTATGGTCAGTGATAGAGCATTAACTGTTTACTCCATATATACATACAGCTTTTATTGTGTGGGTGAACAAATAAGATCCAGATCAGCTTTTAGGATCAGAATCTAACCTGTTCGCTTTATTATTCAATAGGTAATTTCTGATCAAGAAGCAACCATTGTAGATCCAGATCACATGTTTTTGTATGAGTTCACTTATTTGAACTCTTTCATGCAAGCTCTTACTTCCATTTGTAGAAGATACCTTTACTTTGCATTCATGTCAGTTTGAGTGAAAAGTCTACATAAGACTTAATCTCAACATCCGAACTGGTGTATATCCGAATACCGCTGTGTTAGACTCACATAGAACCTCTTTAAAACTTACAGCTGCTATAACCCTTTCCTGGATATATACGCATTTTTACACGTGTGCGACCAGTGTAGATCCAGATCAGCCGGCACAACGGATGTGCCGGCTGATCTGGATCTAAACTGTTCGCCTTGGCAATAAAGGTGTATCTGTACAGGAAAGGGTTAATTGTGCGGGCGAACTGTTCCGATTCAGATCAGCCATTAGAATCAATATCTTAACTATCCACCTTTAGATTCACTAGCTCACATTTTAACCCTTTACTTCATATATAGGCCTTAACCCTTTCCTGTATAGATACACCTTTATTGCTAGGGCGAACAGTTTAGATCCAGAACAGCCAGCACATCCATTCCATCTGATCAGGATCTAAACTGTTCGCTTTTTGATTCATTAGGTTATTTCTGACCAAAATGCGACCAGTGCAGATACAGATCAGACGGAAAGGATGTGCCGGCTGATCTGGATCTACACTGGTCGCACATGCGTAAAAATGCGTATATATCAAGGAAAGGGTTAATGGCATAGGCGAGCAGTGTAGATCTGGATAAGCCAGCTCCTCTTTGCCATATAAGGATTAACTCTTTCCTGTTTAGACACACCTTTATTGCTAGGGCGAACAGTTTAGATCCAGATCAGCCGGCACATCCGTGCCATCTGATCAGGATCTAAACTGTTCGCTTTTTGATTCATTAGGTTATTTCTGACCAAAATGCGACCAGTGCAGATCCTGATCAGACAGCACGGATGTGCCGGCTGATCTGGATCTACACTGGTCGCACATGCGTAAAAATGCGTATATATCCAGGAAAGGATTAACTTTGTTCGCTTTTTGATTTATTAGGTTATTTCTGATCAAAAAGCGAACAGTGCAGATCCTGATCAGATGACATGAATGTTCCAACTGATCTGGATCAACACTGGTTGCACATGCATTAAAATGTGTATATAATTATGGAGGAAAGGGTTTTTCCCTTAGTGGTCTTTGACTTTATTCTTACTTTGCATACATGTCAGTTTGAGTGAAAAGCCTACATGAAGACTTAATAACCATCTTAACATCCGAACTGTTGTATATCTGAATACCACTGCCTTACACTCACTTTGATTCCCTATAAACCTTTAATAATGCTTGATATATGTGATAATAAGAAGCTAATAGAAAATAATTATTTCCGTAATTATCTTTTAAAACAGCATGTTGCTACTATTAAATAGGTTTGGCAAAGTTACTTCCCTTGATGAAAAGAAAAACTAATCGAATGAAAGTCCCAAAATGTACAGAATGTTTAATTAAGATGTTTTAGTGGCAAGTTCAATGAAGATTTGTAGGTTGTATGGCTTTTTGACATTTGACAATTTAGATCTACTGCTAACAAGCAGACATTAATAATCCAGTGACTTTGATATTTTTAACATTATGGCACTAACTTCACTGTTTGCCCATATTCTGCAGTTTTATCAATCTAAACAACCACTGCAACATTACAACAGTAGCAAGAAGAATTAACTTGACCTCTTGTTGTAGAACAGAAACCTTAGATAAATCTTTATTGTGAGGGCAAACATTAGTGCCGTCTAATCAGGATCAACTCTGTTCATTTTTAGGTCAGAAATAAACTCAATGATGTAAAAGTGACCAGTGCAGATCCATATCAGACAGCAAAGATGTGCTAACTGATCTGGATCTATAATGTTTGCCCATGTCAAGGGGCTATATGAGCAGGGAAGCATCAAAGGTATTTAACCCTTTCCTCAATAGTTACACCTTTACATCATGGGTGAACAGTTTAGATCCAGATCAGCCGGTAACTCCGTGCCGTCTGATCAGGATCTAAACTGTTCGCTTTTTGATTTGTAAGGTTACTTCTGACCAAAATGTACCGTTTGATCAGGATCTAAACTGTTCACTTTTTGATTTGTTAGGTTACTTCTGACCAAAATGCAACCAGTACAGATCCTGATCAGACAGCACGGATGTGTATATATGGAGGAAAGGGTTAAAAATGGCTAAATTTTATTACTGTTTTCTATTAGTCTTACTTTAATTCCGACCTAAAGGTACTCTAAAGATTATGATCGGCACATAAAATATTTTCTTGTCTTATAAAAACTTTTAGTAGACTCAACAGCATGTTAATCATTATGGCATTAGTTAATCAAGAATCAATCCCAGAAAAGATTGAAAAAACAAATAAACGACTAGAATAATATCTCCATCAGATAATAATAACAAGACACTTTAAATCCCAGACATTAGCCCCAACTGGATTAATGTTATTTCATCTGTAAAAATTACAGACTTCACATCTGAAAAGTATTATCTTTTACCCTTAGGTTTTATTATCAATAGCAACTATCGCAGATCCTAGCCATCTGATCCAGATCTGTACCAGTCAATAACATGAACTGATTAATGTTATTTCATCAGTAAAAACAAGAAGTACCACGATGCGACAAATAAAGGTTTTCAACAACTAAGTATAGACATCTGAGTTGCACCTTGATATAATCTGCCCACAAACCAAGTTTGGTGTCAATAGGTCAAAGCAAACTAAAGTTACTATACAGAACCTTGACCATGGTCAAAGATATCTAGGTAGCAATCCCGAGTTCCTTCAAAACATAAGCTACCCACAATCCAAATTTGGTGTCAATAGGTCAAAGCATACTAAAGTTATTACACGGAAACTGATTTTCTTTTCTCAGCAACACTGACCTTGACCTTGATCACAGACACCTGGGTATCAATTCCAAGCTGCCTCTTAATATAAGCTCCCCACGTCAAAAGCATCAAAAGGCCTAAGCAAACTCAAGTTATTGAATGGAAAATGAATTTCTATTTTTAACAACATTGACCTTGATCTTGATCATAGACAACTGGGTAGCAATCCCAAGCTGCCTTTTGATATAAGCTACCCACTCACCAAGTTTGGTATCAATAGGCCTAAGCAAACTTAAGTTATTGAGTGGAAACTGAATTTCAAATTTTAGATACAATTAGCTTGACCTTGAACACAGACCCCTGGGTAGCTATACCAAGCTGCCTCTTGATTTAAGCTACCCACTCACCAAGTTTGGTGTCAATAGGCCAAAGCAAACTCAAGTTATTGTTCAGAAACCAAAAGTTGACACCTGCCTGCTGACTTCAGCATTACAATAACCAGTTTTTGTTGAAAACCTGGTTAATTACAGTTTTCACATCTTTAAAGTATTTCTTTTAGCATAGATGCACAGTCTGATCTAGATCTAAACAGATCTCTCATGGGATATCAGCTTTACTCCAAGAAGTAATTTTAGTTGTACCAAGTGCTAACAGATGCTTAATGATAATATTTTGTTCAATTGTGAAGAACAGTTGTTGTGGTTTCTGAGGGATTAATCTGCGATTTTCTGTAATCCGCAACTACCGCATTGAGTACTTGTTCAACCAAGACTTTCTGTATCATTATTTCTTAGGAAAACTATTGTATTGCCTTCTGTATTTATTCCTTTACAACATACATATGCATTTTATCTCATTTACTACCAGTGCTATAAAAGAGTGATTGGCTCCTGGAAGCTTAGATATAAAGAGGGATCTGCCCCTGCAAGCTTAGATATAAATGACACAATTACTACAAGTCTATCCAAAACTTCTTCAACAATGCAGACAGACATTTTATCTAGGATTTCAGAGTACTTCACGTCACTCTGACTGTCTCTCGCTTACAATTCAACACTCCCATTAAAACCAAAGTATTTCTTTTGTATTGGCATTTATTGTAATTCTTTTCCGCTATTGCCAGGCAGGTATTTATACTATGCTGTTCGTTAACCTATAGACAGGTTTTTGATCATGTTAACTTGGGAACTTGGTCATTATTGTTCCCAAAATAACAGTAGGTGTGCAATATTTTAGATTTTCCCTTCACTATGTAGATACAACTTTATTGTGTGGGTGATCAGTGTAGATCCAGATTAGCAGGCAAATCCATGCCATTTTATCAGTATCTACACTGTTTGTTTTTAGATTCATGACATTTCATCTCATGTGCAACCAGTGTAGATCCAGATCAGCCAGCATGTCCTTGTTGTCTGACCGAGATCTACACTTTGTCAGAAATATCCTAATGAATCTTTAACCCATTCCCGTACAGAAACACCTTTATTGCTAGGGCGAACAGTTTAGATCCAGATCAGCCGGCACATCCGTGCCGTCTGATCAGGATCTAAACTGTTCGCTTTTAGATTCATTAGGTTATTTCTGACCAAAATGCGACCAGTGCAGATCCTGATCAGACAGCACGGATGTGCTGGCTGATCTGGATCTACACTGGTCGCACATGCGTAAAAATGCGTATTTATCCAGCAATGGGTTAAGCAAACAGTGTTGATACTGATCAAATGGCATGGAAGTGCCTGCTGATCTGATTGAGGTTGTTTCAGACAAAGATGTGACCAGTGCAGATCCAGATCAGACATATCCTTGCCATCTGATCTGGATCTACACTGTTCGCTTTTAGATTCATTAAGATATTTAAGACAAAGATGGGACCAGTGTAGATCTAGGTCAGACAACAAGGACATGCTGGCTGATCTGGATCTACACTGGTTGCACACGAGATAAAATGCATATATACGGAGTAAATGGTGATCTGGCGGTTCTTTGCTCAGCAGTTTTTCAAATGTTTACTTTCTAAGAAATGACCCTGACAATATAGAAGTTCTGGTGTAAAAACTGAAAAATTGCCTAATAGATAATCATATATTCCCTAGAGAGAGGAACATCTTTGAACTAGAATTATCACTGAAAGTGATTAAATACCCCCACATGTATGCTTGATAATTGAACTGGGAATGCTTCGAATCAATGGCATAATGTGCCCCACTTTCAATCCAAAGTGTCGTCTTCACAGTAGCCACATATTCAGCAAGTTTCATTACAATATCTCATTCCTTCTAAATTTATTGAGCAGAAATGATTTAAATATGTTAGTAACAGTGGCCTTTATCTAACTTTTATCTAAGAACTGTGTGCCAAACATTGTTTATGAGAAATCATCCAGAAACCATTTTTTCTATTTTTAGTAACAGTGACCTTGACCCCATCAGGCCCAATTTCAATACCAAGTTTCGTTTCACAGACACTACCTATATAGCAATTTTCATCACAATATCTCATTCTGAACCAAAGTTATTGAGCATACAGTTTATTTTCTATTTTTAGTAACAGTGACCTTGACCCCACAGGCCTTGAATCCCAAAAGTCATCTTCACAGAAACCATCAATACACCAAATTTCATTTAAGAATCTCATTCCAAGCTATAGTTACTGAGTGGAAACGAAGTTTTGAAGTTTAAATAACAGTGACCTTGACCTTGAACCCACAGGCCCCAAAGTCAAACCTAATCTTTATCTTGTTATGTTACATCTGTGTCCCAAAAAATAATTAAATCTATGAAGTATTTCATGAGTTATAGTCCAGAAACAATTTTTCTTTTTTAAGTTACAGTGACCTTGACACTGACCCCTCAGGCCCCAAAGTCGAACTTGACCTGTATCTTCTGATATTACATATATGTACCAAAAAAGGATTTAATCTGTGAAGTTTTTCATGAGTTATTATCTGGAAACCATTTTTCTATTTTTAGTAATACTGACCTTGACATTGACCCCACCAGCCCCAAAGTCGAACTTGACCTGTATCTTGTGATGTTACATCTATTTACCAAACAAGGATTACATCTGTGAAGTGTTTCATGAGTTATCATCCGGAAACCATTTTTCTATTTTTAGTAACAGTGACCTTGACACTGATCCCACCAGCCCCAAAATCGAACTTGACCTGTATCTTATGACGATATACCTGTGTACCAAAAATAATTTAATTCTGTCAAGCCTTTCATGAGTTATCATCTGGAAACGAAGAATCCGACCGACCGACCGACCGACAGACCGACCGACAGACCGACCGACCGACCGACAAGCTCACTCCTATATACCCCCTCAAACTTCGTTTGTGGGGGTATAATTATTGATACAAGTTATAAAGAAATCTACTCATGTCTAGATAAGATAATTGATGCCAAAATTCAGATTAGCAAGGACTTAAAGTCATGCAGATACTACAGCGTTAAAATGATCCCTCTAAGCCAGTAACATTTCTGATGGGAGTGGTTTAGCATTCCGCTGGTTTTAGAATAAGACTTATGTAAAATACTGTCGTATCATTAATTTTCGCGTGAACAAATTTTCACGCAGAAGTCACAAATAATATTTTCGTGTGGGTATATTTTCGCACATTTTTGTTATTCTTATAGATTAAGAATTTATAAAGTTACATTTTGCTGAGGGTTGATTACTCGTTTAAATCTTAGCGCGTAATGCGCGAAAATTAAACCCGCACAAAATATTATGATACCACTGTAAAGAATACAGTCAATTTTTAAAGTCCAGGAGAGTTTGTATAATATGAAGATTTTAAGATAGATTTCGATTTGTTTGGTTATTTCCAGCGAGCCACATCTGTGATATCTGATCTGGATCTTCTATAGTGTCACATGTTAAAACTTGTATATAAGACGTAATTGGTTAAAGTAATGATATAATTTCTAAATTTAACAAAACTTATGTAAATTTGCGGAAATAAAGAAGAACTATCGTCCGCCTTTAATACTGAGTAGAAATTTATAATAAAATGACCATGTCACTGACTAATCTACGCTGGGGCACTTTATTCCCAATTTACGACACCAGATAAACGTCTTACTCAATTTTATCCATTTCTGTTTTCCCCAGCTTACTTGTGATTGACATTTATTTAGACCTGCCTAGATCGCCAATAAGTGAGATCACATTTTTCTTCAGTGCTAGTCTCTACGAAAGATTGAGTGACCAAGAGATTAAGTGAGCGGGAAATTTATGGAATTATACTTCAGGATAAAATGCTTTTAATCTCCAAATGTAAAAAAATATAGTCTTTAAGAGAAATTCTATTCCTCTCAGCATCTTGTCAAAATGACCATGCTTAGATGTTTGGAATAAAACAAAATAAATAAAATATAAACTTGTGTTCTTTCTAAATATATCACAAAGAGAAAATGACAAAAATAGTAACAAAACATTTTCCAATTGAGAGGCTCATTTAAATTTTATGCAATAGTAGGTCCTGAAACATTCACTTTGTTTCAAAATGTCAGTTTAATTGTTCATTAAATACCATCATATTCCAAGCATGGACTTGACCCAGGTTCTATTAACCTAAGTATTGGTTTCAAGGACACTGCTAAAAAAAGATGACTGACCTTGCCCTTATGCTTGTCAATGTAATGAATAATAAATTTTCCAGGAGTTTGACCTTGACCTAGGACCCATTCACTTCCAGGTCACTATGAGAAACAAGACCTTGACCTCGCTTTAGGCATGTCAATGAAATTATTTATAAAATACCTTCAAATTCCAAGCTTGACCTTGACCCAGGGCCTAGTAATCTTGGTATTGGTTTCAATGTTGCCGTGGGAACAAGACCTTGACCTTGCTCTAGGCTATCCCCCTGGATTGTTCTGACATAACACCAGTTTGGTTGCCCTGGTGACAAATCAATGACCTCAACCTGTTGACCTCTGTGAACTGTCAGCTCTGTGTTATTACTGGCAGCAAAGTCATCCACAACGATAGTGACATCACTCTGAAATGAGAAAATGTTACAATTGTATGTTTGTGCCAAAAGCTGAAATTGAGCTTAACCCTTTCCTCCATAAATACGCGCTTTTACGCATGTGCAACCAGTGTAGATCCAGATCAGCCGGCACATCTGTGCTGTCTGATCAGGATCTGCACTGGATGCATTTTGGGCAGAAATAACCTAATGAATCAAAAAGTGAACCCTGTGATCTGGATTTAAACTGTTCGCCCTCGCAATAAATGTTTATCTATGGAGGAAAGGGTTAAACAGACACATGCAACCAACTTCATTGAAAACACTCTCTGGTAAGGAAGATTTGCAAATGTAAACTATGGTTATCACAGAAGGTGATTAATACACCCCCAATTCTGCTTTGTCAGAGTATACAGAAATAATGTTTGTGCTTTTTTAGTTAACCCTTTCCCCCTACATACACATTTTTACACAAGTGCGACCAGTGTAGAACCAGATCAGCTGGCACATTTGTGCCATCTGATCAGGATTTACTGGCTGATCTGGATCAACACTGGTTGCACAGGCATAAAAATGCATATATATGGAGGAAAGGGTTAATAAAAGTGAAGGAAATATTCATAAAAGACTGTTCAAAGGTTCAGGTCAATATCTCGAATACTATAGACGTAGTTTGTGCAACGGACCAACCGACTGACCAAGCGACTGACCAGATGATGACTCCTATATATAGTGCTGCGGCGAGTATCCAAACACTCAGATATTTATTAATCTTTTCAGAAAATCGGGTACGAATACATGTATTCACCATTGCAAAGATCGTTGAATGGCGATCTTTCATTTAAACATTTGTTCTAGCAATTATTTACACTATATAAGCCAAAAATAATTTATCAAGTGATTTAAAACAATGTTTTTTAACTTTTGCTTCAATAATCTGCCACCCAAATGAATGGAAATACTTCGGTATATAAATAAAAGATGAAGAAATGGGCATGATGTGGCATAAAATGGTAGTCAAACTTGTCAGATAACATAAAAGACGCCACGGAATCAACCATATGCCGAGTGAAAATTATGCATAATCATTTTTTTAACTATGGATTCATGGATAGATCTGAGAATCGTCAGGCCTGAATTGTGGATTGGATCGGATCCAACTTGCCCAACGATCTGCAGCCCTACCTGTAAACTCGCGCCCCACCAAACTTTGTTTGCAGGGGTATAACAAAAAAAATATTTATGGTGGTATTTGTTTCAACAGTTCTGAACACCAATATCACAAAGATAAGCACACCAGTATAATATGGTAAATGTATATAAAAGCATAGAGATAGGAAGTTATACAATCCAACAAATGACACAACATGGAGGAAATACTGAATACTATTATATGGTAAATGTATATAAGGCAATACAAAATTTATTCCTAGATTCTCATCCGAATTTTGGGAAAAAATGGGGCAGATGGGTGAGTTTCTAACGACGCTTGTACTCTACCGATTCGTACCTATAATGTAGATTTTGATATACGCAATTTTTTTTTAAAATAAAAAACATTCCAGCAAAATGATTTTCGAGGGGCGGGCAGGGATAAGAATTTAGGAATTTATTTTCTATTGCCTAAGAGCATAGACATAGGAAGTTATACAATTCAACAGATGACACAACATGGTGAAAATAATGAATTTCAGTAATGTTGCAGAAATGTACAATGTTATCCTGTCAGATCAGGACTGAAGGTTATAAAACTGAGCATGGAAACCAGTCTCAAATCTCAAGCATCTGATTGGCTGAAATGGCCACTGGTCGCCATTTCAGCCAATCAGACGCTTGAGATTTGAGAAACAGATTTGAGACTGGTTTCCATGCTCAGTACCAGTCGCCATTTCAGCAAATCAGATGCTTGAGATTTGAGACTGGTTTCCATGCTCAGTTTTATAACCTTAGACACAGGTTTTTTTATGAATAATAATATGGAGCATGTCATAGCAAAAGGTGTTCAATGTTATACTATGTTTATCATGTATTTTGTAATAAAAATACTATTATATAGTCAAAAAATTGTAATAAGATCCCCTATTATCATAGAGAAATAAGAGATAATTGTAAGTTCTTTTCAAATATATTTAAAAACTAAAACATAAAAATATGACACCCATATCTTCCTGTGGCATGCTCGAATATGAAAAATGTAGCAAGTTACATAATACAGAACTGAACCAGAGGTCTCAATAAAAGCCAGGCACAGGGATTTTCCTCAGGCAATTCTGACCATAAGACACAGCCATTTAACCCTTTCCTCCATATAATTATACACCTTTTTATGCATGTGCAACCAGTGTAGATCCAGGTCAGCCGGCACATCCATGCCGTCTGATTAGGATCTGCACTGGACGCTTTTTGGTCAGAAATAACCTAACGAGTCAAAAAGCAAACAGTGCAAATCTGATCAGATTTGCTGGCTGATCTGAATCTACACTGTTCCCCCATGCCATTAAGGTGTGTATATGGAGGAAAGGGTTGAGAGGAATAGTTGCTATTTTGTTTGTTTTTGAGCCCAGAATATCCCTTCTATTTTCATTATAGCCCCTTCTACTTTGAAAAAAATGTGACCACTATTAAACTAGAACAATTTAAAATTGCCACACTGACAATGTATGGGGGGGGGGATGAGTGCCCCTAGTGGGACTTTAGTAAATGCCTCGTGTATCTAAAGCGTGGAAATTCATTGTGCTTAGCTAAGCGCATTGTAAAAATCCATTGTTCACCATTTTACAAACATGTTTACTATTAACTAATTCCATTAATAGCAATAACCAAAATTGGCCCTCTAGCAGAATTTACAGCCAATTTGCACCATGACGGACTGGAAATACGAAATAGACGCTGAACAGCCAGATTTCGTAATGAAATGGAATTGAATTTTCTGTGTTAATGCGATGTAATGCAGAACGTAATGAACATAAAAGCAATTTTTACCACATTTCAGCTTTTATGTTACTAAAATCTCCTAGTAAATGTTAATTGAGCAGCAGTATAAAATGCATTGCAGATTTTGTTAATATAAACTCTGGATATACTTGTTGGTAATTAAACTGACCTGAAAATGTGGTACTTTCACTAAATAGGCTGACAAAGACTCAATTAACCTATTCACAGGTAAATGTGTTATTTAAAATAAATCACTCAATGGGACAAACTAAATGTGTTTTTTTATATACAGATGTTCTTTATTTACTGGAGGTTTGTAGCATAGGTTTGAGTGTTTTTCTTAGCAAGTGTGCAGGCTTGGGGCTATATTGTAACAAGTGTGGGGCTGGGGTAACTCAAGAAGTCTGGAGATGGGGGAGTGGGGGGTTACTGTAGAATGTGAGGGCTTGTGGATAAGTGTTGGGGGTGGGGGAAATGTATTAAGTGTGGGCTTGAGTGTTGGGTACTGTCACATGTTTGTGGGTGGGGTGTTGTAAGAGAAGTGTGGGCTTGAGTGTTGGGTACTGTCACATGTTTGGGGGTGGGGTGTTGTAAGAGAAGTGTGGGCTTGAGTGTTGGGTACTGTCACATGTTTGTGGGTGGGGTGTTGTAAGAGAAGTGTGGGCTTGAGTGTTGGGTACTGTCACATGTTTGTGGGTGGGGTGTTGTAAGAGAAGTGTGGGCTTGAGTGTTGGGTACTGTCACATGTTTGTGGGTGGGGTGTTGTAAGAGAAGTGTGGGCTTGAGTGGTGGGTACTGTCACATGTTTGTGGGTGGGGTGTTGTAAGAGAAGTGTGGGCTTGAGTGTTGGGTACTGTCACATGTTTGTGGGTGGGGTGTTGTAAGAGAAGTGTGGGCTTGAGTGTTGGGTACTGTCACATGTTTGTGGGTGGGGTGTTGTAAGAGAAGTGTGGGCTTGAGTGTTGGGTACTGTCACATGTCTGGGGGTGGGGTGTTGTAAGAGAAGTGTGGGCTTGAGTGTTGGGTACTGTCACATGTCTGGGGGTGGGGTGTTGTAAGAGAAGTGTGGGCTTGAGTGTTGGGTACTGTCACATGTCTGGGGGTGGGGTGTTGTAAGAGAAGTGTGGGCTTGAGTGTTGGGTACTGTCACATGTCTGGGGGTGGGGTGTTGTAAGAGAAGTGTGGGCTTGAGTGTTGGGTACTGTCACATGTTTGTGGGTGGGATGTTGTAAGAGAAGTGTGGGCTTGAGTGTTGGGTACTGTCACATGTTTGTGGGTGGGGTGTTGTAAGAGAAGTGTGGGCTTGAGTGTTGGGTACTGTCACATGTTTGTGGGTGGGGTGTTGTAAGAGAAGTGTGGTGTTCTGCGTGAGACTGGTTTGTCAGAGAACTGTAAAAGAACTGGAAGTCATTTAAATGGCCAGAAATTGTGTGGCCAATATAATTCAAATGCATTTAGCTTACAGCATAAAACATATTTAACATAATGCTTTTGAAATCTGATTTTAATGAAAGACTACATTTACAGAAGGTAACCTAATTAATAATGCAACTATTTGAGTCATATGTTTAAAAGCTAGGAAATAACGCCTCATTTACAGAGTTTGAAACGCATGATTGTGCCAAATCTGCACCCTGCAAAAAACATACCAGCAGCATGAGTGTCAAACTGCAAGATGGTTGTTCTGCGATTTTTTTTCATTTATCCCTTTCCTCCATAGACACACCTTTACTGCATGGGCGAACAGTGTAGATCCAGTGTAGATCCAGATCAGCCGGCTGATCAGGATCTGCACTGTTTGCTTTTGGATTCATTAGGTTATTTCTGACCAAATGCAACCAGTGCAGATCCTGATCAGACGCCACAGATGTGGTCCCACATGATTAAAAATGCGTATATATGGAGAAAGGGGTTATGTAATTATGTGCTGTCTCACAGTTTTTTATAATTGGTAAAGAAAAGTGATTGAACAGTTATCAATAGCTGACACAAACCCTTAGAACTTATCTCTCTGATCTGCACTTGAAACATCATAGATCTCCCCATTTTGTTACAATTTACTAAAACAGATATTTTATAGCTCCCGATTGTACAAAAGGAGTGATTTATAATGACGTCTTTCTTGCAGAATCTGCCAAAAACCATTTTTCAGTTTTCAAACTTTATAGAATAAACAGTTAAAATGGATGTAAGTTATTACAACTCGGTAGTGATTTAAAGACATAGATAATGACAGGATAAAAGAAGAAATACTTAAATCAAAGTACAAACAATAACCAGATTCATGATGCTACTGCTGCTTTCATGAAAAGTTCATGTATTGCAATTTTGTTCTTCTGCAGAATAGACATTTGTAATGATTTTTGAATAACCCTTTTCTCCATAAATACGCATTTTTATGCGTGTACGACAAGTGTAGATCCAGGTCAGCCAGCACAATCTGCCTGATAGTTAATGAGAAGTTGATGCCACAAGATCTGGTTGTGTACATACAGATGGACGAGTGCAACTCTATATGCCTCCCACATTGTACCAACCTGGGGGTGCATTATTTAGGAGAAATATGGTAAATTGATAAAATAGGTGATTCCATTACATTTATTCACCATTTAAATGGTTAATGTAGAGGTATAGAACTAACATCTCTTTTAACTAAGCCTCATGATCTGAACAAATATATCCATTAACCTAAGTGCCTCATGAATCCTGTATAATACATGATATTCCATCTTTTTACTTGATGTCAAGATTTTCACATTTTGTAGCTTATTAACCAGGTTTTCCGAAGGAAAAATTCTGGTTATTAGATTGGGGTACATGGGCAGGAGGGCGAGCGGATGGGTGTAAACAATTTCTTCTGTGCACAACTCCTCCTACATTTCTCAACAGATTTCAACTAAACTTTCACAGAGGTATTGTCATGAAGTGCCCCGGCGCATATTGTCGGGGTTTTGTGATTTGGTCATTTTTGACACAATTATGGCCTTGTTTTGTTTTATACAAATGTAATTCTTCTGTGCGCAACTCCTTCTACATTTCTCAAGGGATTTCAACGAAACTTTCACAGATGGCAAGGCTGAGTAGGCTGGCAGCTCTGGTTCTTCACTGTTTGTGTTTGATTAGAAATAACTTACAGGTCCAATAGGGATCAATGTTGGTCTGATCATTTGGCACGGATGTGCTGGCTGATCTGGATGTAAACTGGTTGCCGTGTGATAAAAGGTGCATTCATTGTGTAAAGGATTAAAATGCTGATAACATAAGTTTTACGATGATACCTCTTTGTAACAAAATTGTTATAATCTGAATAATATCATGTCGGTCATTTAAACCTGCTTTCATCAACAACTTGTCTCCATTTCAGCCAATCAGATGCTTGAGATTAGATGGAGACCAGTCTCAAGTCTCCAAAGCAGCCAATCACTTGTCTCTATTACAGCCAAATTCAGATACTTGATCTGATTGGCTGAAGTGGTGATTAAGCCCCATTGCAGCCAATCACTTGTTTCAATTTCAGCCAATCAGATGCTTGAGATCATAGACTGGTCTGCAATCTCAGTTTTATGATCCTGGGCACAAAATCTGCAACTTCATCCAGTCATCAATGCATGCAAGGTCAGTAAAACTGTAGATTCATTATGTCAACATACAGGGCTTGCATGACAGGGCGTCATTATTAAGCATTTTTTTCAAAAACAAACAAACAAAAAAGCCCTTTATTTCAATCCTCATGCCAAACTAGATGGTTATAGTTTTATGAATGAGGCATGTGTGTTTTTCCTGGTGTGTTTTCATTTTAATCTGTAAATCTTTTATTTTTATCAGCGAAAATTGCATGTTTTGGTATAAAAATTTTTTAAACAGATTCCCTGATAAAGCTAATGTATATAAAACTTATTTTCAGTTTATTTTTACATCTTTCACATTATTTTATAATCTTAACTCTTTCCTCCATAAATAAGCCTTTATGGCGTGTGTGACCAGTGTAGATCCAGATAAGCCAGCACATTAGTGCTATCTGATCAGGATCTGCACTGTCCTCTTTTTGATCTATTAAGTTATTTCTGATACAAAAATGAACAGTGTTGATCCTGATCAGAAGGCATTGATGTGCCAGCTGATCTGGATCTACACTGTTCAAACATACGTAATAATTTAAAAATACAGAGAAAGTGGTTAATTTCCTGTTCGATACTTGCTTTTTATTTATTTAACCCTTTACTCTATATATAAAAGTTTTATGCCATCTGATCAGGATCTAAATTGATTGCTTCTTTGAAAGAAATGCCTCAATAACTCATAAAGATCCTGATCATAATGACAAAGAAGTGAACAGATCAAATCCAGATCTGTTGGCACAGATATGCCAGCTGATCCAGATCTACACTGTCTACCCGCCATAAAAGTCATATCTATGGAGAAAACGGCTAACAACAATAATTCTAAACCCTTTCCTCCATATACACGCCTTTATGGTATTGACAAACAGAGTAGATCCAGATCAGGCGGCACATCCGTGCTGTCCGATATTGATCTGCACTGGTCGCATTTTGGTTAGAAATAACCTAACAAATCAAAAAGCAAACATTTTAGATCCTGATCAGATGGCATGGATGTTCAGGCTGATGTGGATCTAAACTATTCACCCATGCAATAAACGTGTATCTATGGAGGAAAGGGCTATAAGATTAAATAAACGGAGTGATTTAAAATGACATATTTCTTGCAAAATCTGCCAAAACATCAAAGCATTAGTTTTAGGGACAAAAATGAAATGTGTCAAATCATTACCTGCTGTGTGCATATCTTGACTGCATGTCTGGTGAAGTAAATTAACTAATTATCAATTAGCAGCCAGAAACAATTTTTCAAAATATAAAAATTTGCCTTCATATTCAAAAGCTGTTTCAGGAAAATGAACTCTTTTCTCCACATCTACGGGTTTAACCCGTTCCTCCATAAATACGCATTTTTACGCATGTGCTACCAGTATAGATTCAGATCAGACCACACATCCATGCCGTCTGATCAGGATCTGCACTTGTTGCATTTTGGTCAGAAATAACCTACTATGAATCAAAAAGCGAACAGTGCAGATCCTGATCAGACGGCACGGATGTGCCGGCTGATCTGGATCTACACTGTTTGCCAACACAATAAAGGTGTGTCTATGGAGGAAAGGGTTAATCACATTTGTGAAAGGTGTAGATCCAGATCTGCTTGTACTCCTATGCCATCTGATCTTGAACTACACTGCTGGTTGGTAAAAAGCCCTTATAAATCAAAGAAGCTCCCAGTGAAGATCCTGACATCCTTGCCATCTAACATGGATCTACTCTGGTGGCACACGCCATAACAACCATTCTATCCCTTTCCTTGATATATATGCATTTTTACATGTGTGCGACCAGTATAGATCCAGATCAGCCAGCACATCCATGCTGTCTGATCCCGATCTGAACTGATCATTTTGGTCAGAAATAGCCTAATGAATTTAAAAGCGAACAGTTTAGATCCTGATCAGACGGCACGGATGTGCTGGCTGTTCTCAATCTTAGCTGTTCGCCCTAGCAATGAAGGTGTATCTATACAGGAAAGGGCTATATGAAGTAAAAGGTTAATAATGTATAAACGGAAATCAATTAGTTTCAATAACAGTATCTAAAAATAAAATTCATCCACCAGCAGCCACAGATATCAGCAATTAAAATAACAAAATGTCTTCCAGGTTGTCACAAAAAACTGAGGGCAAAAATAAATGAAGTATTCAATTGAATTTAATCCAATTAAATGCAAACGAACTGTCGATACACAACGTGAACAATCAGCGGTACTCACCTTCCCATTTTTCCCTTTATAGCGCCGCCAATGCGCCAACCTTACCATCATCATACTAAATGTTTGAAATGCCATCATGCGCTTATCGTTACTTCTCCAAGAAGATTTAAATCCAAAATCCCAAAGGCACAATTTGGTAAATCCAGAATTTACATATGGTTGTTACATAAAAGTTTCTGTACTTAAATCCAAATGAAACACCTTTGAATTCCAAATCCAGAGTGCGAAATTTCCTTGCTTTTGGTTTCAATACAACCAAATCTTGTGTAGATTTGTTACATCGAAACTCCCTTCATTTCATCCAAATGAAAAAACTTTAAGATCCACACCAGAGCACAAAAATTCCTAATTGTTGGTTTTAACAAAATGTATCTAGATTGAAAATTAATTGCAGGTTGGAGTTGCAGTCAAAACTTTGAAAATACCTAAACATCATTTATGTTAAATACCGTATTCAAAGTTACCTAAACATCATTTATGTTAAATATCATATTTAATCAATGGGACGGAGATATTTATATCCAACTGTTACACCTATTGTAGACTGAATCTACATTAAATTTTACATCATCAATGCCTGCTTTGCTACGTTATTAAATCACAATATATAGAATGTACAAACATTCTAACGTAATCAAAACAGGCTAAACACAGGCTTTGCAAGTTATTAAAACACAATATATCGCAATACCAACAAAAATATAGCAGTTCTGGATATTGGATTTAGTATACGCCAACAGTAAAGAAAAAAAAAAAGCCAGATCAGCTCCAACAATGCAGAGTTTTGTGCAATTAATTACAGACACTTTTTATCACAGTCTATTGTGAATAATTATCTAGGTGAAGTGTGAAAAAAAAAACCTGAACAGAGGAGAGTATATATGTTTTAATCCCCAAGTATACAGAAATGCATATATGAATAACAAATCTGCCATATCCCAATGTGTAAAGGGTATGGGAACATTACACAAAGGTGAGCAGGTAAAGTGTAAAAAAACTTTCATTACATTTATTTATTTTAAAATATGCACCGTTTATCGATTGAAATTTAATGCTTAAACAATCTTTCAACATATCTATTAATTTAATGGGATTTTAAACAAGTTTTATAGTGTTTAACCAACCTTCTACTCTACTTTTGACAGAATTTAAATTAAACAGGAGTTTGAACAAGATGCAAATTTTTCTGGTTTAAATTCACAGATTTATTCCTTTTGGTAAACTTTAATGATCATTTTATAATTTTATTGAACACTTTAATTAATATATTTTAATCTCAAATTCTCCAGATAGCATTCTCTCAGTAAAATTACCTTGCTAACATGCCTAACTTACATTCCCTCGCTACAATTTCTCTTGCTTATGTTAGCATTAACATTCCCTTGCTAAAATTATCTTGCTGACGTTAGCAATAACATTCTCTTGCTAAAATTCCCTTGCTAACATTATCATGCTGATGTTAGCAATTACACTCTCTTGCTAAAACTCTTTGCTAACATTATCATGCTGATGTTAGCAATTACACTCTCTTGCTAAAACTCTCTGCTAACATTCCCTTGCTTACATTAACTGGCCAACATTTTCTAGCTGATGTTAGCACTAACATCGTCTTTCTAAAATTCTCTTGATAAATTGTTAAAAGGAAAACAACACATGGATTTGTTGTAAAAATTTATACGACGCGTTTCGACATATAAGTCTTCGTCAGGTATAATTCTCTTGCTAACACTTTCTTGCTAATGTTAACCTGCTAAAATTATTTTGCTGATGTTAGCACTAACATTTTCTTGCTGACATTGCCTTGCTGATGTTGGCAATCACATTCTCTCACTTAAACTCTCTCGCTTACATTCCCTAACTTACATTTTGTTAGCATAATGTTAGCACTAACCTTCCCTTTATTAACTCCTCTTGCTAACATGTTCTTGCTAATATTCTCTGACATTCTCTCGCAATCATTCTCCTGCTTAAATTCTCTTGATAACATTCACTTCACTAACATTCTCTCTAACATTCCTTCACTAACATTCTCTCCCTTATGATCTCATGCTAATGTTCACTTTCTAACATTTTCTTGCTAACATTCCCTCACTAACACCACACACTTTTTCTCCCAGTCCTCAAAGTTTCTTATGGCTCATGTTTTTAGACTTTCGCGCGCATGCGCGAAAGTCTTAAGAGCTAGAAATCTAGAACACGGCGACGCGCAGTTTTTAACTTCCGGTGTATCACTGCGACATCGAGCGTATTCAAGTAAGCGGGGTTTTGTGGTCACCGCGAGAGCAGGCCGAAATGAAATGCAGACGTTTTAAGCACATTCAAGAACACAATTCCACGAAAGAATAGTGATCTTTAGTACGTGTCCGTGTAATTTTGTAGCGTCCATTCCAAAAACTCCATCAAACAAATGTTGAGTGAAATCATGTCCAGCTACGTTAGTGAACAAACAGCTTAATATGCATGAGTAGTTTAGTTACGCCTAACAAGTTCCATAGTTGTGCGGCGTCAGAAAGTAGTGCATATTAAGAAAGTAAATTTATTACGAACGATGACGAACATTTGTACAGACAGTGCGACAAAGAGAAGAAGAAAACAATATTATGTTGGTGTTAAAAAAAAATGAAGGGATATTAAAAATCCAATTATAAAAAATCAGTCACGTGATCAGTGACTAAACTGTATTCAGGTCAGCGAGAAACACGTCTCGTTTTATCAGGATGTTGTTTTGTTTTAGACAATTAACAGTTTAGCAATCTCTTATTACTCTCTTAATTGAATTCGTTTTATTTCTAACCAGGAAATAACGGTTGTGCTTATCTTAACATTGGCCAATTCTTGTTAAATCCTGGAAATTACTTATCGGAGATGTAACATGATACTATGAATGAACATTCTCTACAAAGTTTAAGTAGCACCGCCTACTAATTAATATTAATAGCTTATGTCTCATTGATACTAGAAGTATACTCTACAGGATTTAGTATTGTTTAGTCAGCTTATACACTACATAACATTTGCATTTACAATAGTAGACAGGGGCGGATCCAGGATTTCAGCAAGGGGGGTTCAACTCAGCGAGTTATTTTTAACAATGTTAATTTTTAACTAAGCTAGAAAATTAGTCCGTTTATCAGGCCCAAATTAATTTGTAAGAGGCCTAACTTATCATGGGGGGTCCGGGAAAATTTGAAAATCTATATGCCAAATCCAGCATTCTGGGGTATTTTGTGGGGATTTTATAGCAGATGTTGAACTACTCTTTCATAATGGCCGTGAGCAAGTATTTAAGTTGACATGCAGTTTCTATCGTGTGCACATATTAAAAGATGTAAGCCAAAGTTGACATTCTGCTGCGTAATGTAATTCTCCGGCGCGAAAGTCTTTCAACGCTATCAGCGCTTTGATTATAATATATTCTGACCAAGGAAACCTGGTGTCAAAACTAATTAAAATCTGTTACTTGAGCAAAGACAAAAGACAAAATTACATCACCTTAGTGCAAAAATAGTTTAAGTACCATTAAAAAAAGGAGTTATATCGTTTTGCACAAAGTTGAAAAATGGTAATAAAAAAATGACCAGGATAACACCTACATTTTCATCTCATTAGTGCCATGGCAGACAAAGTGAAAACCTTCATCACCTTTTCTTTTTCTCCTGGATACAAATTACAAATTAATCACAAAAAAACTTTCTATTTTTTGATTTGTATTACTTTAACTGTTTAGTCCATAGATAAATCTTTTATTTCGTGGGCTAACATTGTTTGCTCTTAGATTCATTAGGTTATTTCTGACAGGCAGGCAAACAGTGTAGATCCAGATCAGATGGCACAAATGTGCTGACTGATCTGGATCTAATTTATTCACCTAGCCATAAAAGGCCTATATAAAATTATGGAGTAAAGGGTATATTTTCCTTAACCCTTTCCTGTACAGACACAACTTAATTGCTAGGGCGAACAGTTTAGATCCAGATCAGCCGGCACATACGTGCTGTCTGATCAGGATCTAAACTGTTCACTTTTAGATTCATTAGGTTATTTCTGACCAAAATGTGACCAGTGCAGATCCTGATCAGATGGCACAGATGTGCCGGCTGATCTGGATATACACTGGTTACACATGCGTAAAAATGCGTATCTATACAGGAATGGGTTAAAATCCATACAGTTAGCTTGTGACAACAAAAATTACAACTGTGAAGAGTGTAAATCACACCAAAGATGATCATTTTAACCCTTTACTCTATATAATACTTTTATCTCAAGGGTGAGCGGTCTAGATCCAGATCAGCTGGCTCATCCGTCCGATCTGTTCGGCATCTACAATGGTCATATCTTGGTCAGAAATAACCTAATGAATCAAAAAGCGAACGGCGAAGCTCCTGATCAGATGGCACAGATGTGCGGGCTGATCTGGATCTACATTGTTTTCCCATGCAGAATAGGTGAATATATGGAAGAAAAGGTAAACCACATGAATCCAAAAAAGACTAGTGTGAATCCAGATCCGACTGCTAGATTTGTTGAGCTTAAACTGGAAATCAAGTATTTACAGGAAAGGCATTCATATATCAACATATCTTCGACTGTGGCCTCAAAACCTCTTTTTCTGAAGAAACTAAAGGTTAAATCAAATGTAACACAAGGAAATGTCAACAACAGAAGCCAGTTCATTAGAAATCAGTCATGCTACCCACCAGGAAATGTCAAAAACAGACCTGTTGTTTTAACCCCCTGGTCATATAAAATTTACAATTTTGACTGTTAAAGGTGTAAAATGAAACATCTAACTTCGGAAGGTGAATTCCTTTGCAATAAAAATCTGTCAGTTGTGTCACAAGCATTTTAATCCTTCATTCCAAGAATAAGGCTTACTGCAATGGCGAACATTTTAGATCCAGATCAGCCGGCATATCTGTGGTGTCTGATCAGGATCTAAACTGTTTGCTTTAAAATTCATTCAGTTCTTTCTGACTAAGATGCAGCCAGTGTAGATCCAGATAAAACAGCACATATATGCCAGCTGATCTAGAGCTACACTCGTCACACCCTTCACTCCTTATATACCCCTGATATCACAGGGGTGAACCACGTAGATCCAGATCAGCCTGTACATCAATGCTGTCTGATCAGGATTTTCACTGTTTGCTTTTAAGTTTCATCTGGTTAATACTGACCAAGATTCAAACAGTGTAGATCCATATCAGATAGCACTATTGTGCCAGCTGATCTGGATCTACACATGTCACACATGTCGAAGGAGTAAAAGGTTATCTATCTTTGGCACCAGATTTCGATGCAGTATTTGGCTGTCATCAAAAGTGACAATCATGGCTGCTTTCCAAAGTAATCTGCAACACTTCCAGACAGCCATAAAAGAAAGCATTCAGCTGTATGATCTACTAGCTTCCAGTCTACATCATATATTATGAAAGGAAAAAGGTTCCTTTACTCCATTTTACCCTTTCCTCCATATATATGCATTTTTTGCATGTGCAACCAGTGTAGATTCAGATCAGCCGGCACATCTGTGTTGTCTGATCAGGATCTGCACGGGTTGCATTTTGGTCAGAAACAACCTAATGACAGAAAATTCTATTTTTAGTAAGTGACCTAGTTTTTTGACCCAGATTGCCCATATTCGAACTCTTTCAAGAAATCATTGGGACAAACATCCTGTCCAAGTTTCATGACAATCGGAGCAAAAATGTGACCGCTAGAGTGTTAACAAGAAAATTCTATTTTTAGTAACAGTGACCTAGGTTTTGGACCCACATGACTCATATTCGAACTCGTCCGAGTAATCATTGGGACAAACATCCTGACCAACTTTCATGACAATCAGAGCAAAAATGTGACCGCTAGAGTGTTAACGAACTAAGTGTGGATGGACAAAGGACGACGGACGACGGACATTCATCGATCCTAATAGCTCACCCTGAGCCAGCTCAGGTGAGCTAAAAAGGTTCATAACAGAAATTTTGTAAATGCAATCTTTAATAAAATAGAACAATTTTTTGCTTTCAAATTTATTTTTCCCTGACTTTTCACTGACTTTTCAGGATTTTTATTTTTCACTGACCAAGTTTCAAAATTCCCTGACAATTCCCTGACCTTGAAAAAAAATCAAATTTCCCTGACTTTTCAAGTCGGCTGGCAACCCTGATTTTATTTAATGTGCGGCCATTGTAGAGGCAGATCTGCAGGCACACCCATGTCATCTGATTAGGATCTGTACTGTATGCTTTTGCTTTTTTACTAAGTAAGTTATTTCTGAAAAAAAGCAAACAGAACATATCCTAATCAGAAGGCACAGATGGCTCTGCACTGTTTGTCCATGCCATGAAGTTGTATATATGGAGGAAAGGATAAAATCACTTAGGACATTTTAGAGTCAAGCTTCAGCATTACTTTTCACCTGATACAAAACACGTATTGCCAAAACCACCCTAATGTGCATTTATTAATGTTCATGTGCAACTTTTTCAGGTTTAGTGTACAATTTATTTATTTATTTATTAGGGGGGGTGTATTATTTTTTGTGGATTTTATGTACTTCTATTATTGGTTTTGTGTTCTTATACTGCAGGTTTACTGTTCTTATTTTTTGTGGGTTTTGTGAACTAATATTGTGGGGACTGTGTACTAATTTTTGTGGGTTTTCTAGATTAAGTTTTTTTGGGTTTTGTTTACTAATATGGTTTTTTGTATACTTGTATTGTGGGTTTTGAGTACTATTTTTTGTGTTTTGAAGATAAATTTTTGCAGTTTTTGTATACTAAATTGTGTGGAATTAGTGTACTTATTTTTGTAGGTTTTGTGTTTTAAATTTTGTGTATTTAATGTGTACTGAATTTTTGTGGTTTTTGTGAATTCATTTTTGTGGGTTTGGCACCATGGGCTATGGTTTAAATCCCATGGGCTACCAATGTAGCCCAAGATCTGGATCGATCCTGTTCATTTTTAGGTTGCTCTAAAACATTTTAACCCTTTCCTCCATATATACGCCTTTTTACGTATGTACGACCAGTGTAGATCCAGATCAGCCAGCACATCTGTGCCATCTGATCAGGATCTGCACTGGTCGCATTTTGGTCAGAGATAACCTAACAAATTAAAAAGCGAACAGTTTAGATTCTGATCAGACAGCACACAGATGTGCCGGCTGATCTAGATTTAAACTGTTCACCCTCGCAATAAAGGTGTATCTATGGACAAAAGGGTTAAATCGAAATTATATTCTTCCTAAGATACTATATTTTTTAACAGATCTAATAACATAGCACATTTCACCACGCTCTTTTTTATTATTAGTAAAATTAGAGTAATTCTGAAAAGCTACAATTTACAGTTTCAAGAATAATGGGCCAATTAAATGAAATCTGTGAATATCATGCCAGTAAATTAAGTTCATTATAGTGAAGAATAAGTCAGAAAAAGAAGCTAATGTTAAATATATGGATTTTCATATCAGTTGTCTAAATAAAATCTGACACTAGTTTTTTCATGTTATCGAAACAATATTAAAGGTACTTGGTCATGTAACAGGGTGAAATATTAAGGTATTTAGCTCGACTATTCGAAGAATAGGGGAGCTATAATACTCACCCCGGTGTCTGCATCGGTGTCGGCTTCCATTAAACAAAAAATGCACTTTGGTCCATAACTTGAAAACTACTTAAGATATCAACTTGAAACTTAGAATATATATTCACCATCAAATTCTACATAATTACCAACAACACCCATAACTCTGCTAAATATATTTTTCAAGTTATGCCACTTTTTCACTTAAATTTTGCGTTAAGGAAAATAAGTACTCTCAGCTTGTGGTTTCAGACAAGAAGATTTTTAAAGTTTTTCCTATACAAGTCTATATAAAATGAAGTGACCCCTGGGGCGGGGCCAATTTTGACCCCTGGGAAATAATTTAAACAATCTTTGTAGAGTTCTACTAGAGGATGCTAAATGCCAAATATCTAAGCTCTAGGCCTTGGGGTTTCAGACAAGAAGATTTTTAAAGTTTTTCCTATATAAGTCTATGTAAAATGAAGTGACCCCTGGGGCGGGCCAATTTTGCCCCAGGGAAATAATTTGAACAATCTTTGTAGAATTCCACTAGAGGGTGCTAAATGCCAAATATCTAAGCTCTAGGCCTTGTGGTTTCAGACAAGAAGATTTTTAAAGTTTTTCCTATATAAGTCTATGTAAAATGAAGTGACCGCTAGGGCGGGGCCAATTTTGACCCCAGGGAAATAATTTGAACAAACTGTGTAGAGTTCCACTAGAGGATGCTAAATGCCAAATACCTAAGCTCTAGGCCTTGTGGTTTCAGACAAGAAGATTTTTTAAGTTTTTCCTATATAAGTCTATGCAAAATGAAGTGACCCCTGGGGCGGGGCCAATTTTGACCCCAGGGAAATAATTTGAACAATCTTTGTAGAGTTCCACTAGAGGGTGCTAAATGCCAAATATCTAAGCTCTAGGCCTTGTGGTTTCAGACAAGAAGATTTTTTAAGTTTTTCCTATACAAGTCTATGCAAAATGAAGTGAACCCTGGGGCGGGGCCAATTTTGACCCCAGGGAAATAATTGAACAATTTTTGTAGAGTTCCACTAGAGGATGCTAAATGCCAAATATCTAAGCTCTAGGCCTTGTGGTTTCAGACAAGAAGATTTTTATAGTTTTTCCTATATTAGTCTATGTAAAATCAAGTGACCCCTGGGGCGGGGCCAATTTTGACCAAAGGGAAATAATTTGAACAATCTTTGTAGAGTTCCACTAGAGGGTGCTAAATGCCAAATATCTAAGCTCTAGGCCTTGTGGTTTCAGACAAGAAGATTTTTAAAGTTTTTCCTATATAAGTCTATGCAAAATGAAGTGACCCCTGGGGCGGGGCCAATTTTGACCCCAGGGAAATAATTTGAACAATCTTTGTAGAGTTCCACTAGAGGATGCTAAATGCCAAATATCTAAGCTCTAGGCCTTGTGGTTTCAGACAAGAAGATTTTTATAGTTTTTCCTATATTAGTCTATGTAAAATCAAGTGACCCCTGGGGCGGAGCCAATTTTGACCCCAGGGCTATAATTTGAACAATCTTGGTAGAGGACCACTAGGTGATGCGACACAGCAAATATCAAAGTTCTAGGCCTTACGGTTTCAGAGAAGAAGATTTTTAAAAATTTCATGTTCAAAATCTATTTTTGACCTCTGTGACCTAGATAGGCAATGGACTGGAACCATTTGAACAATTTTGGTAAAGCTTCATGCAAGTAACATTCCTGTCAAGTTTCAGCAAGATTGGCCCAGGAGTTCAGGAGAAGAAGTCGTTTGAAGAAAAGTTGACAACACACGCATGCACGCACGCACGGACGACGGACATCAGGCGATCACAAAAGCTCACCATGAGCACTTCGTGCTCAGGTGAGCTAATAAAGGGTAATGGTGCCCGACAATTTACTATATTTAAGGAAAAAAAAACAACAAGATAAAGATTGTGTCTTTTGCATTTTAAAAATTTGAAATAAAGATTCCTTTTGATCCTTAAAAATAAATTGTTTAATTAACAAAATATACTAGCTATTATAGTCGGTGGTAGAAAACTGTTTTATGAGCAAGTTTGACACTAAAAAGTCAAAACATGCATAGATTACTTAAAATTCCTTTTTTTTGTCTTTTTGTCTTAAAATTCCTCTTCTTGATGATATGGGTACCAATCCGCGAAAGTTGTCTAGTGCCCTGATGGAGGACCTTCATCACTAAACAATTTCAGCATAATTGCATAAAATATAGACTTTACAATGATGTGTGTGTGGTTCACTAATTGCTTAGCAAATGTTTAGTATTATATATATATAGACATCGAGAATGCCTGATAATGACAGTATTTTTCCATAATGCAAAGCTTTATTCGTAATTATTTGTCACTGACGATAGCGAAATACTCATCTTTGATTGGATAAGCCTTTACTAATCAAGGTTCATTTCCCGGTGGAGGTTTCTTCCTAAATGGACTGTCAATTGTCGATAATGAGTATTTGGTGTAAAAATAATATATTCCTTTGCAGTTTTCTCGACCTATAGAATGTTTATCCATAACTAGACAGTCATGTGACGTACAAGGTTACATAGATACTACCAGTGTAGATCCAGATCTGCCACCATGATTTAGAAACACGCAAACTCATGTTGATCCTGATTAGACATCACCAATGAGAGATAGAGAAAAACAACCAGCTAGAGAGTGAGAGAGATAGAGAAAGAGAGAAAGACAGACGTGCGAACACAAGTATACTTGTGTGATTTTTTACTTGTATGCCATTTTTGCTGTACAATGTTTCCTTTTGTGTAAACTAGATACACAAGAGAAAATGTAAAAAAAGAATAGGGTTGTACTAAAAAATTGACACACAAGTATACCTGTGTGAACACTAACGTACAGATCGATGGACATACAGACAGACAGACAGACAGACACAGACAGACAGACAGTCAGACACAGACAGACAGACAGACAGACAGACAAACAGACAGCTTCACCTTCACAAGGTCAAGGCTATCAAAATAAAACACACTAATTGGCAATTCCAGGTATTTTTTTGATTAACAGATGGCCCAACAAAACATTCATATTGTTAAACATATTCCCAGGAAGAACAGCCCCGTGGAAGTGAATGTTTGAAATCCAGAAAATACAAATTGTTGGACAATGGCAAAACAGATGTAACTGTATATGAATAAAGAAGGGAGTTACAACTGTTCTGCACGTAATGCTGGTAATGTAATGTTAACTAGCAGTTAAACTCAAGTTGGCAAAACATTATCAACACACAAATCCTGTAGAATAATCATAAATTTTTGGATTTCAAAGACCTACAGCAGTCAATTAAGCCTTTATTCCCAATTCTTTAACCCTTTCATCCATAAAAACACCTTTATTGCATAGGCAAACCATGTAGATCTGTGCCAGATGATCTGGATCTGCTCTATCCGCTTTTCGATGTTAGGTTATTTCTGGCCAAAATGTGACCAGTGCAGATCCTGATCAGACAAATACCTAACAAATCATAAAGCGAACAGTGCAGATCCTGATCAGATGGTGGAGATGTGCCAGCTGATCTGGATCTACATGGTTCGCCTATGCAATAAAGGTGTATCGATGGAGGAAAGGGTTGAATTCCTTATATGGTGGTGGTTCTTAATTTCTGAATCAATCTGCCCCCAAAAATCTACTAAAATTTGTACAACACGATTATTTTTGATTACACAGTATCGAAGTTGCATTTGTAATTGTGTGTGGTAGGTGGGGGAATGGAGGATCATTACCAGATTTAGGTTTTTGAGGTTTTGCCAAAAATCTAAAACTGACCTTTTCATTCATGCCGTCTTACAAACTCTCAGAAGTCAACAATATGCTAATTACTGGTAAATTATGCAAATGATGTAAACAATATGTAAATGATGTAAACAATATGCAAACGAGCGACAGCCTGTAAGTCAGCATAGTATGGAGTGGATTCTTGAAGTGGAGTCTGGAGTTTTATCTTGTAGCTGAATTTTGGAGCTGAATTTCTGGAGTGAGAATTTGGAGTCTAACCTTAGAGTTGGTTTTTATCCTTATATAAAAAATATTTCAGTTTGGCATCTGATGATGTTGATAAAAGTGACCAAGGATGGCATAAATTGTGCTACACAGATAAGGAGTAAAAGCAGATTACAGCTGGTTTACCTTCCAAAAACTGCAAACAAACAATTGCTTAACTCTTTCCTTCATATACACACCTTTATTGCATGGGCGAACAGTTTAGATCCAGATCAGCCGGCACATCCGTGCAATCTGATCAGGATCTGCACTGTTCACTTTATGATTGGTCTAAGGTTATTTCTGACCAAAATGAGACCAGTGCAGATCCTGATCAGATGCACAGATGTGCCTGCTGATCTGGATCTACACTGGTCTTACATGCATAAAATGCCTATATAAGGAGGAAAGGGTTAAGGTTGGCTAAAATTGTGCTCCATAGATTAGGGGTAACAGCAGATTATAGCTGTTAAACAGACAGTGTGAAGAGTTCAAGAGCCTCATAAATATCCTGGTTTTATATTCCCATGATGCTCTAACATGTAAATGATCATGAAAAGTTATTTCATGTCATAAGAATTAAACAAGACACACAAAACATTATTTCTGTTCAATCGACTGGTTTACCCAACTTCAAGCTTTCAGTGAATTCATTAACTCTTTCCTCCATAGATACACCTTTATTGCATGGGCGAACAGTTTAGATCCAGATCAGCACATTTGCATTGTCTGATGAGGATCCAACCTGTTTGCTTTTTAATTCATTAGGTTATATCTGACCAAAATGCCACCAGTGCAGATCCTGATCAGATGGCATGGATGTTCCGGCTGACCTGGATCTACGCTGGTCGCAAATGCGTAACAAGAGCTGTCAGAGGAGACAGCATGCTCGACTATTCGAATCATTTGAAACAAATGCAATTTGAAGATTAAAACAGTAACAACTATGGCCATACATTCATGTGCAATCAGTAAAAATATTAACAAATATTAACAAGTGAATGGTAAGGGAAAAATTCATTTCAAATAACAGAAATAATTTCATAATGTACCATAAATATTAAACTGAAAAGGGGAATAACTATGAAATATTTCTGAAGTTGTTAGAAAACTTGTTAGAAATTTTTTTATTAGAGATATTTACTTTTAGTCAATTATCAATCACTTCAGTAATGTTACAGAAAAGAACTGACCTAAAGGCATGGAAATGGTACACGACTCACCAGCTTGTCATGGTGAACATTTCTGGCAAGTTACTATATTCCTAATGTATTTAAAACCCTGACAAGAAAATTCTATTTTAGTAGCAGTGACCTTGGACCTACAGGCATGGGCATGGTACGGGACACACCAACTTGTCATGATGACCATTTGTGTCAAGTTATTTTGAAATCACTCTATTCCTAACGAAGTTACAGCCCGGACAAGAGAATTCTATTTTTAGTAACAGTGACCTTGACCTACAGGCATGGTCATGGTATGGGATACAACACCCTGTCATTGTGAACAATTGTGCAAGTTATTTTGAAATCCGTCCATTTATAATGAAGTTACATCCCGGACAAGAAAATTCTGTTTTAAGTAACAGTGACCTGGACCTTCAGGCTTGGGTATTGTGTGGACACACTGCCTTGTCATAGTGAACGTTTGTGCAAAGTTATTTTGAAATCCCTCCATTCATAACAAAGTAACAGCACGGACAAGAGTATTCTATTTTTTGTAAGATTGACTTTGACCTTTGACCTACAGGCATGGGCATGGTACGCGACACACCACCCTGTCATAGTGAACATTTGTGTCAAGTTATTTCGAAATCCCTCCATTCAAAACAAAGTTACAGCCTGGACAAGAAAATTCTATTTTTAGTAACAGTCACCTTGACCTTGGATCTACAGCCATGGGTATTGTGCGGACACACAGCCTTGTCATTGTGAACATTTGTGTCAAGTTATATTGAAATCCCTCCATTCATAACAAAGTTACAGCCCGGACAAGAAAATTCTATTTTTTGTAACAGTGACCTTGACCTTCGACCTACAGGCATAGGTATTGTACGCGACACACCGCCTTGTCATGGTGAACATTTGTGCCAAGTTATTTTGAAATCCCTCCATTAATAATGAAGTTAAGGGCCAAGTGTATATTTTGCTTAACACAAAATGTAAGTGGAAAAGGGGCATAATTTGAAAAATATTGAAAGCAGGGTTATGGGTCTTGTTGGTTATGATGTAGATTTTGATGGTGAAAATATATTTCAAGTTTCAAGGCAATATCTCAAGTAGTTTTGAAGTTATGGGCAAAATGCATATTTTGCTTAACACAAAATATAAGAAAAAAGGGGCATAACTTGAAATATATTGACAGCAGAGTTATGGGTCTTGTTGGTAATGATGTAGAATTTGATGGTGAATATATATTCCAAATTTCAAGTTGATATCTCCAGTAGTTTATAAGTTATGGACCAAAGTGCATATTTTCCTTAACGCAAAATTTAAGTGAAAAAGGGGCATAACTTAAAAAATATTTGTAGCAGAGTTATGGGTCTTGTTGGTAATGATGTAGAATTTGATGGTGAATATATATTTCAAGTTTGAAGTTGATATCATAAGTAGTTTTTAAGTTATGGACCAAAGTGCATATTTTGTTTAACGGACGGAGCCGCCGACGCCGACGCCGACACCGGGGTGAGTAGGATAGCTCCCCTATTCTTCGAATAGTCGAGCTAAAAATGCATATATATGGAGGAAAGGGTTAAATTTCATCGCCTTAGTGTTATTACAGTATATTTCTTTCATATTTCAATAATTTTGACATAAAATACTAATACATGTAGTACTGATATTCTGGGATTTTGTGAGAAAAATAAAATTAAGACACTAATGAAATATTTAATTTTAATCCTTTACTCCATATAAATACTGGTTAATCTTTTGTGCAACCAGTGTAGATCCAGATCTGGGTCATCTGATCTAAATCTAAACTGTTCTCTTTTTGGACAGAAATATCCCAATGAATCATAAGGCAAACAGTGTAGATCCTGATCAAATGGCATGGATTTGCTGGCTGATCAGTGGATCTACCCTGACCATACATGCAATTAAATCTATTTCTATAGAGTAAAAGGTTAATTCCCTCCCCTGGATTTAAAGACACATACTATAAATAAATATGAAAGAAATGTCACCTTGAGTTAATCCGTAGAACTGAAAACTAGCTGCTAATTATTACAATGTTACTAAGCAACTAAAAGGCCGAAAGCTTCTAGAGAAAGTGAAGACTGAAAACGCTGACAAATAAGCTACTGCAATATAAGAATCTGATGCCTATTTAAGCCTACAAAAACCTTCTTTTTTTCAAAAAAAGTCCCCGTAAAAGTTTTGCTGATCTAGAGAAAATATGTTACTATTAAAGCTGCCTATTCAAGTTCAGGGGGGAATACTTCAATGTCTCAGTGGTGGTCAATATAAATTGTGTATGGTGTACGGGTGGTTGTAATGTATTAACCCTTTCCTCCATGTTACGCATTTTTACGCATGTGCTACCAGTGTAGATCCAGATCAGCCGGCACATCCATGCCATCTGATCAGGATCTGCACTGGTCGCATTTTGGTCAGAAATAACCTGTCAAATCAAAAAGCGAACAGTGCAGATCCTGATCAGAGACACAGACTGATGTGCCAGCTGATCTGGATCTACACTGTTCACCCATCCCATAACGGTGTGTATATGGAGGAAAGCGGTAATGTATCACTAAAAAAGTGCATAATTATAAATAACTGAAAAGAAGCGAATTCTGTTGGAATGTTGGACTTAACAGTAAATTTGAGGACCTTTTGTGAATGAATTTTACTCCATTAGTACTGTAACAAGTGTATGGGTGGGTGTACTATCTTAACTCATTCCTCCATAAATACACGTTGTTTTCGCATCTGCGACCAGTGTAGATCTGTCCCGTCTGATCAGGATCTGCACTGGTCACATTTTGCTCAGAAATAACCTTACGAATTATAAAGAGAACAGTGCAGATCCTGATCAGACGGCACAGATGTGCTAGCTGATCTGGATCTACACTGTTTGCCCATGCCATGAAGGTGTGTCTATGGAGGGAATAGTTAAAATAAAATAAATTTTGACATTTGAAAACACTAAATATATAATGTCCTGATACATGGCTAGGCCCCTTTAAGCCCCAAAAAACTTTTTTTCGATAAACAATTTCCAGAAAAAGTTCTGCTGATCTCATGAAATATGTTACTATTAAAACTACAAAATTAGCACAATTTTACAAACTGTTAAATTACAGATGTTTACTGTTAAAAGCTTTCTGCAAACCAACAAATATATGCAAACAATTAATTTTATCTTTATTCACGGATGGCACTGAAGTAGGAAAATTAATGCGCAAATATCTCCGTTTACAGGTCTTTATGTTTACAATAAATTAATAACATGTTTTAAAACAGAAATACAATTGTTGAAAATTCCTCAATTAATGTAACTTTATCTGACCCAGCTTGACCTAGTTTTGCTTGTAATATTTAACTTTTACTCAGACCTCATTATAAAACACTTAAAACTTTTTTATTTTTTATTTTTGATCATTTGGCCCCATTTTTTAAAAGTTACAATAAAACAATGTCATACAAATAACACCCTCAAGATCATAAAACCAGTCTCAAATCTCATCCATGTATCCATGCCGTCTGATCAGGATCTGCACTGTTTGCTTTATGATTAGTGAGGTAATTTCTGACCGAATTGCGACCAGTGCAGATCCTGATCAGACGGCACGGATGATTTAGTTGATTACATCTTCAAATCCTTGTTTAATTTTTCAACTAATTAAATTATTTTTTAATAAAGCGCCACAAATACTTGTTTAATTTAACAATAAATACATTAATTAATAAATAAATAAATTAATTAATTCAAAATACTCACATAAAGATCATTTAAATATGTTTCAATAACAATTATTAAATCAAATCAATTAATAATTAATTATTTCAGAAGACTCAAATGAATTCATTTTAAATAACTTTCAATAATATTTGACTTTGATGTTAAGACTGTAGATAGAAAAAAACTTACTAAGCATAAAAATTTAAAGTTCACCACTTTAAAAAAAAATGTTTAAAAATTATTCCTGCAATTTATTACGGTAAAATCTACCATAATATTTTATAAAAGCAAAATCAATAGTTTACCCCTTATTCATTCATTTTGAGATTTTCAAAAATTATTATATTTATAAAAATATTCCTGCAATCTATTCCTGCAAACTAAAGACTTGGATAATTAAATCCACCTTAATTTCAAACAACACTTCAAGAAAGCACAGAATAAAATCCAGAATAATAACTTGACGAACTAATTATATCCAGGTTTCACTTCAAACCACTGTAAAATACGTGATTTCCATTAACCTTACTTGTCCATTTTAGCCGATATTGTAATATACGACAGATCAAAATCTTACTGCTAATAAACAATTTGAGTAGAGCACAGCGGCAGGTTTCTATATTGATTTATTCACCGAGTAGCCATTGGCTATTTCCTTATATGATGTAGATGTCAAACAGTTACATAAACCAAATGAACAGAAAGCAGTGTCTTATTATATTTGATAATATAGTGAAACCTGCCTTAGCAGTCATCTGCAAATAGCAATCACCTGTCTTAAACAGCCAGTTTGAAAAAACTGACATTTTGTTCTTATTTTTACTGTCTTTTATGGCTTCCTGTCTTGAGAAGCCCTTTTTTTGTCACTCCCTTGGGTGGCTGATAAAGACAGGTTTGGCTGTAAACTGAGCCAAAATGAAAACTTAACAAAAATAACATGGAAAACTCCTATTACATTAATGGTGCCAGTGAATGCAAATATTGGGAGGAATTCGACTACCTGGTAATTGTCGGTTATGTATATATTGGTTTAAACAAGAAAAAGAGAATGTGATTGTGAAAAATTAAGCATTGAAATTTGTTCTTTTGTTTTTTTAATTAAAAGGGAGGTAATTTGCAGAAACAGATATTTAAGTAACTTTGTCTCTTGTCTTTTCATCAATGGACTTTAAAGATTGTGTTTTTCCTTCTGGAACATGTCATAAACTTCTAAATTTTACATTTAAATAATCTGTCTGAGTCTTTTATGTTAAAATGATCGAACTCACCATTATTTATAAAAGAGGAGATAACCTTGACTCCTGTGAAAAGCAGCTGACAACGGATGGGGTTTTCGGGTACCAAAGAAATCTGCAAATGTCACACTGGACATCTGATACTAAAGTATTGTGTTCCAACAAAACAGCTGTGTTACATTATCTTATTTATCTGAAAATGGTATGAGTGGTAAATGTAGGGTGGGTGTTGCTTTGAGAATGACAATATCAGGATGAAGCAGATGTTTGAGGTGGTGATAATAGAAGGGAATGGGGGGGGGGGGGTATAAAACACTCACAGGGACTGCAGTGAATTACAGGGTGTGGTTATGAGGGTGCAGTAAAAAAATTGTTTGTTACAAGGGGGGGGGGGGGGGGGGGGGTTGCGGTTAAAATACGATAATTTCAAGGGGGTCGGGGCTTGCTGTGACCCCTTAAATTAGACCACCTTAAATTTATAACCACAACAATAATAAGATAACTATTTCAATGTCCCTTTTAACAGCTTAGCACTATTTTCTGCCCATAATTAAAGATCATTCCCAATTAACCCTTTCCACCATAGACACACCTTTATTGTGTGGGCGAACAGTTTAGATCCAGATAAGCTGGCACATATGATGCCATCTGATCAGGATCTGCATTGTTCGCTTTATGACTGGTTAGGTTATTTCTGACCAAAGGCAACCTGTGCAGATCCTAATCAGAAAGCATGGATGTGCCGGCTGATCTGGATCTACACTGGTATGCGTAAAAAGGTATTTATGGAGGAAAGGGTTAAAACCACCTTTGTCCAGTCCAGAGGTTATAGTGGTTTTTTACAGAATATAATACTAGTCTGTTGAAAGCCGGAAGGGATCATCAGCAATTGAATAAAGAAGGTTAATGACACCTTCTGGCTTTCAATCAACAAATGGTATCATGTAGTTTTGCGGGGATCAAATTTCGTTCTCACAAGAACAGAAAGTCAATGGTTTGATTTGGCTAGATTTGATTTCGCACTCTTTCTCTAATGCGAAAAATGCGAAATTTAAACCACTGGCGTTTGACCAGTCGCCCCGCCCCCCCCCCCCCCCCAGCCCTTTCTAATACGCACTTTTTTGTAACAAGAGGGCCATGATGGCCCTGAATCGCTGACCTGAGTATGAAACTCAAGTTATTAACCAGAATCTGAATTTTTATTTTTAAACAACAGTGACCTTGACCTTGATCACAGACACGTGGGTAGCAATCCCAATTTGTCTCTTGTTATAAGCTACCCATATACCAAGTTTGGAGTCAATATGCCAAAGCAAACTCAAGTTATTAAGTGGAAACTGAATTTCTATTTTTAGCAACAGTGACCTTTACCTTGATAAGAGACACCTGGGTAGCAATCCCAAGCTGCCTCTTAATATAAGCTACTCATACACCAAGTGTGGAGTCAAAAAACCAAAGCAAACTCAAGTTATTAAGTGGAAACTGAATTTCTATTTTAAGCAACAGTGACCTTGACCTTGATCACAGACACGTAGGTATCTTTCCCAAGTTGCCTCTTAATTAAAGCTATCCATATACCAAGTTTGGAGTCAATAGGCCAAAGCAATCTCAAGTAATTAAGTAGAAACTGAATTTCTATTTTTAGTAACAGTGACCTTGACCTTAATCACAGACACCTGGGTAGCAACTACAAGCTGCCTTTTGATATAAGCTACCCATACACCAAGTTTGGAGTCAATAGGCCTAAGCAAACTCAAGTAATTGAGCAAAGACTGAATTTCTATTTTTAGTAACAGTGACCTTGACCTTGATCACAGACACCTGGGTAGCAACCCCAAGCTGCCATTTGATATAAGCTACCCATACACCAAGTTTGGAGTCAATAGGCCTAAGCAAACTCAAGTAATTGAGCAAAGACTGAATTTCTATTTTTAGCAGTAGTGACCTTGACCTTGATCACAGACACCTGGGTAGCAACTACAAGCTGCCTTTTGATATAAGCTACCCATACACCAAGTTTGGAGTCAATAGGCCTAAGCAAACTCAAGTAATTGAGCAAAGACTGAATTTCTATTTTTAGTAACAGTGACCTTGACCTTGATCACAGACACCTGGGTAGCAACCCCAAGCTGCCATTTGATATAAGCTACCCATACACCAAGTTTGGAGTCAATAGGCCTAAGCAAACTCAAGTAATTGAGCAAAGACTGAATTTCTATTTTTAGCAGTAGTGACCTTGACCTTGACCCTGTGGTCATGATTTGAACAACTTTTGTAGACATCAGTGCCAGGATGCTTCAGGACAAATTTGGTTAAAATCCATCAAGTGGTTTCAGAGGAGATGTTGTTTAAAGGAAATTGTTGACGGACGCCGGACGACGGACGCCGGACGCCGGACAAAGACGGGTCACAAAAGCTCACCATGAGCCTATGGCTCAGGTGAGCTAAAAATGGTCACTAATATTATTCCATTCTATCAAAATATGAGAAAATACACCGTCAAAATCATATTCTAAAACTTATATATTTCTATGTATGTAATTGAATAATGGTCAGGAGCGGCTCCAGACCCTACCCCCGATAGAGTGGCTGTTTTTCCTACAATACGGAGGGTTTCAACCTGACAGCTGTTTGGTTCAACGCAATAGGGTCTGATCTAACAGTAAATGTCAAACAGTCTCACCAAAAGCTTGAAATACGCGTAATATTCAACAGAAAACGGCCTCCGAAATTCTCAGGCTCATTTTCACTGAATTTAATTCATACCAGTATTGTTAATTTTTTCTGTTAAGTTAATAAACAGATTTCTTTGTCAAACAGCAAAATTTCTGGAAACCCAACCCAGTTCTGCAAACAAAGTTCATCTTTCAAAAATTCCAAGATAGTTCTATGACATTTACTGTTGATGAAATAAATAACAGTGCACTTTAAACAAGATTTTCTGACACTGTAAAAACTGTCACGAATTTCTTGCAGATTTGTGATGTTTATTATTAGTGTCAGTCTAAAATGCTAGTAAATATGACATGTTATTCCTTTCCTCCATAGATACACCTTTATTGCATGGGCAAACAATGTAGATCCAGATCAGCTGGCACATCCCTTCCATCTGATCAGTATCTAAACTGTTTGCTTTTTTATTCATTATGTTATTTCTGACCAAAATGCGACCAGTGCAGATTCTGATCATACGGCATGAATGTGTCGGCTGATCTGGATCTACACTGGTCGCACATGCATAAAAATGTGTATATATGAAGGAAAGGGTTAAATTCCAACACGATATGATAATTGTTAAACCCTTTCCTCCATATAGAGCATAATGTGAACAGTATAAATCCAAATCAGCCCCCCCCCCCCCACCCAAGTCTGTGGCAACTGATCAGATCAGAATCTACACCGTTTGCTTTTAGATTCATTAGCAAGGTGGACGTACCACATGGTTTTTGACATCATTTTAGGTATAATGGCAAGAAAAAAAACAATTGATTCAAATCTTACATTTATATAAACAAGGCATTCTAGGAAAACTTCACTAGAAATCATAATTAATCAAGTTTAAGCTGGTCAAAATATTGGAACATGTTCAATTATACCTAGTGAAATATTTCTGATATCAGTCACTTTTACAAATATGAAAAGTTTACATGTGTTTCTCCTGCAGGTATATAAACAAGGTATTCTAGACTATAGAAAAAAATTCACTAGAAATCCATCGAGTTTAAGGTGGTCAAAATATTGGAACATGTTCAATTATACCTGGTGAAATATTACTCTAACGAGTCACTGATTGACATGTGAGATAACATTGTTGCTACATATTTCAGCAGACTCGGAAATATCTTCCTAAAGTTTGGTCAGGCTTGAAAATTACTTTATATTAGAAGAAATCAAATTGTTGTCAGATTTGAGCCAATGAATGCATTTTTGTACAATAAAACCCCTCGTTAAGACCACCTCAGTAATAAGATCACTATTTCAAAATCACCTTCAATGTTTTGCGCTAGTTTTCCACCCAAAAAGTAAGATCATCCCAGCACAAAAAACAGTCCCAGGGAGAGAAATATATAACCCTGTTGCAATAAAAACCTGTCCATGTGCTGTTTAGAAGTTAGGTATTTTTTCCTCCAATAATACGCAATTTTACACATGTGCGACCAGTGTACATCCAGATCAGCCGGCACATCCGTGCCATCTGATTAGGATCTGCAGTGGTCGCATTTTGGTCAGAAATAACCTAACAAATCAAAAAGCGATCAGTGCAGATCCTGATCAGATGGCAGGGATGTGCCAGCTGATCTAGATCTACACTGTTCGCCCATGCAATAAAGGTGTATATATGGAGGAAAGGGTTAATAGCAAGATTTCGCCATACTTATAAATTCGACCTGCTAACTTCTTCAAATGTGAGAGCTTCATTAGGCAGGCAATTGTTAATCAAATGCATAAATATCATCAGAATATACAAAATGCTAGACTCACATAAACAAGCCCCATTGAGAGAACTGTTTTGATTTGTAGCTGAATGAAAATCGTAAAATAACACACATATTCTCACATATCTATTATCTTAGATCCTTCTTCTCACAACAACAACAACAATATGGAGACCTTTTTTTTACTACTGCAGTATCATTTAATTTTGCGGGGACCAATTTTCACGATAAGCCCATGAATAACAAATTTGCTGGGGCATAAATTCACGCAACTGTATTCTTCTATAAAGAAACACTGTAAAATGCTTTGATTTCACTGGGGTTTAATTTCCTGCTCTTGCCGTAGCGCGAAATATGCGAAACTTAAACCTGTGTGAAATAAAATGATTTAACAGTAGTATAATGTACCCAGAAAAGACTATGTTTCTACAGATTTGCCATTTTCATCAAGATGTTTATTTTACTGAATGAATCTTCTGAATAAGGTTCTTAACCCTTTCCTCCATAGATGCACCTTTATTGCATGGGCGAACAGTTTAGATCCAGATCAGCCGGCACATCAGTGCTTATTTTGATTTGTTAGGTTAAAAGACCAAAATGGGACCAGTGCAGATCCCTATCAGACAGCACGGATGTGACAGCTGATCTGGATCTACACTGGTCGCACATGTGTAAAAATGCGTATACATGGAGGAAAGGGTTAAGAGAAAGAGTTCGCCATACTTATAAGTACAGATTTTATTGCGTTGAGACGAGTGTACACCAAGGACAAAATTAGTGACCATGTTTCAGTCAAAACTAAACGCAGATGAAAATGTAAAGTTTAGGCTGAATTAATTGATGTTGTTCCTTATTTAATTATAACTCTACTGATGTCAATATGACCTTAATTCTTTGCTATAACATTGCAAACAAAAACTGAAGGTGACAACAAATTTTCTGGACATCATAGTAACCAGGTCCCAAGATTATACTAGATGGGTGTTCAGTTGAACAATTGTGTCGCCCTCTGGTGCTGTCGGAATAAAAATGCAAGTACAAAAAGGGGCATAACTCCATCAAATGTGACCTTGACCTTAAGAATATAGTATCATCACGAGCGTATTGTCATAGGGAATATAATTTGAAAGTTTGATGAAGAATTATTAAGAAATGGCAAAGTTATAGCCAACGTTAAGTTTTCATATAAAGGGGAATAACTCCATCAAGTGTGACCTTGACCTAAAGAATGTGGTTTTATGAGCGTGTTGTCATTAGGAATATAATTTGAAAGTTTGATGAAAAAATATTAAGTGTAAAAATCAAAGTACAAAAAGGGGCATAACTCCATCAAATGTGACCTTGACCTTGAGAATTTGGCATCATCTCGAGCGTGTTGTCATAAGCAATATAATTTGAAAGTTTGATGAAAAAATATTAAGAAATGACAAAATTATAGCCAATGTTAAGTTTTCATGTAAAAATCCAAGTACAAAAAGGGGCATAACTCCATGAAATGTGACCTTGACCTTGAGAATTTGGCATCATCTTGAGCGTGTTGTCAGAAGCAATATAATTTGCAAGTTTGATAAAGAAATATTAAGAAATGGCAAATTTATAGCCAACGATAAGTTTTCGTGACGGACGGACGGAGGGACAGACAAAGCTGTCCCTATGTATCGCCATCTTCGAAAGGGCGACACAAAAACTAAATCTGGAGATCAGTCTAAAATCTCAAGCATCTGATTGGCTGAAATGGCGACCAGTCGCCATTTCAGCCAATCAGATCCTTGAGATTTGAGAATGATCTCAAAACTTAGTTTTATGATCTTAGGCCCAGGCTTTGTGCTCATTTCTCAGAATTCAAAGCTTTTCAAGATTTGAAGGACCATGTGGGATTCCAGTTACACATGCGATGTTCGATAATGTCTGGTACTACAGTTGTCATTGGACGCCACATATCTTATGGCATGTAAAGTAACATTTAGACATTATTATCAACACTCAGCTGTTAACCCTTTCCTCCATGTACACACCTTTATTGCGTGGGCTAAGAGTGTAGATCCAAATCAGCCGGCACATCCATGCCATCTGATCAGGATCTGCTCTGTTCTGCTTTTTGATTTGTTAGGTTATTTCTGACCAAAATGTGACTAGTGCAGATCCTGATCAGACAGCACAGATGTGCCAGCTGATCTGGATCTACACTGGTTTCACATGCGTAAAAATGCATACATACCTGCCATATCCCCCGGCGGGGGGAAAAATCCCCCGGAATTTAGAGTCATTCCCTGGCCCCCCGGCGGGAGACGAAAATCCCCCGGAATTAACAAAAGTTAAGAAAAAAGGTATAAAAATGCATTTTTGTCGCTCTCATCAGACATTTGTCTAAACGCCGAATACACCGTTACGTATCTCTGACTCCTAACGGTTGTGTCAAAACGTTCCGAATTTGTCTAATTAGTGTCACCGAGAGGATTATCGATTATTTAGTGTGAATTGACACTTAACAGGATTGTTTATTGGATAATTGATTGTTTGCATAGGTGTGAATGAAATCACAAGTATACCGTCTGTTTTATGTACAATTAGCAGACTTGTTTAAAGATTGAAGGTTTTATGATGTCCAAAATATGTGTGTATCTGTATAATGGGACACTTTCGGATACAATTTATTCGTCTTTTGACCAACAATTAACGTTTTGGTACGTTTGCAAATATTTTTTTTAATTGCAAAGTAGGAAGAAATGACCAGTCAAGCTGATTCTTGCATCCTTGGAATAAAAATGTAATAGCCAAGCTGCAACATTTGATATATTCAGGGACGAATCCAGATGGACTTCAGTAGTGTTGCTCGAACACAATTTTTGGGCAGCAATATTTAATTTTCATGGGGATTTTGAAAAGAAAATAGAAATTATAATGTAAATACACAATGACTTTCCTAAACAAACCCCCTTAGCATACTTATATAGAAAGATCCAGACTGACTCCTGGTCTGGTTTGACTGCAGAGACCATATGTTGAGCGTTCGAACTCAGCATCTGCAGCAAGTTAATAACATCCAAGTCCATGTTAGTTAACTTAAACAATTGTTCTAACTGATGTTAGTCTGTGCTATGCACATCAGAGTTTGTCGGTCTGTTCATATAGTGTTTGTTTTATATAGTTTTATTATGTGCTGACACCCTCTTACAAAAAAAACAACATAATAAATATATTGTTTAAATAAATGAGAATAAATATATTTTAAATATATCTAATATTGCATCTTAGTTTAGTTTCTAGTAAATTCCGCTTGATTAGCCGCATTAAAAAATCCCCTGGAATTATATCAGAATCCCCTGGAATTTTGAACCAAATCCCCTGGAATGCTTTCCAGAATTATGGCAGGTATGTGCATATATATACATGTATGGAAGAAATGGTTAGGTAAATGTGACATACAACACTGATCTGACATACGACACTGGTAATTCTTACCTTGCCGCCGCCGCTACTACTGCTATCTGAGGTAGCTGTTGTTGCCGTCGAGGTCATACTGGTCAGGGAACCTCGTCGGTCCATGGGCAATTCATCATAGTCACTCTCTAAATCCCTGTAAGTAACAGAACAAACGGGGAGATTTACAAAGGCTCTATACTGGTCTCAAATATCACTATAGTATCACAATATTTTTAGGCTCTGTACTGGTCTAAAAGCAAAGCAATATACATCCAGTAATGTGGGTTTCATCCACAGGTGCTGACTGACAGACATGAGCAAAGCAATATACACCCAGTACTTCAAAGGGGGCCATAATAAGTTAGAAGGATAAAAATGGTGTCTTTATCCACAGGTGGTCTTTGATTACAGGGGGGGTCTTTAGCACATGTTTGACTGTAATAACTTTTACCTGTCATGAGAAAAAGGGGTATTCACAATTACCAATTTTATTTCATTTGATTAACCCTTTCCTCCATATATAAGCAATGTTACGCATGTGCGAACAGTGTAGATCCAGATCTGCCAGGATCTATACTGGTTGCATTTTGGTCAGAAATAACCTAACAAATTATAAAGCGAACAGTGCAGATCCTGATAAGACGGCACGGAATAAAGGTGTGTCTGTGGAGGAAAGGTTTATTGTCTTCTCTATATAAATGCTTTTTGAAAAAGGAGGGTTTCACACCATGAAACATTAGAATAAAATTTTTAATGTATGTATTTGTGCAACATTGTGAGAACTTGTTTCATTTGAACTTCAGGTAAATATTTCACAGAGAAAACATTAAAAATAACTTGTACCTGCTAACTCTTGTAGGAGCGCTGATCTTGGGTGCAGCCTTGAACACGACAGGCTGTTTATCCTTGAAAGCTTCGTGGATGTACATCATTCGCTCCTGTATCAACTCTCGGAGTTTTTTCACCCAGACCTGCTTGATGTCCAGCGTCACAGCCTGTAATCAACAACAGGGATTTTAACCCTTTACTCCATATATATCCATTTTAATGCATGTGCCATCAGTGTAGATCCAGATCAGCCGGCACATCTGTGCCGTTTGATCAGGAACTGCACTGGTCGCATTTTGGTCAGAAATAACCTAATAAATCAAATATCGAACAGTGCAGATCCTGATCAGACGGCACTGTTAGCCCACACAATTAAGGTGTATCTATGGAGGAAAGGGTTAACTGAAGCAGGTTCCTGCATTTTATTGCAAGCAAATTTTAATTTTTACAAAATTTTATTTAACCACTAATTAAGAGTTGGGGTTATTTTTTTCCAGGGGAATTTTAGAAAAAAAGCAGTAAAACTGTGCAATATAACTAATAAATATTGTGTCTTTCTATTGTAAATATTATGTAAATTTACTGTAAAATTCCTATTAAAACCCCTTAAAATCTGATTATGACACCCTGAAAATTCTTTAAGGGGTTAAAAAGACTCCAAAAAGCTATTGAAAAACTGATCAAATGTGAAACACCATGTCATGTTTGTGGCTTTCAAAATTTCTTTTTATTCTATTAAATTATCCCAGTACCATTGTTTGTGCTGTGTGAGGGCCGTAAAAAGTCTCCCCATACATACAATCAGTGCTGTAATCAATTATATAGCCCTTTGAAGACCATTCAGTTCGATATTTATATTTGTGCAAATATTGAGTTTATTTCAACCTGAAGCCAACTGTAATCTGCACTTCTATTACTGCTTGTTGACAGTCTCAATCAAACCGAGATTGCAATATTTAAGGATTGAACCTATATTTGATAGTTTTCATTCGGGTATGAAAAATGGCTTCTCGCTTACTTTAAACAATTCAACTGTTTTTCAAACGATAATGAAAACTCTCAAATATTGATTCAATCCTTATATTTACACTCACAAAAACTCTCATTATTACAGACATTTTAGAAGAATTTGAGATATTTCGGCATGTTCGAATGGCTATTAGAACAGCCACATTAACGACAAAGTGAATGATGGCTAGCTTTTTCGCAGCAACATGTGGCAAAACGTGCATGCTGGGCGACATCACACGTCAAAACATTGTGAAACGTCCAATAAATTGTGAATGGTTCTACTGTAGCCATGCCTTTTAAAGTAATATGTCACAATGTTTACCATCAGAGAATTGTAGCGGACGAAGTTGAATTTTGGTATTCCAAAAGAGTACAAATGTTATACTGTCTTGTTAACTCACCTTTAAGACAATTTTGTACTCGGAGAATGGGGCTCTAGAGGGCAAACTTAATAACTTTCCTTTAAGACAATTTTGTCTTCTGAGATTGGGGCTCCAGAGGGTGAACTTACTAACTCACCTTTAAGACAATTTTATACTCTGAGATAGGGGCTCTGCCTGTCCACAGGGCAAACTTGGTAGCATCACCTTCAATGTGCTCAGTGATGTTGATTTCAGAGATCTGTAACACATAAAATAAGAAAAACATGAGAAAACAATCTGTATCAATATAATAATCAAAACTGGTGCAAGAACTTAAACCCTGTGGGCCATGGAATACGGTTGTTATCCCAGTGTATAATTTCTGTTGTACAATAACTTTGACCCTTAACCCCATCGGATAAGGCTATAAGGCTGTTATCCTATGGGAAAATAGTGTATATTACATTCCAATGTACAATAACTAACTCTTTACTCCATTGGATTAGGCTGTTATCCCATGGGAAAACAGTGTAGATTATTCACATATGTACAATAACTTTAATCTTGCACTCCATGGGGTAAGGCTGTTGGCAACTAGTTTATATTACCCACAAATGTACTATAACTTTAACCCTTTACTCCAAGGGATATGACTGTTAGCCCAAGGGTAGATTACTCACACCTGTACAATAACTTTAACCCTTCTCTCCATGGGACAAGGTTGTTATCCCATGGGTAAACAGAGTAGATTACTCACACCTGTACAATAACTTTAACCCTTCTCTCCATGGGACAAGGTTGCTATCCCATGGGTAAACAGAGTAGATTACTCACAGCTGTACAATAACTTTAACCCTTCTCTCCATGGGACAAGGTTGCTATCCCATGGGTAAACAGAGTAGATTACTCACAGCTGTACAATAACTTTAACCCTTCTCTCCATGGGACAAGGTTGTTATCCCATGGGCAAACAGTGTAGATTACCCACATCTGTATGTCCTTGCAAACAAGTGGTAATGTTTCTTTTGGACACTAGTATATGTTTTTTGAGATATTTCTATTATTAAGTACATATCTGTTGAAATTATCGTCTAACAATCAAAAGACATGTCATAAAAGCTTGTGGAAGCTTATATCATTGATTAATGATCATGACGGATGCTGCCCGATTTTTAATCTAGGTTTTGTCATAGGTATTTTAAACAGACATATGGAGATGAAAGATAGTTGAACAATTCGAAAATGAAAGAAGAATGCATATTCCAGGTGATCTGGCAAAAAAAGACGTATGCTTATAATGCCAAATGTTTAGCGGGTAATGATCTGTTTTTGTCGATATTGATGGATAGTACAGATGATTGAGCATCGTCAATTGCGGGAGGTATTATGTCCCAGGAATGCCAGATATTTGAGGCATTAAACCAAAGACCTATATATTACACAGATTCGAATCTCTCTATAACTGATATAGTTAATCTCGTTTTGATACGAGGACTGAACAAGATTCTCGTCATGTGACAAAGCGTTATTTTCAAATAATATAATCCACCATCTTGTAGCCGATTCGATAGGCACTAATTACGTGTTGACTAGATTTTAATCTTGTTTACATCATTTTTAATCGATCTTCATGTTGTAATGTTATTTTGATATACTTCTTGAACAAATTGATAAAATTATCACATCTTTTTTAAGGCCCTTGTAAGGTATGATATGATCGGCATTTCACAATGTATGTCTGCTTTCTGCTGGCCAATGCACTTTGAACGGTATGGTGCAATTTTGGTGATTTTGATAGCAATATCAATAAATAAATAGTGAAACTTAGTTTCAGGATGAGGAATATGCCTCTTTCTTTAAATTAATGCAAGTCAAATTGGTATTTACCATTCATTAAAAAAGTTTTAATGATAGGCAAAATTGATGAGGCTTTGGTATCAAATATGGCGATCATGTGATTCGAGATAACGCAGGCCGTGTGCATAGGCGAGAATATGGGATGATGCATATCTATTTATATATATAGGTCTTTGATTAAACCATTCATGTACAGTTGGACTGTACTGGTTTGTGGTTATGCCAGGAGCAATTCATTAGAAGTCACATGTTGGGTGCATTCATAGAGGGAAGAATTTGTTAAACTTCACATGTTGTATGCAGAAGTAAGGGAGGAAATTTCATACGTCACACAAGAAAGCCAGATCATAAGGTTATGTCAGCAACCAGGGATGGTCAGGTTTGGAACAGCGGGGAGAATTTGATAGACATTTTCAACAAGTGTGAATGTGATCTTTGACTTATAAACATTAACATATTGTGGACAGTTGCAACTTTTCTGATATACTTATTTTCAGATAAATGGAAATGCATCATATATAAAACCAGTTTTACAGTACAGTACTGTAAAACTTGTTTTATTCGCATATGATATGCTAATTCACTTTTTTTTCATTACTTGTATATATTTTGCAGTCAAATTTTAGTCGAGAATGGCTTACAAAATAAGGAACATATCAAGGATTTGGCAATCGCAAAAGTAAAAATGTGGACAAATGCATTTTAACAGTACATAATTAAAATTAACAGTACAAATGATAAATAGCCACAAGTGTCTCAATTTAAACGGCAATAAAACTGATTTAGAATTCAGTTATGCGGCAATTATTGTTTTTATGAGAGAATTTAATAACCTTGTTAAAATAAATTGGTGGAGCTTTCTTTTTGTTTCGTTCTATCGAGTGCATTTCATCTATGACGAAGTATTATAAATCTCGACGGATGTTCTAAGAAGTTCTATAAAGAAGTCAAATCATGGCAACAGACCTTAAAACGATGTCTGATACTTCATTTAGTAGGAAAAATGGGGCACGCCATGAAAAAAAGTACCTGCAGTATTATTTCTTGACATTTTATTTGCTACTATATTTGAAATGAACTTACAATTATCAATTTTTTTCATAGAACTGATAAGTGATTGTGTTGCAATTTTTAACAACATAATGGTATTTTTACCAGTAAATGAATAATAAGAATTGTTGTCTGCTAAACTTTATGACATCATTTCAAGAATTGACATCAACTATCTGAATGTACCTTTCCCTGTGATGCGCCAAAAATGGTGTCTGCACAAATTGTGAAGTCTTCATACTATTATCAATGGCAGGAGTGTGTAAAAGATTTCTAGAAAGAAGGTTTGTTTTGGCCATTCTTAACATAATAATTTCCAACATTCTGGCACAAATCTGCATGAGAATTAAGAGATGGAGAGATGGACAGACAGACACACAGACAAGACATCAATCGTCAAGCCTGAATTACTTTCACTTAAGTTCATTTTACAATAGTTGCATGAATCTTAATTATTTGGTTTAACCCTTTCCTCCATATATATGCATTTTCACGCATGTGCAACCAGTGTAGATCCAGATCAGTCTGAAACGTTGTGTAGATCTTGCAAAAAGAATTAATCATGAAAACTGACTTAACCCTTTCCCTCATACATACACCTTTATTGCATGGGTGAACAGTTTAGATCCAGATCAGCTAGCACATCTGTGCCATCTGATTAGGATCTAAACTGTTCACTTTTTGATTCGTTAGGTTATTTCTGACCAAAATACGACCTGTGCAAGGATGTGCCGGCTGATCTGGATCTACACTGGTCACACATGCGTAAAAGTGCGTATATGGAGGAAAGGGTTAATCATGAAAACTGAATCTGAATCAAGACAGCCTGACATCTAAGAAACAAACCACAAGGAAACAGTTTACAGTTCACGATTTTCATATTATCATCAATTCCTTCCGACTAATGGTTTTATTTGATCAGACAAGTTCACTTGGTTCCAGAATATTTTTTCTATCTTTATTGTATTATCTCCGAAGTCTATTACTATAAATACTTCAATAATACGTATGTTTGATATTGGCATCTTCATTATGAAATTCTCAATTTGATCTGCAGTCGAAACGTGCTTAAGATTAGATAACAAAACAGTATTGATGGAAAACGATTAGATAACAAAACAGTATTGATGGAAAACATATGTATAACCTGTTTTATAGAAATATGGAAAATGTATAATAACAACATATTTCAAATATGTATGAACTTTACAGCTTGCTCTAGATTCCTGGCCAATGTAAACATGTGTTGTCATTCAAAAATTGAAAAATAACTTTGCATAACCTGTACCTGTTTTAATGATTTTATCATTTAATCACACGTGTTACCAGCTCATATTATCCCTTTACCCATGGGATGGGATGGCTTAACCCATGACTGTTATCCCATGGCAAACAGTGTAGATCCAGATCAGCTGGCACATCCCTGCTATCTGATCAGGATCTACACTGTTTGCTCTCAGAATCATTTGGTTATTTCTGACCAAGAAGCGAACAGTGCAGATCTGGATCAGACCGCATGGGCTGGATCTACACTGGTCACACACACCACAATAAAACCTGTATATAAGAGTAAAGGGTTAACCCATTCCTCCATATAAACGCATTTTTACGAATGTGCGACCAGTGTAGATCAAAATCAGCCAGCACATCTGTCGCATTTTGGTCAGAAATAACCTAACGAATCATAAAGTGAACAGTGCAGATCCTGATCAGACAGCAAAAATGTGCTGGCTGATCTGGATTTACAGTGTTCACCCAGGCAATAAAGCTGTATCTATGGAGGAAAGGGTTAAGATGAATAAAATGTTCATAAAACCAAGAAAGCAGCCTCTGAAGCAGGTCCATTGTTTAACAATTTTCTCAACCTTCAACTCCTTAACCCTTTCCTCCATATAAACACCTTAAACGCATGGGCTAACAGTGTAGATCCAGATCAGCCAGCACAGACATCTGATCAGGATTGCACTGTTCAGTTTTTGGTCAGAAATAACCTAATACATCATAAAGCAAACAGTAAAGATCCTGATCAGACAGCACATTCATGCCATCTGATCAGGATCTGCACTCATCACCTTTTTGGTCAGAAATAACTCAATAAATCAAACAGCTGATCAGCCTGCACATCTGTGCGATCTGAAAGGATCTGCCCTGGTCATTTTTATGGTCAGAAATAACTCCAAAAAAAATCAAACATGAAACAGTGTAGACCCTGATCAGACAGCACAGACATGCAGGCTGATCTGGATCTACACTGTTTGCTCATGCTATTAATGGAGTATATATGGAGGAAAGGGTTAATGTATCTATGTAACTTATCTATGTAAGTAAGACAAAACATTTACAAGGCAAGGGTTTAGTTACTAAGTTTTTTATTACAATTCAATTTGTTGGTGATGTTTTAGCTTCCTAACATAACTTTCCAGTGAATACAAGGCTTAGCTATTCCAAATCCTCAAATCTCATTTCTTAACGTTTTATATCCAAAAAATTTTCTTCAGCAGCAATTATTATTAAGCGTTTCAGGATGTTATTTCTACAATCCACCCAAAATTTATCAAATCCACACTCGTTAAAGCTGCTTTGTCACAAATCAGGAATAAAAATATTTCGTGTTTTCAAGTATCAAATTTATCAACTGTAGAAGACCTTTAAACCAAGTAAATGCTACGTAATATTCTTTCATATTATACAACATTCTAGTAAATATATTTAAAGTTGAAGTTGTACTGCCGTGCCGTTTGATCAGGACCTGCACTGGTCGCATTTTGGTCAGAAATAACATAACAAATCAAAAAGCGAAAGGATGTACCAGCTGATCTGGATCTAAACTGTTCGACCATGCAACAAAGATGTATATATGGAGGAAAGGGTTAATTATAATTTTGTATATATATATATATATATATATATGTGTGTGTGTGTATATATATATATTATATTTATATTTATAAACACTTAATATTTTCATCCTGACATGTGACAATGCATCTTTAACCATATTATAAAACTTATGTAATGCATAATACGGAAGGAACCAATTTTTCACTAAAGGTATTTGAATTTGCACACATGCATTAACATGACAAGGAGCGTAATTCCCTTATTAACTGCAATAAAAACGTAAGTGGATGGGTAAGAACACAAGAGATTTTAAGTTATCGCTCTCGACTCCCAGCTAGCCGCATCGCTATCACATCAAGAAGCTAGTATCGCTTGAACATCTTCTAAACCGTTCAAACTTACTTAAACAATCAATCAAATAACGTTTGATGTTTTATAGAATCAATCCATCTTGATTATAGCTTTTGTCAGCTATTAATTTGTGTTTTCTGATTTCTTTTGCACTTAGAGCTTGCATTTTCACAAAGAATTATTAGATAATACGATGTTTGAGATCATAGACAAAATGCTTTTTACCCTTTATTTCATAGATATAGAGTATACTTGCTTTTACTAGTGTAAGATAGGAATGTATTTTATTGAGTGAGCTCCGGAATTCTTATTTTCAAGAGTGGCAAAGCCACTAGAGAAAATTCATAATTTCGGAGTTCACGGGTGAAATATATTTCTATCTTTCACTGGTAAAAACAAATTAATATTCTTTTTACTTTATGCCTTTAGTGCAAAATATGCGTGAATTTGACAGAAAAGTTGCAAGAAATGGCGCCAAAACCTCTTGTTTATGACTTGACGTCGTGACATCAAATATACAAATTTGAGCCCATTCTTATTTGGTATGTTATGTGCGTTTGGTTACCAAAGTGAAAAAATCAGTGAAAATAAAAATGATATTCCACTGTTTCAAAACAGTGAAATACCACTTTAATTTCACCGGGAACATTCTATAATTTACTAAAAAGCATAAAATAAACAATATTTATCACTGCGGATCACAGATCAGCAGGCACACACATCCAGTCTAATCAGGATCTTAGTAACGCTGTTCGCTTAGAGATTCATTTGATTATTTCTTACCAAAAAGCAGTGTACATCCAGTTCAGCTGTCTGATCAGGATCTACACTGGTTCACGATAAGCATGTGTTCAAAGTTTGAAACCTTTTAGCTTTTTTGAATGCGAGTTATAAGCTAGCATGAACAGTTTCAATATTAACCCTTTCTTCCATATATACCTACTGTTATGCATGTGCGACCAGTGTAGATCCAGATCAGCTGGCACATCCGTGCCATCTGATCAGGATCTGCACTGGTAGTATTTTGGTCAGAAATAACCTAATAAATCAAATAGTGAACAGTGTAGATCCTGATCAGATGGCATGGATGTGCTGGCTGATCTGGATCTACACTGTTTGCCCATGCCATAAAGGTGTGTATATGGAGAAAAGGGTTAACACCCCAAAGTGGAAAAGTTATGGCAATAAATCTGAGCAATTTACCCAGAAAGAAAGGAGCCTTTATTGGACAAATTAGTTGGGGAAAAAGGCAATTATTTAATATACCCTTTCCTCCATAATTATATAAATGTTTTTATGCATAGGCAAACAGTGTAGATCCAGATCAGCCGTCACATCATGGCCATCTGATCAGGATCGGCACTGTTCACTTTTTGATTTATTAGGTTATTTCTGACCATTAGGCAAATGGTGCAGATCCTGATCAGACAGCACAGATAAGCCAGCTGATCTGGATCTACTCTGGTAGCACATGCAATAGAAGGCATATTGTGAAAAAGGTTTAAAATAAATCTATGGCTTATGACAGTAGTCATAATAGGTTTTAGATGGAGAAAAAAAAATTGCAAAGTTCCTAGAAATAAACTGCAAATTACATAGAGTTGCGATGGTCTTAATTAAAAACACACTAAAAATGTTTAAACTTCAATTTTCATTAGTGAGTTTGCACCCAGCATGTCATTCTAAACTCAGTAAATTTTTATTGTTTATGTAACAAACACTGTTTTGGCATTTTTTTATATTCTGCAAGCTTAGAACAAATATTCACCAGTTTCAAACACAACAACAGCAACTAAAAAAGAGTTGGCAAAACAGCACAAGTTTAATCGGAGCACCTAAGTTCAACAAGAACAAGATGGCTGAAATAAAGGAAACTGATCAAGCTTTTATGTTCAGAAGTCTGCATGATTCGTAACAAAGAACATGAAAGACAAACTTTACATACAGATGTTGTCCATTCTACCCTAACTGGATTTGACATCAAAAGTCAAGAACATAGAGCTTAATTTTGCAAAATAATTGCAGAAATGCTTAAGAACATAACGTCTTCAATTCATAACAATGAATTATTAAACAAACGCAATTGGACAATCCTAGTCTGAACTAACATTACAATTGCATGATCCAGACCATCCTAGATGCTTGTGACAACTGATCTGGATCTACACTGTTTGCCCATGACATACAAGTCTTATCTTTGGAGTACTGTGATAGCATTATATTTTGCGTTGGTTTAATATTCGCGTATATCGCACCAGGGGCTGTGCACGAAATCAAACCCAAGCAAAAATTAATGATATAAGTTCCTTTAGAAGCAATACAATTGCAGGAATTTATGTATGGTGAAAATGCCAATTGTGCCATATGCACGAAATTAAGTCCCCGAGAAATTCAATGATACCCCGTATAAGGTTCACATCAAAGTTACATACCATCAATTTGAACTTGTACATATATTTTGTCTTCCCGTTACTGTCTTTGGATTCTTTCGCGAAGATGAGACACATATCGAACAAGAAAATGTGCCGTTCACGGCCCTTCTTGATAAGCTGTTTCGGGTCCCATACGGTGAAGTTCTCCTGTAGGATTACCTCCCCTAGCGCCTCGAGACTGTCCTCCAGACCTTCTAACATACTCAGGTGCATTGCGTCGTTGGCTTTCTTTGGAACGTTTAACATCACCTCAAGAGCATCCTAAAAAAGAAATATAAAATGCTGTAGATTATTTAACTCTTTACTCTATGGGATATGGCTGTTATCCCATGGGAAAACCATGTAGATCAAGATCAGCCAGAACATCAGAGCCATTTTATCAGGATCTAAACTGTTTGCTTTTGATCCGTTAACCTATTTCTGACCAAAGAGTGACTAGTGTAGATCCAGATCAGATGGCACAGAACTGTACTTGAACACGAGTCACACAACAACATGAAACCCATATTATTACCCTTTCCTCCATAAACATATCTTAACTGCATGGGCGAACAGTGTAAATCCAGATCAGGTGGAACATCCATGCCATCTAATCTAGATTTACAATGGTCACCTCTTGATCACAAATACTGTAGAACTGGTTTTATTCACATTAAATTTTGGCTAATTACCGCAATTACTTACTTCGCTAATTCATAAATATCACAAAGATATTATGAGTTTCCCTATATCCGAATATAAGTGTATCAGAAAATAGTCCAATTAACATAGAACTGTTGTCACTTCAAATGCAACATATAATGCCTTTTATGGCGTCGCAAATTCATAAATACGTTAATAAATAAAATACACTGCAACTCCGTTATATCGCTATCCGTTATATCGCGATATCCAATATATCGCGCTTGGTCCGTGGATCCTAATTTTTGTACATTTACAATTTTCATTTTTCGTGGGTGGTAAAAAAGATCAAATGATTAAATCAACGTTGGCGACAAATTCACGAAACGCACGCTTTTTCCGTGTTGTATTACGTCATTATCGGCAAAGGCTGTTTATTCCATTTTGTATGCAGGGATTTAAGAGGCGATGTACACGTTCACCAACAGATACAATTTGACATCCAACGTACATAAATAGATTAAAGTTTTTTTTACGATTCAATGCTTTTGATTTGACATGAAACCCCCTTTGTGACGAACAGTAGGTGCGAAAAACACCATGCTAATACGGTACTGGCAGAATTTATTCACGAGACAAACCGCAAATTAGCGACAATTAATGCAAGTTGCTAACCATAATATGCATGAGCAGGAAACGTCAAAACAGTTTGTTGTTTTGACATTACCTGCTCATCGACATATCAAGCATATCAACGACGGACGACTACGAACTAACATCGCCGACCATGACCGAAAAACAGATCGTTGATCATTGAAAGTACCGAAAACAATAATACCACCGTTGGAAATTGATGACGGCGATCTTTGTTTTGTACATTAATTAATTTCTTTTTATTAAAAATAAAAGTTAATAAATTATATAAAAAAGTTGTTTTAAAAACATTTGTCCAGCACGGAACGTACTCCCTGATGTACCCGTAGATTTCAAGACGTGTTAATTACGCAACACCGCGATATACATGCATCTGACAGCAAAAACAAATGCCTTCTCCTTGTTTTAGTGCGATTATTTACTTTTATCGTGCTCCGTTTATATCGCGGTTGGCGGGCTTGGACCCCGAGGTCCGCAATATAATGGAGTTGCAGTGTAGCTCATTTTTTAACAAAAATTGCAAAATTTTGATCTCACAAAATTGATCTGGATCTACACTGTTTGCCCATGGGTAACAGCCATATCCCATGGAGTTAAATGTTAACATTCATGAAGCGCATGTCTTTGAAATGGCATAATGTAAAATTGCTGAAACTGGAAGTTTTTAGAAGTGTTTAATATACTGTAATAAACCTGGGCATAAATATTTAAAATGCTGACACTGTAGTTTAAAAGTGTTTAAAAACTGTAATAAATCCATCTGTGGAAATTTTTTTTCAATATTCTTTGCACTTTTCCCCCAAGTTGCGATAATTTTCTACAATTTGTACTTTCTATGGATTCTGTTAAAAGAAACCTGATATAGTTTATACAAGCTACTGTTAACAAATAAATATTTGTGCATACAATTTTTTTTATATGTTTTAGCAAGGACAAACATATTTTTGCATTTTTCTAATTTCTGTTTCATTTTTGTTCATGTTTCTATTCCATTCGCAAAGATAGTGAAAATTAATCAATTGCAAATATATGTTAGTTTATAGCAATTTTTTTCAGATCTAAAATTGTCCAAGATTCAGATATAAACTGTTCACAGTATGTTTTTTCTCACTAGACATATATTATTTTACTACTGACTTCAACACTTAAATTTTTATTTGTAAAATCTGATCTCTAACTAATGGAAATAAAGTACTTTCAGGTTCAAATCATTTCAGGACACAATTACGTAACTATTTAGTGATTTGATCAATGCTTTGAATAAATTATCTGACATGTAAGTTAACCCTTTCCTCCATAGAAACACCTTTATTGCATGGATAAACAGTTTAGATCCAGATCAGCCAGCACATCTGTGCTGTCTGGTCAGGATCTAAACTGTTCGCTTTTTGATTCATAAGGTTATCTCTGACTGAATTGCAACCACTGCAGATCCTGATCAGATGATTGGGATCTACACTGGTCGCACATGCGTAAAAATGTGTATATAAGGAAAAAGGGTTAAGGGATTAAAAACTGAGATTCATTTGTTGGAAGTTTGACCAAAATCTTAGCAGAGTTCCAAAACTTGAATTAAAACTTTTAACCTTGGACAGAAAGGACATGGAAGGGTAGGACAGAACAGGGCAGGGCATAGCTGAGGAAAGAACAGGGCAGAGGACAGGACAGAACTGGGCACAACAGGGCAGGTCGGGGAAGAGGTCATGACAGGGCATAAGAAAGGACAGGGCAGAGGACAGGACAGAACAGGGCAGGGGACAGGAAAGGTCAGACAGGAGAGAAAATGGCAGGACAGGGCCAGGCAGGTCAGAGAGCAGGACAGAACTAAGCAGGGCAGGGCGAGGCGCAGCAGCGACAGGCCGGTGGACGGATAGACGGACAGACAGACAGACAGTCATAGCCAGACATATTACTTGTAATTAATTAAATCTTTAGTGGTCGTCTTAATTTTCTATTTGTAAGTCACTTTTGAACTTTTTAAGAACAGAATACTACAGTACCTTAATTTCACCTGTGTGACCCTCACAACAAGACAGCAGATCTTTCAGCAACAGCTGGTATTTCGTGATCCTCTGAACAGGTTTGATCAGGTATGACTGCACAGCCTCGTTCAACTTGTGCTTCTTCTGCATTTCCTGAAATAACAATATGGATCGTATGAGATATGACTGCACGGCCTTGTTCAACTTCTGTTTTTTTTGCATATCCTGATTCAGAAATAACAATATGGGTCATATGAGATATGAATGCACGGCCTTGTTCAACTTCTGTTTTTTTTGCATATCCTGATTCAGAAATAACAATATGGGTCATATGAGATATGACTGCACAGCCTTGTTCAACTTCTGTTTTTTTTGCATATCCTGATTCAGAAATAACAATATGGGTCATATGAGATATGACTGCACGGCCTTATTCAACTTGTGCTTCTTTTGCATTTCTTAAAAAAAAAACAATACAGATTGTAAGATAAGATACGACTGCATGGCCTCGTTTAACTTGTGTTTTTTTTTCATCATTTCCTGAAATAACAATATGGACTGTCAGAGTTACATCACAGATGTATGAGATACGACTGCACAGCTTGTTCAACTAGTTTCCATTTCCTGGAAAAACAAAATGGATCATATGAGATAAAAGTGCACTGCCTCGTTCAACTTGTTGTTTTTTTTGCATTTCCTGAAATAACAATATGGATTGTATCATTTCATTAATTAATCAATAACAAAAAGAAAGATGTTTGTAAAACATTAATCCACCCCCCCCCCCCCCCCCCCAAAAAAAAAGAACATCAACTAGATACTGCTGTTATTTTATTGAAGGTCACTGTAACCTTTACCTTTGACTTACTGACTTTAAAAATCAATAAGGGTCATCTACTTGTCAAGAATAACCTCCTCACCAAATTGTTGTCTAGTCTGTTAATGACCGACTGATCAAGGGGCATGTGCAAAGCAATATATCCCCGCTTCTTCACTGGGGGCCATAATTACTATTTCACTAATTAATCAATCCATCAATTAATCAATAACAAGAAATTATCAATCTGATCTGGATCTAAACTGTTCGCCCTAGCAATAAAGGTGTATTTATACAGGAAAGGGTTAAATAAGAATGGACTAGCCGTTATTCAAAGATAAGCAAGTCAAAGACACAAATTCAGCAGGTAAATTGTTCAAACATTCTTATATTAAAAATTCTTCCCATTTCCGTTAATTACTTTATTCTTAGAAAACAAGTGCAGTAGGTTGTTTTATGCCAATAAAATACTTCAAATCTGGAGTACCAAACTAATGAGGAATATAATGTTTGGACCTAGATTTCAGATGGCTTTAAAAATAAACATTCTACAAGCTAAACAGATTTATTTCCCTTGAGCTATAGCATATGGCTTTAAAAATAAACTTTCTACATGCTCAACAGATTTATTTCCCTTGAGCTATAGCATATGGCTTTAAAAATAAACGTTCTACATGCTCAACAGATTTATTTCCCTTGAGCTATAGCATATGGCTTTAAAAATAAACTTTCTACATGCTCAACAGATTTATTTCCCTTGAGCTATAGCATATGGCTTTAAAAATAAACTTTCTACACGCCAAACAGATTTATTTCCCTTGAGTAATGCCAGATGGCTTTAAAAATAAATGTTCTACATGCTCAACAGATTTATTTCCCTTGAGTAATACCAGATGACTTTAAAAATAAACTTTCAACAAGCTCAACAGATTTATTTCACTTGAGTAATACCAGATGGCTTTAAAAATAAACTTTCAACAAGCTCAACAGATTTATTTCCCTTGAGTAATACCAGATGGCTTTAAAATTAAAATTTCTATAAGCTTAACAGATTTATTTCCCTTGAGTAATACCAGATGGCTTTAAAAATAAACTTTCTATAAGCTTAACAGATTTATTTCCCTTGAGCTATATCATAATGCTATTCAAAGTCAAACAAGTAAAACCTTAATCTGTAAAAATACAAACAAAATGGAGGAAATGACTGAATATGTGACCAGTGCAGATCATGATATGATGGCACAGATGTGCCAGCTGATCTGGACCTATACTGTTAGTACAAAGAAAATGCATAGGTATATATGGACTAAAGGATTAATACTTGAAGAATATATGGAAGATAGGATTACTTAAAATCCTAGATGTTTACCTCAAAGAAGGTTCCAGCATGGTCTACCAACATCTGATTGGAATCTGGTTTGTTCTTGCAATACGTGACATAGATAGAAAACCTCTCCGCCTGAAAATACATAGCAATCACTTTAAAATCAAATTACAACCACCATGAGCGAGTGAGTGTTTTTGATTAACCTCATCAGGTTAGGCATAAATGAAAACTAAATGTATTTTAACTTATATGAGCATTTCGATATTCCAGTGCATAAAAACAAGTGCTTTAGCCATTAGGTTTTATGGACAGGTAGGGAAAATATAGATTTTATATACTTTTTCATTAAGTGTCTTGTTGTTCTCCCGAGTATATTTCTATGAATGGCGCTTTACTCCATATATAAGCGCTTACACATGTGCAACCAGTGTAGATCCAGATCAGCTGGAACAAACCTGCATTTCGATATGGATCTCCACTGATCAAATCTTTGTCAGAAATATCCTAATGAATCTAAAGGCGAACATTGTAGATCCAGATCAGATGGCACAGATATGCTGGCTGATCTGGATCTACACAGGTTGCACATGCTTAAAAATGTGTATATATGGAGGAAAGGGTTAAGGGGTAGAAATACTTACCCAAGTGACAAAACAATGGCCAACATCTTCCGGAATAGTCTCATACTTCTCGAGCTCCTTCAGAAACACACTGAAACAATGACATATAATTACATCTATTTCCTTTAACCCTTTCCTGGATATATACGCATTTTTACGCATGTGCGACCAGTGTAGATCCAGATCAGCCAGCACATCCATGCCGTCTGATCAGGATCTGCACTGGTCGCATTTTTGTCAGAAATAACCTAATGAATCAAAAAGGGAACAGTTTAGATCCTGATCAGACGGCACATATGTGCCGGCTGATCTGGATCTAAACTGTTCGCCCTAGCAATAAAGGTGTATCTGTACAGGAAAGGGTTAATCCTTTCCTCCAAAGATACAGCTTTACTGCACGGGTGAACGGTTTAGATCCAGATCAGCAAGCACATCCAGCTGTCTAAACTGTTTGCTTTTTTATTCATTAGGTTATTTCTGACAAAAAAATGTGACCAGTGCAGATCCTTATCAGACGGCACAGATGTGCTGGCTGATCTGGAACTACACTGGTCGCACATGTGTGAAAATGCGTATATATGGAGGAAGGGTATAAAAGTTACCAGATAACTGATAACACATGGTTTGTTGACAAGTATATTATGTTTTATTTTTGTTGTAAAGTCTCTGTTTTTTCATAAATCCTTCTCTTGGTAAGGCTGTACAGTAAAACCACTTATTAGGGACACTCGATATTATGGGCACCTCGGTAATACGGGCGATTTTTTGAAGAACAGATATTTTCTCTTCTCTTTTATATAAACCCACAATTAAGGACAACCCGCTATTAAGAACACTTTCCCTCAGTCCCTTAGGTGTCCGTAATAAGAGGGTTTTTACTGTACCTTCATTTTCAATTTGATTGTGAAAGAACAAGTGGTTGCTATGGTTACATGTTTCATGGTAAGGACAGATTTTGGCAAATAGGAAAACGGTAGGATAATTCTTTGGGGACTAGCTTATGTATCACCCGATACGACCGAATAACACACGTTTAAATTTCGCTCTACTAGGCGATAAAAAGGGACAATTCATGGATTTTGCTTGTTTTTTCAAGGTATGTGATAAAATAGAATACATCATTCGTGTTCATTTTATACTGAAATTTTAAAACTCGTCATCTAAATCAATATAAAACTCGGCAAAAGCCTCATTTTATATCGATTTAGATGACTCGTTTAATAATTTCAGTATAAAATGATCACTCATGTTGTATCCTCTATTTATAGAAAACACTTACTTTTTATGGAATTCATAGATTTCCTCCATATTTCCAAAGATGACCTTGTGTTTATTCTGTATTCCAGTTGGCATGAAGTTGTCTGGGTCTTGCATCTCATTCAAATAACACTGAATGTAAACAAACACACAATTATTATAATATTATAGTTCTTCAATTTCCTGAAGGGGCTGTGTTAGGATATATTGCTGGCCCAGGGGTCACATTTACCCGGAGCCACCACTTTTAGACTGCAATCCAGACTGGACCTTAACTGGTTGGTTACCTTACAGAAGGCTCAATGTCTTTTACATTAAGTTGCCTTAATAGCAGAGTCCATATCATTGGCATTTATCAATGTCCCCGACATTTACAGTTATAACTGTCCCTGACATTAACTTACCTTAACAGCAGTCTTGATGCTCTTGACATTTAGTTGCAGTCTCAACACCATTATATTTATCAATGTCTTTTTACAGTTATCAACGTCCTTAACATTTACAGTTATCAATGTCCCTGACATTTAGAGTTATCAATGTCCTTGACATTTACAGTTATTGATGTCCTTGACAATTGATTACCTTAATAGCAGTCTCAAAGCCCTTATTATTTATCAATGTCCTTGACATTTAGTTACCTTAGTAGCAGTCTCAACATCTTTGTTATTTATATATGTCCTTGACATTTACAGTTATCAATGTCCTTGACATTAAGTTACCTTAATAGCAGTTTCAATATCTTTGTTATTTATCTATGTCCTTGACATTTAGTTACCTTGATAGCAGTCTCGATGTCCTTGACATATGTCCTCTCTGTATGTAACAGCTCAGCCATGATGAATCTACAAAATATAAAATTTAAAAGTCATTATATCTCTTAAGTAAAAAGGGACTAGCTGTTGGCTAAAACTGTGTCGGTCTTTAACACTTTTCTCCAAATATATGCTTTTTACGCATGTGTGACAACTGTAGATCCAGATCGGCTGGCACATCCATGCCGTCTGATCAGGATCTGCACTGGTTGCATTTTGGTCAGAAATAACCTAATGAATCAAACAGCCAACAGTGCAGATCCAGATCTGACGGCATTGATGTGCCAGCTGATCTGGATCTACACTGTTCGTCTATGCAATAAAGGTGTTTCTATGAAGGAAAGGGTTAAACCCTGTAACTCCGTGGGATATTGCTGATACCTGCACATGTCAAACAGTATAGATCCTGATCAGACTATGAGGATATACAGGCTGATCTGGGCCTACAAATGTCACATAGGTCATAAGCCCCATTTAGTCATTTGCATCACATCATCACAATAAAACAACCCTGGCTAGCGCATACCTTCAATAAAAAGTTTAGCAGACAACATTATAGCTTTAACTGCAAAAAAATATATAATCTATAATAGTGTACAAATTCAAAACAAATTTCTTTTGACAAGAAAGAAAATGTTGTTGTTTTTTTTAAATAAATACATGTATAAATGTTGTGTTTTTTTTGTTGTTGTTTTTTTTCAAACTAAATATAATCATAAAATCTTTTTTAAAAAGTCCTGCAGTTGCATTTTTCTTACAATACAATAATAAACATGAAGAAAACTTACTCTCTCCTGCGAGCTGATCGCCTCTTCTCCTCTGTCAGTTCTTTAGGGGCTTGCTTAAAGACCTTTTCTTCTAACGAGGAATCGCTATGTCTCTGTGTATCTTCTTCCTTCTGTGGTGGCTGTACAATGACAAAGAAAATAAACCCTTTACTCCATGCAATATGGCTTTTACAAATTGCAAAACTTCAAAAAAAAAAAAAAAAGTGAAATTGTGGTTAAATTTTACTGGAATGGTCATAACTTCTAGTTTGTATCAATATATATTTATGGCAAAATACAATCAACAGTGATATATTGAATAGTGACTAAGAGAAAGAAGAGATTAACAATTTTCTCCATGGCTCACGTCACAGGGCAATTTGCATAGATCCAGATCAGCCTTAAGATCCGGATCTACATTGTTTACTTCTTGATCAGACATAACCTTATGAACCTAAAAGTGAACAGCTTAGATCCAGATCAGGCTGTATGGATGTGCCGATACACTGATAAAGGCATATCTATGGAGTTAAAGGTTTAACCGAGTTTAAAAGCATCAAAGTACACATACCTCCTCTTCTTGATGTACTCCCAATGTCTCCTCCAGGCGGGTTCGATATTTCTCCATGCGTACCGAGAACTCCTTGTACCTTTTATCGACAGCTGCGCACCAGGCTCGGATGTTGTTGGCATGCATGTTGCCCTTAGCAACAAACCCATCGGCCAATGAGAGTAGAAGCTTGACATTCTCTTTGTTTTCCTAGAATTTCATCAACAAATACAGTAAGAATAAGAATCTAATGATGAAAATAGGAAAATAATTGTTACGAACTTATGAATTGAAACCCTAATACTGTTATTGCCCAATCTACTGCCCAGGGCACTTAGAAAAATCCAGAAGGGGGTGGGAGGGTGCTTAAGGCAAACTTACATCAAGCTTATGGAATAATCAAGAAGCAAAAACAAAACATTGTTACAGTACTATTTGTTTACAGAAAGCTAAACCAAAACTGTTGATGAAGCAATATAGAAAGGTGAGTGAAAGTTGTTTGTTATAATGGGCACTTATTCATTTGCAAACTGAAACACATTGTCAGCAGCTATAGGAACATGGGTGCTTGATGGGATCAAAAAGGTATTAAAACTTTCTATCATAGATACACCTTAATTGCAAGGGCGAACAGTTTAGATCCAGATCAGCCCGCACATCCGTGTTGTCTGATCAGGATCTAAACTGTTCACTTTTTTATTTATAAGGTTATTTCTGACCAAAATGCGACCAGTGCAGATCCTGAATCTGACAGCATGGATGTGCTGGCTGATCTGGCTCTACATTGGTTGCAAATGCGTAAAAATGCGTATTTATGGATATGTGTATATAAGGGTATATCAGCCGGCATATGTCTTCTATCTGATCCTGATCTACACTGTTCACTGTTAGATTCTTTATGTTATTTCTGACTAAGATCTGACCAGTTTCAAATGCATAAAAATGTGTATATATGGAGGAAAGGGTTATACAACCATTGTGACTGGTCATTAGTGGCCATAATCCTTCACTCTATATATTCCCCTTTTATCACACATGTGAACATTGTAGATCCAGATCAGCAAGCACATTCATGCCATTTTATCTGGATCTTCACTGTTGATTTCTACGTCAGAGATAACCTAATGAATCTATAAGCAAATATTGTAAATACTGATCTACACTGTTCACCAAGGGATAACAGTCACATCATTTCACTATGACTGGTAAGTAATGGCCTTAACCCTTTCCTCCACAGACAGACCTTTATTGCATGGGTGAACAGTTTAGATACAGATCAGCCGGTACATTCGTGCCATCTAAACAGGATCTGTATCTAAAGGCTTTTTTATTTGTTAGGTTATTTCTGACCAAAATGCGACCAGTGCAGATCCTGATCAGACATCACAAATGTGCCAGCTGATCTGGATCTACAGTGGTCGCATATGCGTAAAAATGTCTATATTTGGAGGAAAGGGTTCAAATACGGAATGATCATTATTTCAGGGTAACAGTAAAACAGGAGTGAAATCATTGTCTCAATACTGGGGTAGTCTTTATATTAGGGTGGTCTAAATAATAGGTTTGAATGATTTTTAGTCATACAAATTTAGTTTGGTTTTATTTTCATGCCAAATGGATAAAGGGAGGTAATGAATAATATAATTTCTATACAAGTATACTGGAGTGTTACCTTCCCTAATTTTTCCCCTCTATATGTTACAAACCATGAAAAAAAGTAAATTTCACATGTGAGCCATTCAGATCTGCGAACCCTTTGTTTGTGTAAGATACATTTCATTGCACATTATTACACCTCACGTGATTAGTTTACTATATAGCGTAATGTGACGTCACAGGGAGATAATCGCTACTGTCACATATGCGACAGCATCATGTCACCCTCGCGTGGATCTAAAAATAAATATCTTGGAAATCCGATTACAAATTAACTTCTACGCATGCGTAATTGACCAAGGGAGATAAACGCATTTTGATCATTATTTGTAGCCGCTTATTGAGCATTATTGATTTTGGACTTCCGGCGCTTGATTTTGTTCCCAAACGATATTTGGTCATAGTCAAGATCTCTAAAAAAACAAATGTTCGGTGTAATAAAATAAATAAATAAATATCACATCCCATTGGGGGAAACAGTACGAAATGTTAACCCTTGAGAAGGTAATGTCAACCTCGGCTAACGCCTCGGTTGACATTACTTCTCTCGGTTGACATTATTTCCCCCAATGGGATGTGATATTTATATACTGTCTATCCTTTTGACCAATTTAACCCTTTCGTCCATAGATACACCTTTATTGCATGGGCAAACAGTGTAGATCCGTGCCGTCTGATCTGGATCTCACTGCTCGAATTTTGATTTGTTAGGTTAGTTCTGACCAAAATGCATCCACTGCAGATCCTGATCAGACGACATGGATGTGCCAGCTGATCTGGATCTACACTGGTTGCACATGCGTATATATGGAGGAAATATATTTTTTTCAACTCTGAACTCATTGTTTATAGAAGCAGAGGAAATTATTCTGCATTAAAAATCATCTTTATACACAGCACATGACGTTTCTTTTACATCGGTTTGAATTCTTTACTCGATATATTCAGGTTTTAATGCATGTGAGAACAGTGTAGATCCAGAATAAGGCAGATGAGCAAGCACACCTGCTCAGAATCTATACTGTCAACGTCTTATCAGTTAAAACCTAATGAATCAAAAACCAAAAAGTGTAGATCTGATCAGACGGCTCAGATGTACCAGCTGATCTGGATCTACACTGTTTGTCCATGTGATAGGTGAAGTCAATGGCTAAGATGATGTTTTCTAGCACCGGTGAACAAACTGATCTTGTAAGCAAGTTATAGCCAATGTTAAGTTTCCATGGTAACGGTTGAACTGACCATGGGACAGACATAGCAAACTCTTCAAAAGGCTGACATAAAAACCGTTTTATTTTTAATAAATCATCTTCTTTCTAGCCATGTAAAAACATAGATGTTTTTGTGGCAATTTCAGTTCAAACTAAATTTTGATTACCTAGCAACACACAACTATAATGCCACCATTAATTTTCTAGCATTAAATTAACAGTTGTAGAAACCATTAACACTTTGAACTGTTAAACCTTCAACCCTTTCCTCCATATATACCCCTTTATTACATGGAACAGTCCATCAGCCAGCACATCCATGCCATCTAATCAGGATCTGCACTGTTCACTTTTTGTAAGTTAGGTTAATTCTGACCAAAAAGCGAACAGTGCGTATCTTTACCAGACAGCTGGTTGTACAGGCGTTAGAATTTGTATATATGAAGTAAAGGGCCAACCCTTTCCTCCATAGACACACACTGATTGCATGGGCGAACAGTTTAGATCCAGATCAGTGGGCATATCCCTGCGATCTGATGAGGATCTGCACTGTTCGCTTTTTGATTTATCAGGTTTTTTTCTGACCAAAATTCGACCAGTGCAGATCCTGATAAGACGGCACATACCTGCTGGCTGATCTGGATCTACACTGGTTGCACATGCGTAAAAATGCATATATATGGAGGAAAGGGTTAACTCAAGAAACAAGCAACTTTGCAAATTTTGCTTACATCAGAATTCTTGTCGGATTTCTTGTCTAAAAATTCAAACCAATACAAGGTTAACTTACAAAATTAATAATTTCTTTTTTTTCTTCAGAAATTAAACAAACAGCTTTGACCTTGAGACTAAAAAATAGATTCAAAGTACATTTCTTGAAATTCAATTGAGAATTGTTCTCAAATTGTTAAAAAAAAAATTTTTATATACTCAACAAAAATAGAAACCTGACACTTTATATTTGGTGTATTTTTCTGGAATCAGATTTAAAGCTAATTGAATTGTGGTATGTAATAAAAATTGTGCATGTTTTGAACTTAATTATGCATTTTGATATTTTTGGTGCATGAAACAAGTGATTCAGTGGTTATTTTCTTTTGGATGGTGCAAAAATATATAGATTTTGAATATGCACCTCATACTTATTCATAGTTACAGTGTCAGGTTTCTTTTTTTGTTGAGTATATATAATTGTAAAACTAAAACTGAAAACCAGTCTCATTTTTCAAGCAGCCAATTGGTTGAAAATGAGCTCAGTCTTAAAACTGACCAATCACAAGCCAGAGTTTCAAGACTGGTCTACAATCTTGGTTTGACAATAAAAATAAAAGTACATGTCAACATACCTTTGCTCTAGCCCTGAAATCATGGTGTTCCCTTAGTAGGGCCTCAGTTTCCTGTTGTGTGCTCCCTAGTTTCTGATGCGAGTTCAAGTACGACTCACCATAATCCTTGATCCATTCCAGAACCTGCAATACGTCAAACATCTCTTTGTCGGTAAAACCGTTCACTCCATGGGTGTTGCAAATAAGCGAGAATTGTGTTTGTGAAATATGTTTTGAATTCGTATGTATTGTATTGTATTGCATTGTTGTACGTATTGAAGGTACTATGTATATGTTAGACTCTTTATTGATGTTGCTCCGTTGAGATATGTTGCAATAGTAACTTATGTATGGCTCTGCCAATGATTTACTCCGGTCTTTGTTAATGTAATTTTGGCAGGATGTGGTTTCGTGCTATTCGTGCTACTGTTGGCTACTATACAAGCATACAAATATTCTCTATTTGACTTAATTCAGTCTAATGTTCTCAGGTAATGTTAACATAATAAAAGAAAGTTATTGGTGATTATTATTCTCGGTGAATGCAAGACAATTGGATATGGCTGTTATCCCATGGGCAAACAGTGTAGATCCAGATCAGCCAGCACATCCATGCTGTCTGATAAAGATATGCTCTGTTCACTTTTGATTCATATGGTTATCTCTGGCCAACATGCAACCAGTGTAGATCCAGATCAGATGGCAAGGATGAGGATCTACACCATTTGTTTTCTGATCAGGATCTACACCATTTGTTTTCTGATCAGAAATAAACTAATGAATCTAAGGAACCCGTGTAAATCCAATAATTAGGAAACAGTTGACCTTGCTAATTCAGATCCTATTTGGTCACTCATGAGATTAAAATTGTACCATTGGAGTCGGTGGTTATGTTCTAAACACAGAATCCGTCCCATTAGTGACAAGTCAGATCAGACATTGCACATGTGCAGTCCGATTAGCATATACATTGTTCAATTTCAGTTATACCTTCATCCATATATACGCATTTTTACCCATGTGCGACCAGTGTAGATCCAGATCAGCCAGCACAACTGTGCTGTCTGATCAGGTTCTGCACTGGTCGCATTTTGGTCAGAAATAACCAAACGAATCACAGAGCAAACAGTTTAAATCCCTATCAGATGGCACAGAGGTGCTGGCTGATCTGGATCTAAACTGTTCGCCCATGCAATAAAGGTGTATCTATGGAGGAAAGGGTTAAAAAATATTGATCATTTCTGTAAATTTCATACAAGCATGAATACACTGTCTACAATTGATTGAAAAGCCAGTCCCGTGAGCTTGGCTTTTATTTCGCTCCAACTTTTCCTAGCACCAAATAAATGCAAAAATAAAACCAACGCAAAATATCATGATTCTACGGTAATGAGAATTACAAGTACCTGTTTAGCAGGTAAAGCAGGGCTTTTATTTCCTCCCCAACTTTCCCAAGCACAAAATTACGTGAAAATTAAACCCGTGTGCAATCTCACCATAATACTGTAGTAAGAATCACATGTACCTGTTTAGCACTTTGTTCAAAGAGGACATACTGGTGGCACTGTTCTAACTTCTTCTTCTTCACTGTCCAAAACTCTATCACCATGTTCTCTTGTTGTAAAAGCGAATCTAATGTTTCTGTAAAAAATATATAAAAATCTGTCATGACGCTTTCTCTTGTTGTAAAACGGGATCTAACGTTTGTGTGAAATATATATATATAATAAAAAAAATGCTGTCTCTTGTTGTAAAAGGGAATCTAACGTTTCTGTAAAAAAATAAAGTCAAACCTGTATTAAACAGTCAGTTGAGGACATAATCAAACTCGCAGTGTGAAGGTGGATGGAGATGTTCCTCACCCAGTTTTGACATCAAAAATTAAATATTGTCCAAATCTTATGAAATTTGGTCAGAATATATTTCCACTTGCCGACGATGATTATTGAAAAACAACGCCAACTATGAAGGCACCCTGATTTTCTTTATTATTCCCTAAATGTAGAGATTTAACTATGTAGTTTACACCAAAATGATATGAAATTTGCCTTGAATATGCACCTTTACAAGTATAATCTTTGAATTGAGACATTCTATGTAATTGGAATATCATAACAAGAGGGCCATAATGGCCCTATATCGCTCACCTGAGTACAAAAGTACTCTCTGCTTGTGGTTTCAGACAAGAAGATTTTTAAAGTTTTGCCTATACAAGTCTATGTAAAATGAAGTGACCCCTGGGGCGGGGCAAATTTTGACCCCAGGAAAATAATTTGAACAATCTTTGTAGAGTTCCAATAGAGGATGATAAATGCCAAATATCTAAGCTCTAGGCCTTGTGGTTTCAGACAAGAAGATTTTTAAAGTTTTGCCTATACAAGTCTATATAAAATGAAGTGACCCCTGGGGCGGGGCCAATTTTGACCCCAGGGAAATCATTTGAACAATCTTTGTAGAGTTCCACTAGAGAGTGCTAAATGCCAAATATCTAAGCTCTAGGCCTTGTGGTTTCAGACAAGAAGATTTTTAAAGTTTTTCCTATATAAGTCTATGTAAAATGAAGTGACCCCTGGGGTGGGGCCAATTTTGACCCCAGGGAAATAATTTGAACAATCTTTGTAGAGTTCCACTAGAGGATGCTAAATGCCAAATATCTAAGCCGTAGGCCTTGTGGTTTCAGACAAGAAGATTTTTAAAGTTTTTCCTATACAAGTCTATATAAAATGAAGTGACCCCTGGGGTGGGGCCAATTTAGACCCCTGGGAAATAATTTGAACAATCTTTGTAGAGTTCCACTAGAGGATGCTAAATGCCAAATATCTAAGCTCTAGGCCTTGTGGTTTCAGACAAGAAGATTTTTAAAGTTTTACCTATATAAGTCTATGTAAAATGAAGTGACCCCTGGGGCGGGGCCAATTTTGACCCCAGGGAAATTATTTGAACAATCATTGTAGAGTTCCACTAGAGGGTGCTAAATGCCAAATATCTAAACTCTAGGCCTTGTGGTTTCAGACAAGAAGATTTTTAAAGTTTTTCCTATACAAGTCTTTATAAAATGAAGTGACCCCTGGGGCGGAGCCAATTTAGACCCCTGGGGAATAATTTGAACAATCTTTGTAGAGTTCCACTAGAGGATGCTAAATGCCAAATATCTAAGCTCTAGGCCTTGTGGTTTCAGACAAGAAGATTTTTAAAGTTTTTCCTATATAAGTCTATGCAAAATGAAGTGACCCCTGGGGCGGGGCCAATTTTGACCCTAGGGAAATCATTTGAACAATCTTTGTAGAGTTCCACTAGAGGTTTCAAAATGCCAAATATCTAAGCTCTAGGCCTTGTGGTTTCAGACAAGAAGATTTTTAAAGTTTTTCCTATATAAGTCTATGCAAAATGAAGTGACCCCTGGGGCGGGGCCAATTTTGACCCCAGGGGAATAATTTGAACAATCTTTGTAGAGTTCCACTAGAGGATGCTAAATGCCAAATATCTAAGCTCTAGGCCTTGTGGTTTCAGACAAGAAGATTTTTAAAGTTTTGCCTATATAAGTCTATGTAAAATGAAGTGACCCCTGGGGCGGGGCCAATTTTGACCCCAGGGAAATAATTTGAACAAACTTTGTAGAGTTCCACTAGAGGATGCTAAATGCCAAATATCTAAGCTCTAGGCCTTGTGGTTTCAGACAAGAAGATTTTTAAAGTTTTTCCTATATAAGTCTATGTAAAATGAAGTGACCCCTGGGGCGGGGCCAATTTTGACCCCAGGGAAATAATTTGAACAAACTTTGTAGAGTTCCACTAGAGGATGCTAAATGCCAAATATCTAAGCTCTAGGTCTTGTGGTTTCAGACAAGAAGATTTTTAAAGTTTTTCCTTTCGGTTGCCATGGCAACCAGAGTTCTGCATGGAATTGATTTCTTTGAACAACTTTGGAAGAGCTTCATGCAAGGAACATCCGTGGCAAGTTTCTTCAAAATTGGCCAAGCCGTTTCAGAGAAGAAGTCGTTTGAAGAAAAAGTTGACGATGGACGGACGGACGCACGGACGACGGACATCAGGCGATCACAAAAGCTCACCATGAGCACTTCGTGCTCAGGTGAGCTAATAATCTTCGTAGCGCGAGCTTTTTGGACACCGTTTTTAGCTAACTTTGACCTCAAAAATCAACCTGAGGAAAGGGTTAAGACTTATCACTATATTTTGACATGCTCTTACCACATATTCATACTTACTTTTGACATGAGCCTCTGTTCCTCTGAATTTCATCTGCATGCCCAGTGTATGAAGATTTCTGTTCACGTATTTCAGGAAACTTTCTGCCGTACGTCTAGCTAGTGTACAAGCCTGCAAGGAAAAAAAATTTTGTTTTTACTTTTAGTGTCTAAAGTGTCAGTTACACAGACGATCCGTCCCCCATCGGTCAGTCATTTTTAAATTACTCACTGTTTGGCTGCCATGCATGAGGTTTTCTGTATAAATGGCAATCTGTGATGGACAAGTGATCATTCAGTTAACCCTTTTCTCCATAGATACACCATTATTTTCCTGGGCAATCAGTGTAGATCCAGATCAGCCGGCACAGCCGTGCCTTCTGATCAGGATCTGCACTGTTCGCTATTTGATTTATTAGGTTATTTCTGACCAAAAAGCGACCAGTGCCGATCCAGGGCCCAAGATCATAAAACTAAGTTTTGAGATCAGTCTCAAATCTCAAGCATCTGATTGGCTGAAATGGCGACAAGACAAACTTAGTTTTATGATCTTGGGCCCTGATCAGACGGCACGGATGTGATCTGATCTGGATCTACACTAGTCGCACACGTGTAAAAATGTGAATATATGGAGGAAAGGGTTAAACAAATATTTCATGGGTTGTTGTTACACTTTCCCCAAATCTGGTCTTCTTTTCTCAGACAGGTCATATAATACACTAATATTGTGGAACCCTGCAAATTAAAACTACCTTTGGGACTGGGAAAATATGGTCTTGAAAGTGCTGTGGTATTTATTTTGGATTGGAAAATAGTGCTTAACTTTAAAATGGGACAATAGAGGTTTGATTTTTATCAAAGTTGTCTTAATTGACGAGTGGTCTTAATCCTTTCCTCCATATATATGCCTTTTTACGCATGTGCAACAAGTGCAGATCCAGTTCAGACGGCACAGACATGTATTTATGGAGAAAAAGGGTTAATTAGGGGTTCTGTATAATTATAAATAGAAATAATATGTTACCTTTAGAAAAGCTTCTTTCTGTTCGTTATGTTTATTGATAAGCTGTACCATGTAGCTAGGTTTGTCCGAGATATTTGCTCGTTCCGTGCCACACCAGTCCTCGTCTCGCTTATAATCCCGGTCTAAACTCTCTAACACGGACCATACCTATAAGTTATGATAAAAATAAAATATAATCAACCCGTCGCTTCATAGATAAGGTTTGTATTGCATGAGCAAACAGTTTAGATCCAGATTAGCCAGCACATTTGTGCCATCTGTACAGGATCAGTTTGCTGGGATTTAAATAAACACTTTTACATTAGCACAAAATACATAAAATTTAAACTCCCATGAAGTACCATGCTCTTGTTTTCTCAATTAAATCATTTTATCGTAACATGACACCATTATTAATTTGTGAGGGAAATCAAGACCTATATATCTTTACAAAGGAAAATATCAATCTGTGCCCGAGATTATGTAACTAAATCTGGAGACAAGCCTGAAACCTCAAGCATCTGATTGGCTAAAATTTTGACTGGTCGCATTTCAGCCAATTAGATGCTTGAGATTTGGGACTGGTCTCCAATCTTAGTTTTATGATCTTGGCCCTGGTCCAACAGAACCCCAATTAATAATTATATATTGAGTTTGAAGTGTTTTTTGAGAATGACAAGAAAAAACTAGAATGTGTCCGTGGATACTGATGCCCCCACTGCTGCAAAAAAATTTGTAATAACTAGATGTTTTTTGTGAAAAACGCATGTCTCCCCCCCCCCCTCCCCTGCGCCCAGACCCCTGTGACCTTTGACCTACTGATCCCATAATCAATAGGGTTCTTCTACTCAATAAGGGCTATTACCCTATTTAGTTTGAATGCTCTGGGTCAAGCGGTACTCCAGTAATTGACCGGATACGGTTTTTACTCTTCGGGGCCCCTGTGACCTTGACCTTTGACCTTCTGACCCCAAAATCAATAGGAGTCCTCTACTGTCATCCTATGAAGTTTGAAGGCTCTGGGTCAAAGGGTACTCGAATTATTGAGCGGAAACGGTTTTCACTCTTCGGGCCCCTGTGACCTTGACCTTTGACCTACTGACCCCAAAATCTGTAGGGTTCTTCTACTCAATAAGGGCTATCACCCTATGAAGTTTGAAGGCTCTGGATCAAAGGGTACTCAAATTATTGAGCGGAAACAGTTTTCACTCTTTGGGTCACTGTGACCTTGACCTTTGACCTACTGACCCCAAAATCAATAGGGTTCTTCTACTCAATAAGGGCTGTCATCCTATGAAGTTTGAAGGCTCTGGGTCAAAAGGTACTTGAGTTATTTTGCGGAAACGGTTTTCACTCTCCGAGTCACTGTGACCTTGACCTTTGACCTACTGACCCCAAAATCAATAGGGTTCTTCTACTCAATAAGGGCTATCATCCTATGAAGTTTGGAGGCTCTGGGTCAAAGGGTACTCGAGTTATTGAGCGGAAACAGTTTTCACTCTTTGGGTCACTGTGACCTTGACCTTTGACCTACTGACCCCAAAATCAATAGGGTTCTTCTACTCAATAAGGGCTATCACCCTATGAAGTTTGAAGTCTCTGGGTCAAAGGGTACTCGAGTTATTGAGCGGAAACAGTTTTCACTCTTCGGGTCACTGTGACCTTGACCTTTGACCTACTGACTCCAAAATCAATAGGGTTTTTCTACTCAATAAGGGCTATCACCCTATGAAGTTTGAAGTCTCTGGGTCAAAGGGTACTCGAGTTATTGAGCGGAAACGAAGTGTGACAGACGGACGGACGGACAGACGGACAGGGCAAAAACAATATGTCGCCCCCAGAAGGGGGGGAGACATAACAAAGGGCCATAACTCTGGTAAAAATGGTCGCAGTAAAAATTCCTTTCTTGACGATCATCTACACATCCTGCTTGATCATCTGTGCAAGTTCGAAAGAAATCCGCCTTATAGTTTAGGCGGAGTTGATGCCACAAGATTTGGGGACGTACGTACGTACAGACAAGTGCAACTCTATATGCCTCCCACTTTGTGGGGGCTTAATAATGATAGCATGTACTATGAGAGTGACTTACTTGCTCAGCAGTTTTGTACCAGGTCATAGAAGCCATCACAAGCTTGTGTCTCTCTTCAGAATGATTTCTCAGCTGGTTCCAGGCCAGAGTAACGTTCTCTGCGATAGCTCGGACTAGATCCGAGTTATAGTGCTGAGAACCAATCATAGCTTCTGCTTTCTGAATCACTTGTACAACACTGTAGTGGGTTTTCTGAAAACATAAGGATTGAATCATAATCTGATGTTTTTCATCTGGGCATGGAAAACATTTGGTTTGTTTAAAACGGAGAATCCCGGAGTGTTAGAGGCACTGGTAAGGTCATCTTGGGTCAACTGATGCATGAAAATTGCAGATTTATCTTAGTTTAAAACCCTACTCCTTCATAGACATTTCACAGGTTTAGATCTGTGTTTTCCATTCTTTTTTTAACTGCAGTACAAAATGCACTTTAATTTAATTATCTAAATTCAAAGCACTACTCCCGCACAGATTTTTTACCAATTAAGAATTACCTTCCCATTTTCCACTTCTTTTTTGGTATACTGGTGCACAAGTAATGTACAAACTAATCTTAATTCAAAGCACTTCTTTATCATAGACTTTTCACTGGTTTATAGTTATCTCCCCTGTTTTCCCTCAAATACTTTTTTACAGGTGAAGATTAACTTTCCCTGTTTACCCTCCAACTTTAGACAGGTAGAGTTATCTCCCTGTTTTCCCTCACATACTTTACACAGGTTAAGAATTACCTCCCCTATTTTCCCTCACATACTTTACTTAGGTTAAGGGTTACCTCCCCTGTTTTCCATGACATACTTAACACAGGTTAAGAGTTACCTCCCCTGTTTTCCTTTACAGACTTTACACAGGTTTAGAGTAACCTCCCTTGTTTTCCCTACCTCTATGGCCATCATGAACTGGTCTTGTTCTTTCTTGAGTTGTTCCGCCTCCATTAAAGCATTAGGACACATGAAGCTGGCATTCAACATGGATTCTCCATTCCTGATCCATGATATCACCTAGAAATACATCAAAACACATCAATTACAGTTCAACCTTTGCTTAATACTACCATTAACACTTTCCTCCATATAAATACATCAAATTAATTAATATTTATGGAATAAAAATATTTTTAATGCATGCCATCTGTTGAGGGTCTACACTGTTCATTTTTAGATTCATTAGGTTATTTCTGACTAAGATGCAACCAGTGTTAATCAAGATCAGATGGCACACTTGTGATTGCTGACCTGGATCTACACTGTTCACACAAGTGATCAAAACGAATATATGAAGTAAATTGTAAACCCTTTATTAATCACGATCTACATTGTTTGCTTTGAGATTCATGAGGTTATTTCTGAACAAGATGCGACCAAATCTATAATGTTTGTTCACACAATAAAGGTGTGTATATGTAGAGATTAAGCTAACCCTTTCCTCCATACATATATGCGTTTTTACCAATGTGTGAATGTGTGACTAGTGTAGATCTTGACCAACTGGCACACCTGTGCTGGCTGATCTGGATCTGGACACTTCGCCAGAAATAACCTAATTAATGTAAATGCAAAAACTGCAGATCCTGATCAGATGTAACAGATGTGCCATCCAATCTGGATCTACAGTGTTTGCCCAGACAATAAAGGTATATCTAAGGAGTAAATAGTTTAATAGTGCCAATGAAATTCCACACACTTGAACTACACACCTGTCTCGCTTCCACCTCAAAGTTCCTGAGCTGTACGCACTGCTCGAGCCGACTCCTCTTGCTGTCCGCCAGGGTTTCCAGGTCGACCTCTCTCTCATGAAGATACTCTAGCAGTTCCTGGATACGTGTCGGAGCATCGTAGTGTGAGTCTGCCATTAGCTGTACTCCTGTGGTCTCAAATAGCTGAAATAAAAAAAAAACTTTCATTTTTAATGATATAAAAACAACTGTGATGAGCAAATTTCTGATTGGCTTATTAGGACATGTGACTATTGGCTTTCAGGAGTAATGTGACAGGATACATGTCGGAGCATCGTAGTGCTAGTCGGTAATTAGTTGTACCAGCAGCACGGATGTGCCAGCTGATCTGGATCTACACTGGTCGCACATGTGTAAAGATGCGTATATATGGAGGAAAGGGAAAATGTACCTTTCAGTAGTTAACTTCAAAAACATTCATTAATTATCCAATAACCACACAGTAATATGTCCATCACAGCCAAAAGTATAATAAAGCTCACACCCCAGCTGTTTTTATTTCCAAAACAAAGCCTCTGCAAACGTTACACAATACACCTGTGTTTTACTCCAATAGCACATGTATCATATAAGAAATCACACAAAAATATTATCACAGAATTTCATACACTTCTTAATTACCTGAGCTGGAACATGTAAAATGTATACTGATAGTCAATAGAAACCTACCACTTTTACCGTAGCTTAACCCTTTCCTATATATATGCATTTTTACACATGTGCAACCAGTGTTGATCCAGATCAGCTGGCACAGCCCTGCCATCTGATCTGGGTCTGCACTGGTTGCATTTTGGTCAGACATCCTAATGAATAAAAAGTGAACAGTTTAGATCCTGATCAGACAGCACGGATGTGCCAGCTGATCTAGATCTAAACTGTTTCAGCCTTGCATTAAAGGTGTGTCTATGGAGGAAAGGGTTATACAGCGATAAAATTGAAACCACTAGCACTGATACATACTTGTAATTTTGGTAAACTTTTTGTCTTAGCAGGCTTTTTCCAAAGGGACCCGGATTCAGCGAAAATTACCTCTTAATTGTGAAGTTGAAAAATTTATCCTAGTAATATTACTGAAAGGGTGCGCAGCCCCCATTCAACCAATTTAAGTCTGGTGAATTGACTGGTTTTTGGGGTGAAGCGTATATGTATTGATGAGTAATTACGAATACATGGCAAAACTGGTAGTGTGATTTTGATCTTGATCAAAGTGATTGTTTCAAATTCTGTCACGTAAGTATCAGTTGTTAATAAATACCAAAGTGGTAACACTCTTTTGACGGGGAGTATACTTCAAAGTTCGAGTCAATTTGCAAGAAGGAAAACTCGCAGATGTTCATGCTTATTACGCCACTTTTTACCTCCTTTCTTTCTTCACTTTTTACTATTTCCCTCATTAACTGTGTCTAGTCAGAAACTCGAATTTTTTTTTACAAGGTAATTAGTTTTTCATTAATTTTCGTTTTCATTCTAGCATAGCGGAAGTGTGAGGATGGGACTTGCTTTACAGCAAACTGGTCGAAATTCTGAAAAACTGTAAAACAATAATTTTTTGCATCAACTGAATTTTGTGTTCTGCCAAATCTGTCATATTTATTATTAAATTTGTGATTTGAATCTACTCAGGTTGCCAATAGGTCAGAAATATCCCAAATAATCTAAAACCCACAATGAAGATCTGATCAGACAGCACAGATCTTGATCAACACTATTAGTATATGGGATAACTGCCAGATCTTATGGCATAATGGGTTAAGAATCAACTATGATGCAGGCTATTGGATACATGCTGACCTTGAAACATAATTGGTACCTGACATCATGCTAAGCAAACACTCACCTATTTCTTTGATGGTTATAAATGATAATTATACTTACAAAATATTGTTGAAAATATAATAATCCTGCCAAAGTGACTGAGATGAACCAAGTTTTGTCAAAATTTAACCCTTTCCTCGATAAGTAAATGTTTTAACACAATCATTTCCGACCAGTGTTGATCCAGATCAGCCGGCACATCAGTGCCTTTTAATCTGGATCTGCAGTGTTCACTTTTTGTACTGAATAACAAAGCCAACAGTGTAGATCCTGATCAGATGTGCCAGCTGATCTGGATCTAGAATGTTTGTATTATTTAGGTCTGTAATAACCTATTAAATGACAAAACAGTGTAGATCCTGATCAGATGACACAGACGTGCTGGCTGATCTGGATCTAGAATGTTCGTATACGCATTAAAACTCATATTCCCGGTAAATGGAGTAGAGTTTTGAAAACAAAATCAAAAGCTTTAACATCCCATTCCATTTCAATAGAACTATTTTATCTATAAACATGCAATGCATTTTACAGACTTCGGGGCATGGGAACAGGACGCAGAAATACCGTAATTACCCAAACTCTTGGGACAGCTTTAATACTGTACGATCATTTAATTTCGCAGGGACGAATTTTCACGCAAAACCTGTAAATAACAAATTCGCTGGAGCATAGACTCGCGCAACTGTATTTTCCTATAAAGAAACACTGTGAAATGGTTTAATTTCACGCTCTTGCCGTAAAGCAAAGTATGCGAAAGTTCAACCGCGCGAAATAAAATGATTTAACAGTACTTGGACACCAATATTTTTCACAACTTTGATTAATTCTTGCCTCCTTATATTTAGGAACACATGGCTTTGGTATTTATCTATGTTTAGGGACACTTTTAGAATCAATATTTTTTCATACCTTAACCAAATATTTTAACCCTTTCCTCCATAGATACACCTTTATTGCGAGGGCCAACACATCCGTGCCATCTGATCAGGATCTAAACTGTTCGTTTTTTCATTCATTAGGTTATTTCTGACCAAATTGAGACCAGTGCAGATCCTGATCAGACGGCATGGATGTGCTGGCTGATCTGGATCTACACTGGTGGCACATGCGTTAAAATGCGTATATATGGAGGAACGGGTTAATACTTGAACACCAATATTTTTCACAACATTATTTATTTCTTGCCTCCTTATACAACCCTGTCTATAAAGACCACTCAGGGAAGACCCAAAAGTGGTCTCTAAAGGCAGGTGGTCTTTGTTCACATGTGAATTTATTCTTTATGTCAGTCATTGGACAAATAGTGTGGTCTTTATCCATGGGTGGTCTTTGTTTACAGGTGGTCTTTAGCACAGGTTTGACTTAGGGACACATGGATTTGGTATTTTTCAGCATCCCTATCCTTTGTTTAGGGACACTTTCAGAATTAATATTTTTTCATACCTAAATTTTGGGACACAAAATAGTTTAAGTAATTTATAACTGTCCCAAGATGTAGAGTGAATACGGTACACAATATTGCAGAAATATGACTGAATGCCATGTTTTCTTCATTTTCAGACCACTTTTTCTTATCTTTTCGAGATTAAACTTTTCATGATTTTCATAAGACACTTAAATTTTCTGGAAACCACAAGAGCTACATAATTTATTCAATGATATATACTCAACAAAAATAAAAGGTATCCACTTTCTTTATTTAAATTTTATAAAATTTGAAAACGAAAACTAAAAATTCTATATGTGTACAAATTTGCTTTTCGGTTATAATTGCAAAGCGATAAAGTGTCCTTGGAAATCTGCAACCACAACTTAGTTATCTTTCCCTATGTTATAATTGCGGTTTCAGTAAAATATCAGTGATTCTTTAAATCATTCACATTTATTTGAATTAAATCACTTTTTCTACCTCTTGTAATCAATAAAATCACAAAATATTCATCAATAACACAACTGGTCCTCGATAAACAACGCTAAAAATTCCAACCTTTTCCAATTACCTCCCTTTCAATTGAATATATAGTGTTTTGTAATCCATAATTAATTGTTATTCGATTGGCAGTTCCTCAGGCCTTGGTGTAGAAGGTTATATTCATTAACAATTTAACTTATAAACAACTGAGATTTAATAACAATACACCATTCAAAGCGTTCCTGATTAAATGAAAATATGTTAATGAGAATTTAAGCATAAAAAGTGGATACTTTTTATTTTTGTTCAGTATATATTACTGAGGTTTCATTATATTTCGTGCATGTTTAAATGTTGTGTATTTAACACTCAACAGAATGTAACAGATAATGCCTGTGGCTGTCCTTCAACAAAATTTAATTAATCCTTTTCTCCATATATATGCATTTTTAAGCGTGTGCGACCAGTGTAGATCCAGATCAGCTAGCACATCTGTGCCATCTGATCAGGATCTGCACTGGTTGGATTTTGGTCAGAAATAATCTAATGAATAAAAAAGAGATCTGGATCTAAACTGTTCGCCCATGCAATAAGCGTGTGTCTATGGAGGAAAGGGTTAATTTAACCCTGTTCTCCATAATTGTATTACAGGTTTAATTGCAGGTGAGAAAAGGGAAGATCCAGATCAGCTGGCATAGGCTGTCTGATCAGGATAAAGACTGTTCACTTTTTGGTAAAAAACCCTTCAAAAGGGGCGTGCCACGGGAAAAGGTACATTTGGGCATTTGACGTCAATTCTTGAAATGACGTCATTAAGTTGAGCAGACGACATTACTTATTATGCATTTCGTGGTAAAAATAAAATTATGTTGTCAAAATGTGTAAAAAAATTGCCAATAAGTTATGAGAAAATAATAGATAATGGTAAGATCTTTCCAAATATAGTAACAACAAAAATGTCTAAAAATAAAACTGAATGCAGCTTTTCCCGTGATGCGCCCCAAATGTATCAAAAAGCAAACAATGTAGATATATATTTGTATCAAGCAAAAAAACCCTAAAACTCCAGACAATTGGGCTGAATTTCACTCAAATTCTTGCAAATTTTTTTTCGATTTCAGTGAAGCATCTTTTCAGTATAAACTTGCCAAGAAATTCTAGTTAATTTCTCATTGAATTATTTGATACAGAAGTAATTAATAAAAAAATGGTTACTTGAAACAAAACAAAAATCTTTCAAAATACTTTTTATCTCGCTGAAAATGGCTATGTATAAATATACGGTAAACTCCTTAAAAAGACCACTGGAAATAAGACCACTCCTGAATTAAAACCACCTTTTCAGCGACTTATTTTACAAATAATCACTATTTTTCATACTAACTAGATGGGTGTTCAGCTGAACACTTGTGTCGCCCTCTGGTACTGTCAAAATAAAAATGTAAGTAAAAAAAGGGGCATAACTCCATCTTGACCTAAAGAACTTGGCATCATTATGAGCTTGTTGTCATAAGTAATGTAATTTGAAAGTTTCATAAAGAAATATTAAGAGATGGCAAAGTTATAGCCAACATTAAGTTTTCGTGTCAAAATCCAAGTACAAAAAGGGGCATAACTCCATCAAATGTGGCCTTGACCTTAAGAATTTGGCATCATCATGAGTGTGTTGTCATAAGCAATGCAATTTGAAAGTTTCATGAAAAAATATGGAGAAATGGCAAATTCATAGCCAATCTTAGGTTTTCGTGAAGGACGAACAGACAAAGCGATCTCTATCTATTGCTTTTTCTTTGAAAGGGTGACACAAAAATTTAGACTTCCAAACTATGAAGACCACCTTTGCCCAGTCCTGATGATGGTATTTAACCGATTACTCCATTTAAACACGTTTTTATGTGTGCGCAACGAGTGTAGATGCAGATTAGCGGACAAATCCATAACATCTGATCTAAATCTGCCCTGGTCTTGGTCAGATATAACATAACAAATGAATTCCTTTTTAACACTCCTGGGGCATTTTGTGACTTAATGAATCATGCTTCCTGATTAACAGTTTCTAAAAATAGTTAGCAGGGAAAACCACTGTAGCTTATATATAGTGTTTGCAGATTGTCATCTGAACTAAAATTTTGTTAGATCTGTGCCCAAGATCATAAAACTGAGAATGGAGACCAGTCTTCATTTCAGCCTTGAGATGCTTGAAATTTAAGACCGGTCTCCATATTTAGTTTTATGATCTTGGGCACAGATGCTTAAGATTTAAGACTGGTCTTCAATCTTTGTTTAATGATTCTGGGCTCAAATTTGACATCAGTGTGAGTTTAGTTTTAGTTACAAACAGATCCTACCTGCACCAGTTCCTGGCCCCTTTGAAGGACCTCAAAGGTACAATTCTGCATATGTAACACATACCTGGGCCAGTTCCTGGCCCCTTTGAAGTACCTCGAATGTACAATTCTGCATATGTAACACATACCTGTGCCAGTTCCTGGCCCCTTTGCAGCACCTCAAACGTACAATTCTGCATATGTAACACACTCTCATTATGTATAACCAGCATCTGTTCCGCTTTGTTGCCGTCGGTAACCAGTTCCTGATGTTGTAGCTCCTCGGCCCAAAGCTCCAGTTGTGAAGACACCTAAATGGACAAAATATCAAACTCTTCACCACTGACTCTACAGTAGTATCATTTAATTAACGCAGGAACAAATTTCTGCGGAAAAACCCATCAATAACAAATTCACGGTGCATGAATTCGCAAAACTGTGTTTTTCTATTAAGAAACGCTTTTAGATGGTATAATTTTGCTGGGGTTGAATATCAAATACAGAAGAATTAAACTTGTGCAAAATAAAATGATTTAACAGAATATACAGGTTTTAACACATGTGCTACCAGTGTAGATTCAGATCAGCTGGAACATTTGTGCTGTCCTATCATGATCCTCACTGTTTGTTTTTTTGGTCAGAAATAACGTAATAAATCAAAAAGAAAACAGTGCAGATCCTGATCAGATGGCATGGATGTGCTGGCTGATCTAGAACAATACTGTTCACCCATGCAATAAAAGCAAATATATGGAGGAAAGGGTTAATTTATTATTCTAAAAGGAAATCTTAGATATACCATAGGCAATTTATGGCAGAAATGGTGAAAAAATCTGCAGTATATCTCAGTTTTTCCTTTATGATATCACACATCTTTGTGAGGTAAAGACAAATTTCAAGCTTTGAACATCAAGGCATTTGTGAGTCAAGAAATATTTCTGGCAATTTAACCTATATATCCCTTTCCTCCATAGATTTACCTTTATTGCATGGGCAAAATGTTTAGATTCAGATCAGCCAGCACATCCATGCTGTCTGATCAGGATCTTAATGGTTTGCTTTTTGATTTGTTAGGTTATTTCTGACTAAAATGTGAGATTCTGATCAGATGGCAAGGATGTGCCGGCTGATCTGGATCTACACTGGTAGCACATGTGTAAAAATGTATATATATATGGAGGAAAGGGTTAAGAACATCACATCTGGGAGGTAGTGAAAGTTTTTTGACAACAAAGCTCAAAGAAGTAGTGAAAATTTTTTACAACATAGCTCAAAGAGGTAGTGAAAGTTTCGGACATCATACCACAAAGAGGTAATCAAAATTTTTGACAACATACCTCGAGAGCATCCCGTTCAAACAGGCGTAACTGTAAGCACAGATCCAACTTGAGTTTCCTGGCGGCCCACAATTCCTCCAGTTCTGATCTACTTTCATTCAGCTGTCTTAGAGTACCTGAAATAAATTAGTACTCCTAACCAGAACATAAAAATTTCAATTGGAATTAACCCTTTCCTCCATATCTATGCTTTTTTACGCATGTGCGACCAGTGCAGATCCTGATCAGACGCAATGCAATAAAGGGGTATCTATGGAGGAAAGGGATGCTGCAGAAATAATTTATGCAGAAATAACACAAATAAATATTACCAAAACTGCACAATTTGGAGCCTGCAGAAAAACAAATATACTGTTAGTGAAGTAACAAGTTGTGAGCATATTCGCAACATTATATTAAGATATGGGATAACTCACTATTCTGGTGTAAGTTACAATATCAGAGTAGCTACTGGTCAAGTACTGCCTTTAAATATGCAAGTAGTCACTTTTCTGGTACTTACTTTCAATATGAGTGTAGTCACTATTCTAGAACTTACTTTCTATATGATTTGTCACTGTTCTGGCACTTACTTTCTATACGAGAGTAGTCACTGTTCTGCTACTTACTTTCCATATGAGAGAAGTCACTGTTCTGGTACTTTCTTTCGATATAAGAGTATTCACTGTTCTGACACTTATTTTCTATACGAGAGTAGTCACTGTTCTGGTACTTTCTTTCGATATGAGTGTAGTCACTATTCTGGTACTTACTTTCTATATGATAAGTCACTGTTCTGGCACTAACTTTCTATACGAGAGTAGTCACTGTTCTGGTACTTACTTTCTATATGAGAGTAGTCACTGTTCTGGTACTTTCTTTCGATATGAGAGTAGTCACTGTTCTGGCACTTACTTTCTATACGAGAGTAGTCACTGTTCTGGTACTTTCTTTCGATATGAGAGAAGTCACTGTTCTAGTACTTACTTTCTATATGAGAGTAGTCACTGTTCTGATACTCACTTTCTATATGAGAGTAGTCACTGTTCTAGTACTTACTTACTATACGAGAGTAGTCACTGTTCTGGTACCTACTTTCTATATGAGAGTAGTCACTGTTCTGGTTTTTACTTTTAATATGCAAGTAGTCACTATTCTGGTACTTATTTTCTATATGAGAGTAGTCACTGTTCTGGTACTTACTTTCTATATGACAGTAGTCACTGTTCTGGTACTTACTTTTAATATGCGAGTAGTCACTATTCTGGTACTTACTTTCTATATGAGAGTAGTCACTGTTCTAGTACTTACTTTCTATTTGAGAGAAGTCACTGTTCTGGTACTTACTTTCTATATGAGTGTAGTCACTATTCTGGTACTTACTTTCTATATGATTTGTCACTGTAGTGGCACTTACTTTCTATACGAGAGTAGTCACTGTTCTGGTACTTTCTTTCGATATGAGAGTAGTCACTGTTCTGATACTTTCTTTCGATATGAGAGTAGTCACTGTTCTGGCACTTACTTTCTATATGAGAGTAGTCACTGTTCTGGTACTTACTTTCAATATGATAAGTCACTGTTCTGGCATTACTTTCTATACGAGAGTAGTCACTGTTCTGGTACTTACTTTCTATATGAGAGTAGTCACTGTTCTGGTACTTTCTTTCGATATGAGAGTAGTCACTGTTCTGGTACTTACTTTCTACAAAGAGAAGTCACTGTTCTGGTACTTTCTTTCGATACGAGAGTAGTCACTGTTCTAGAACTTACTTTCTATATGAGAGTAGTCACTGTTCTGATACTTACTTTCTATATGAGAGTAGTCACTGTTCTAGTACTTACTTTCTATATAAGAGTAGTCACTGTTCTGGTACTTAGTTTCTATATGAGAGTTGTCACTGTTCTGGTACTTACTTTCAATATGAGAGTAGTCACTGTTCTGGTACTTACTTTTAATATGCAAGTAGTCACTATTCTGGTACTTACTTTCAATATGAGAGTAGTCACTGTTTTGGTTGGCCTTCTCTGGATCCAAGTTGAAAATCCTGTAGAAAAGTTTGACAAGAAATTCAAATATGTAAGCCAGTTTTAATACAATCCATAAAGAAACCCGGGCTGTACACCTTAACACCTTCACCGTGAACAAAAACATCCACAAAATGAAGTTTATCACAGAAAGAATGACAATTACGGCGGGATGCGTTAAATTTTCTTCAACCTCCTTTATCACAGATTTCTTGGAACGTTGTCGTCCAAATAATGTGGAAGTTCGAACTGTATAGTCAACTACGTTTCTAGATTGTCTTAAATGGAATGTATGGATAGGATGTGGCCGGGAGCCAGTCAGAGTCAGATTGGAATTGGAACCAGTAGATCTATGTAAGTTTGCGATTGGTCCACTTAATTGGCAGTTTGAAGTTGAATTTTGTAAGGAATTTGATTCTGGACTCAACTGTCCTAGTGACCCTGAACTATCACTGTGTGTAAGGCTAGTTCTACTAGTGGTTCTATTTATATCTGACCCAGTTTCTGATTGGTCAATATCTGGACTAGTTCGTATTCTTTTCCGTTCAGTTTGGTCAGGATCACTTTCAGTGCTTAGATTCCATTCAACTCCTGAAGCACCCATCACAGTACTGTTTCTATTTTTAGACTCATCGCTCTGATTGGATGTCACTTTACTTCTTTTAATATTTTTAAACAGTGTTCGGAATCCTGATTGGCTGGATTTTGTAGGCGAGGCATTAGGAGATGGATTTACTGGGTAACTTCTGCGCTTAAACATTTTCAACTTTGATTTTTTCTGCTGACCTTGAAGGTTACCATGTGACCTTGACCTCACAGCTATCCCAGAAGCATTTTCTTCTGCCACTTCCTGTTCTATTTCTGGCTCATTTACAGTACCATGCCATGAGGAGCGGTAATTTGAATCCATATTGGCATAAAATCTCTGCCTTACTGTATCACACCAATGTTGCTGTACAGATAAGGAATTGGTCTCCTTTACACCCGATTCATTTGTAGTTTCTGGTATATTTTGCTCTGCTGCCTCATCCATATTTTCTTCTTCACTTGTGTTTGTCAGTCTTTGGTAATTCCTTTTCATTATGATTATTGTATTTTAATTTTTAGTAAACATTCCACTGTTTTATCCTATTGTTTAGAGCAATAACCTTTGGCCCCTGATCATAATAGTTTCCTTTTCATAATTTAGTTGAAATTCCATTGTAATGTCCTAAGTTTAGAGATATAAACTTGTGATCTGGGTTTACAATATTATCCTCATGGTCAGAAATAACCTAATGAATCTAAAAGCGAACAGTTTAGATCCTGACCAGACAACACATATATGCTGGCTGATCCAGATCTAAACTCTTCGCCCATAAAATAAAAACCTTATCTATGGAGTGAACGGATAAATGATTTACATTTATTCACAAAGTAAACATCAACATTCCTCCAAGAGCAAAGTTCATTCAACTGATTGAAACTTGGTCATGCGAGTTTCAGTTTTTGAAGCATTTAAATAAACAATTGTCCTTAAACTTTGTAACTATCTTGCACAAAGAATTACTATTTGACAATGATGCAACTATGATGAACATCCAGAACTAACTGCAAAAATGTGCAGCTTGACCTGGGTCTATCATAAATGTGCCTATCACTATTGCATAATTTAAGTCTCCCATTAGATGATGTAGATCCAGATTTGCCTGCCAATATGTGCAGTCTGATCTGGATCTATGCATTTATTTCCACTAAGCATTTTTGACCATTAAGCAGTGAAGATCCAGATCAGAAGGCACAGATGTGATCTGGATCTACATGTTTTGCACATGGCATTAAACTTGAATAGAATGAGTTTAGGGTTAAGCAGAAAAGGATTAACAAGAGACAGCAAGAGGCAATATTCACAGGTGACCCTTGTCTCCATAGATACAGGTTTATAGAACACAGGTTTGTTGCATTGGAAAACAGAGTAGATCCAGATCAGCGGGCACATATGAGCCATCAGATTAGAATATACACTGTTTGCTTTTAGACTCATTAGGTTATTTCTGACCATGATGCAACCATTGCAGATCCAGATCAGACAGAATGGATGTGCACATGTGATCAAATTTGTGCTATATATTGAGTTAAGGGTTAACCCATTCCCGTACAGAAACACCTTTATTGCTAGGGCGAACAGTTTAGATCCAGATCAGCTGGCACATCCGTGTCGTCTGATCAGGATCTAAACTGTTCGCTTTTTGATTCATTAGGTTATTTCTGACCAAAATGGGACCAGTGCAGATCCTGATCAGACGGCACGGATGTGCCGGCTGATCTGGATCTACACTGGTCGCACATGCGTAAAAATGCGTATCTATCCAGGAAAGGGTTAAGCAGGTAAGGTTGAAAGACACCCAGCAAGAAGCAATATTCACAGGTAATTACCTTTCACTTGAACATAGAACAATTAGTGATTGTGTTATGAGAATGCCTGCCAATAATGATAAGATGTTTTTTGTAAATGTTTTGTTTTTCCAGATAGCATATCCTCCATGTGAAAAATTTGTGTGTGAAAATCGTAAGTTCAATAGTAAGTCCCCGATTCTTTCTTTTCTTTTTTATGTTTACCATTTACTTAAACACTTTCCTCCTTAGATACACCTTAAATGCATGTGCAAACAGTTTAGATCCAGATCAGCCGGCACATTCGTGCCGTCTGATCAGGATCTAAATGGTTTGCTGTTTGATTCATTAGGTTATTTCTGACCAAAATGCGACCAGTGCAGATCCTGATCAGACGGCACGGATGTGCGGGTTGATCTGGATCTACACTGGTCGCACATGCGTAAAAATGCGTATATATGGATCTATAGTAAGTCCTGATTCTTTTTTTCCCTTTTGTATGTATACCATTTCATAAAAGAAGTCTTTATTTGTGTATGACAGAAAGATTGTTCAACAATGTAGATCCAGATCTGCTTGTGTATGTAAATCCTTGTGGTCTGATCAGGATCTAAACTGTTTGCTTTAAGATTCATAAGAGTATTTATGACAGGAAGTAAACAATGTTTTCTAGCAGGCTGATCTGGATCTACAATTGTCACACATGAGATGTAACCTTATAATATCATGGAGTAAACCCATGAGTCATCAAAAAGAACACTTTTTTGAAGAAAAGAAGACACTTCTCCAGGAAAATAAGTTTGTATCCCAGAAATTGCATCCCCAACCAAAATTGCTATTCCACACACCCATTCTACATGTACGACACTAAAAGGAAGCCCCGTATAAAGAAACAAAATCCTTGCAAAGATACTCTTCAATTAGCCTTGATAAAAGTTGTTGACCACTGGCTATAGTCCATTATAGTCATCTCATTAACTTTTACCTACAAACAACTCCCTTTAAAAGATACTCTTCATTACGCTTTGATAAAGTTGTTGACTAATTAGATTCATCTTAGTCATAGTCGGTAAAATTAAACTTACTTCCTTTCACTTAGTACTTTCCATTTTTTTACCCTTTCCTCCATATATGCGCCTTTTAACGCATGTGCTACCAGTGTATTGCCAGATCATCCGGCACATCCGTGAATTCTGATCAGGATCTGCACTGGTCGCATTTTGGTCAGAAATAACCTATTGAATCAAAAAGCGAACAGTTTAGATCCTGATCAGACAGCACGGATGTGCAGGCTGATCTGGATCTAAACTGTTCGCCCAGGCATTAAAGGTGTATCTGTGCAGGAAAGGGTTAAGTTTTACCTACATTAATTTCCATTTTCTTCTTTAAATTTCAGTTTAAATCCATTTCTTTTACATAATTATATCACACTTCAATTGTTTCTAAACACCCTCCAACCCCAAAATAACCATTATCCATGTTCTATATATTTCTACTTATTTTAAAATTTTTGACATTTAGTGGGTTTTTTTGGATGTTGTATAGACAAGATAAGGTTTCGGCAAAGATGTTAAATTAGATGCAACAACTGACCGTGTCACTTTATTTGGTCAATTACATATTATATATGACATCACAAACCAGTGGGTGGGGTAAATTGAATTTAATATCAATTTTCAACTGAAAAATTGGATTCAAAGCACCATGGTTATCAAATTTATATTCATTATATTATAGTGGGGGCAATTTATCAAAATCCAAGTGGTTTGAACTCTGTGATAGGATAGTTAGGGTTTAACATCAAAATGTTGTCACCTTAGTGCAAAAACAGAGTAAGTACCATTTAAAAAAAAAAAGAGTTACACCACTTAAGGTGACAAATTGTGTACATGAACTGAAATTGCCAAAATTACAAATATGTTCACTCTTTACCCAATGAAATATTCATTAAAATATGTGTATTAATGCATGTGCGGCCAGTGTAGATCCAGAATAGCTGGCACATCCATGTTGTCTGATCTACACAGTTTGCCCATGCCATAAAACCGTTTTTTATGGAAGAAGGGTTAATAATTTCATCTTGATACATGAGCATGCACCTTTAACTCTTTCCTCCATAGATACGCATTTTTACGCTTATAAATCAAAAAGCGAACAGTTTAGATCCTGATCTGACGGCACAGATGTTCGACCATGCAATAAAGGTGTATCTATGATGGAAAGGGTTAACCCTTAACTCCAAATATATGACATTTATCATAATGGGTGAACAGTGTAGATCTAAATCAGCTGCTACATCCATGCTGTCTGATCAGGTTCTACACTATTCACTTTTTGATATATAAGGTTATTTCTGACCAAGCAGCAAATACTGCAGACCCTGATAAAGATCACTGATCCGAATCTATATAGTTAATCCAATCATAAAGATGTTTATATGGAGGAAAGGGTTAACATTTTCATCCGGATACATGATTGTGCACCTTTAACCATTTCCACACCTTTATTGCATGGGCGAACAGTGTAGATCCAGATCAGCTGGCACATCTGATCAGGATCAAAACTGTTTGCTTTTCTATTCATTAGGTTATTTCTGACCAAAATGTGACCAGCGCAGATCCTGATCAGACGGCATGGATGTGCCGGCTGATCTGGATCTACACTGGTTGCACATGCGTATATATGGAGGAAAGGGTTGATATTTTCATCCTGACACATGATTGTGCACCTTTAAACCTCTGTAAGAAATCTGCTATCACATGTTTTAATTTCTCTCTGCAGATGAGAGGGCCCAATGCCAGGTTGTAAATATTACCTTGAGTGTACAGCAAAATTAATTATCCCTATGATATGTTGCAAGATGTATAGCCTGTACTAGGTAGATACACCTTTATTGCTGAAGCAAACAATGTAGATCCAGATCAGCCAGAACATCTGTGCTGTCTCATCAAGATCTTCACTGTTCATGTTTTTATTTATCGGGTTATTTCTGATAAAAAAATCAATCAGTGCAGATCCTGATCAGAGAGAACAGATGTGCCGGCTGATCTGGATCTACACCGGTCGCACAGGTGTAAAAATGTGTTTATAAGGAGTCAAGGGTTAATCAACAAAATTAAATATCTGTATAATATGTTGCAATTTGTAGAGTACAGCACTAAAAACAAACTTTCAATTTCTCTTTAAAATCTGGAAACATGATAAAATCATAAAATTAATAAAAAGTGTAGATCTATTCGGACAGCACGTCATATATACGTAAGTGGAACTTCGCTGTTAAATATTAGCTTAGGCTTTAAATTCGCGCACTAGCCCGAGCGCGAAATATGCAAAAATTAAGCCATCGCTAAATAAAATGATACCACAGTACTTGACAGGCAAGTAAATTACGACAGGGGCGCTTACACAGTGAGAGTAAATAGGTTGCCCTTTCCTCCATATAAATGTGATTTAACAAGTGCTACCAGTCTAACCCTTTCCTCCATAGACACACCTTTATTGCATGGGCGATCAGTGTAGATCGAGATCAGCCGGCACATCCGTGCCGTCTCATCAGGATCTGCACTGTCGCTATTTGATTCATTAGGTTATTTCTGACCAAAATGCGACCAGTGCAGATCCTGATCAGATGGTAGGGATGTGCCGCTGATCTGGATCTACACTGGTCGCACATGCATAAAAATGCGTAATTATGGAGGAAAGGGTTAAGACCACCTTTCTTTCAACACTCACTTGCGGCCTAGCACTCAATCAAGAACCATTCCTCAGTCTGTTTAAATGTTACCCAGCATCCATCATAAATCTTTTACGACATAATAATAATACCACCAAGAAAATTACCTAACTACAGTATAATATCTTGGAATTATTTCCCATTTATTAATTTACTTAACATGTCTGCTTAATCTTTGGTACCTAGGTGTAGGACATTTGTAACTGGCAAGTTTAAACTGTTTATGTCTCATACTGTAGATCCAGAATAGTCTCTATATCCATGTCTCCATTTTCAGTACATCAAATGCTTCAGATTAGAGACTGGGCTTCAATTTCAGTTATATGATCTTGGACCCTGCCCCGTTAACCATTAACTCCATGAATATGGCTGTTTTCTCATGGCTGAACAATGTTGATCCAGATCAGCTGTCACATCCATGCCAGGTGATCACAATCTACTGTTCGCTTTTAGATACTATATAGTTATTTGGTTTCTTGACAGGGAGTGTGAGGATATATTGCCGGTCTGGGTGTCATATTACCCGAGCCGCAGGCGAGGGATAATATGACACCCAGACTGGCAATATATCCTCACATACCCTTTCAAGGAACCAAATAATTGTTTTATTTTACTGCAAAGACGTTTTCAGACAAAATTAATAAGAACATAACAGAAATATTTTCTGTAACAATTTTAGTAATCCCTAAGCATACCGCTTTATAATTTACAAGATCGGCTTCAAATTATGCATTTTTACGGAATTTCAAACCAAAATGGCGGACGACAACAAAAGGTGGGAGGCCAGACAGGGAAATTAAGGCACGTGCAGTTCATATCTACGGCCGATCCGTAAATACGTATATACATCAGCGGCAAATTATCCAATCAAATTCAAGGAAATTTCTTTGCAGTATAATAAATTTGGTTATTTCTGACCAACTAGATGGGTGTTCAGTTGAACACTTGTGTAGCCCTTGGGTATTTATCAGAATAAAAAATGCAAGAACAAAAAGGGGCATAACTCAAATGTAACCTTGACCTAAAGAATCTGACATAATGGTCACCATGTTGTCATAAGCAACCTAAGTTGAAAGTTTGGTTTAGAAATATTAAGAAATGGCAAAGTAAGAAACAACATTAAGTTTTAATGTCAAAATCCAAGTATTAAAAGGGGCATAACTCAACAGTGACCTTAACCTAAAGAATTTGGCATCATCATGACAAAAAGGGGCATAACTCCATCAAATGTAAAACTGACCTAAAACATTTTACATTATCATGACCGTGTTGTCATAAGTAATATAATTTGAAAGTTTAATGAAGAAATATTAAGAATAGCAAAGTTATAGCCAGCATTATGTTTTTGTGACAGACAGACAGATGGACAGATGGATAGAAAGGGCGACACAGGAAGTGACCATGGTAGATCCAGATCAGACAGGCATTTCTTGACAATGTCCCAGCTGAACTGGATCTACACTCTTCGCACACGCGAAAAAATCCATATATATGGTGTAAAAGGTTCATGGTGATTAGAAAATCCCATTCTACTGAGTTCTACAGTTGTCATTAAAAACCCTTTCCCCCATATACACACCTTAATGGCATGAGCGAACAGTGTACATCCGTGCCATCTGATCAGGTTCTGCACTGTTGCTATTTTATTAGTTAGGTTATTTCTGACCAAAAAGCTACCAGTGCAGATCCTGATCATATGGCACGGATGTGCTGGCTGATCTGGATCTACACTGGTCGCACACGCGTAAAAATGTGTATATATGGAGGAAAGGGTTAAAACCCGTAGAATATGGAGTTAATGGTTAAAATTTTTATGAATAATACAAAACCAACAACAGAAAAAAATTCCAGACCAGTTTAAATATCAGTACCAAGGAGAAAATGGAACCAACATGAGTAATTTTGGAAATACTTCAATATCAACATGGAAAATGATCGGAATATCAATGCGGGACAACCACAGGGAATATAACACTATCATTTATTGAGCAACAGATATATACAACAGATAAACGTCTACTGAATAAATTAGCATTTATATGGTAAATGTTCAAATTGTTGTTAACCCTTTCCTTCATAGATACACAATTATTGCATGAGTGAACAGTGTAGATCCAGATCAGCCAGCACATCAGTGCTATCTAATCAGGATCTGCACCGTTTGCTTTTTGATTTGTTAGGTTATAATCTGTCCAAAATGCAACCACATTGCTTTTATCAATTGGGTGATCAGCAGGCAAATCTCTGTGCTGTCTGATCTGGATTGACACTTTTCACTTTTTGGTCAGAAAAAAAACAAATAAATCAAAAAGCAAACAAATCAGATCCTGATCCTCATGTGCAAACAGCGTAAATCCAGATCAGCTGGCACACTTATGCTTTTAACAGTGCACAGATCCTGCTATGATTGTACAAATGTGCCATCTGATCTGGATCTACACTGTTTGCACATGTGATAAAATGTGTATATAAAAGGAGTAATTTAGGGTTAAGTTAGTCATTTCTTAATATATTCAAATTCTTATCATACAAAAAGGAAATGTCACTGAATAAAAATATTAAAATAATGACCGGACACAAGTGTAACTAATCCTTGCTAATCCTAGATAGAGACAGTTTTGGCACTAAACAATTCATCAAAGTGAAATTAAGCAGCTACCTTGACTATCATGCATAATTAATTTGCAAAAAAAAATAATCTGAATTAATTAATTCCATTATCTACGCCAAGTTTATTTAACCCTTTACTCCATATATACACATTTTTATGCATGTGCGACCAGTGTAAATCCAAATCAGTTGATACATCTAAACCATCTGATCAGGATCTGCACTGGTTGCATTTTGGTCAGAAATAACCTAACAAATCAAAAAGCGAACAGTGCAGATCCTGATCAGATGGCATGGCACTACACTCTTGTCCCTGGCTGTAAAGGCCTATGTATGGAGGAAAGGGTAAACCCCTATTTAATTTGTGGATTTTGAAAATGAGGCAGTCTATCCTTGTTGTCTGTTACTAATGGATTTATTTTTGCTCGTGTGACGAGTGTAGACACAGATCTGCTGGCAAATCCGAGTCATCAGATCTGGATCTACACTGGTGGTTTGTTAGTCAGAAATAACCTAAAAAATCAAAAAGCGAACAGTGTAGATCCTGATCAGACACCAAACAAGTTCTGGCTGGTCTGGATCTATACTATTTCCAATGAAATAACAGCCCTATCCCATAGAGTAAAAGGTTTTTGTTTTTTTATTTGCAACATGCTAGTAAGGTATCGTTAATTATCTCTACTTTAAACAGCAAAATTTAATACTACCATTCGCTTTATTGATAGAAAGGATACATTGAAATTCATCTATATATCAAATTATTAGACTGATGTATAATTAAGGAAAAATTGTTTTTTAACCAAAATTTTCTTTTTTTTTATTGACAACAAATTCCATGGAAAATTTCTCAATACTTCTTCTGGCATTTAATCCTTTGCACATTTCACACACGCGTCAAAACTTGATTAATCATTTCAAGCATTTCACATTAAGTGATTTCTTCATAAATTTAATTTTTGTTTACGAAAACACATGCAAAATGCATTAACATCCAATCCCATAATCCACAGTATGTATAAGCACGTTAAAGAGCAAATTTACACTTGCACTTCTCGAAAACTGTTTTACTAATGCACTTAAATTAAGACAAGATGATCGTCTGACATATTAAAACCAGTGGTTGGAAAACATTAATGTGCATCTATCTTACAACACAGAAAATTCCTGGGTTTTCCCTGAATAAAATATGTATAGTGGATACACAGGTTGTTTTTTTGCAATACCACTGCAAGAAACATATTTAGCTTAATTAGTTTACCTGACAAAGTCGTTCTTTTTTCTTTCTCGTTAAAGAACAAGTTGTTTTCTGTTGAATGACAAATTATGTCAGCAGAACTAAAACAGTCTCGGCAACAAAGTGGGTTCATAACACGTCATTTACATTTTGTGGAGTTCCACTTTTTAGAATGACCGTAAAAATCCTTTTAAAAGCACCTCCCCTAACCAAATTGCCCTGTGTTATCTTTCAGTGAAAAGATACAGCACAGAGGTGCTAGCACGGCTGATCTGGATCTAAACTGTTGACCCCCAAAATAAGGTATTTCTATGTAGGAAAGGGTTAAAGAACAATAAATATTATGATTTGTTGTCTGCTAAATGTCATATTATGTTAGCAGAACTAAAACAGAGCAATGAAGTGGCTTCTGAAAACAGATTTCTGATTTTAGAATTAACCCTTTCCTCCAAAGATACACCTGTATAGCATGTGCGAACAGTTTAGATCCAGATCAGCCAGCACATCCACACTGGTCACGTCTAATTTTGAAATAACCTAATGAATCTATAAAGATACAGTGTAGATCCTGTTCCCTACTGTCAGATCTGGATCTACACTGTTCCCTCATGGGTTAACAGCCATCCCTTCTAGTATTAACCCTTTTCTTGATATATACGCATTTTTACGCATGAGCGACCAGTGTAGATCCAGATCAGCAGGCACATCCATGGTGTCTGATCAGGATAGGCACTGGTCGCATTTTGGTCAGGAATAAACTAATGAATCAAAAAGCGAACAGTTTAGATCCTGATCAGACGGCACGGATGTGCCAGCTGATCTGGATCTAAACTGTTCGCCCTAGCAGTAAAGGTGTATCTATACAGGAAAGGGTTAAAGGGGAAAATTCAATGAGAGCAATTAAGTATAACATAGTAGCTCCATCTAAGGTTGAGATGAAATATTAATGACTATTGAAATTGTGTTCATTTGTTATTACAGGAGATGACCAGAATTTTTCACTGAAAATAGAACACAACTGTTCACATTTCAAACATTTTAACTACTCGTAGAGTATATCCAGTTCACAGTGTAGATCCATATAAGTCTATGAGTAAAGGAGTATGTAGCAAGAACTGTAGAGTATTTGTTCTGCACATAGGTTAATGGTTTATATTATATTGACAACAAGTTCCAGATCAGTTCAAGATCCAGATCAGCAGACACAAACATACCCCCTGATTAGAATCTCCGCACTTTTCAATTTTAGGTTAATTCTGACTCAGATGCAACCAGTGCCGATACAGAACAGATGACACGGATTTGCCAGCTGATCTGGATCTACATTAGTTGCACACGCATTAAATAAAACAATGAATAAATGAAGTAAAGGAAGTAAAGGGTTAAAAATACTTATTTGACAGTTTTAAAATGCAAATAAACTTATCTCACAGGACCAAGTGATGTTCAAGTGCTTTGAAGTTGGTATGATTCAAACATAAGAAACTTGACAAAGTCAATATAAACCATACAGAAGTGGCTGTATTCAACTGAAGTCATCTGGAAAACCCATAAACAACAACTACACTGGTGTAGGTAAACAAAACTTCAAAATGATCTGTATTCATTCAACATCATTTTCTTTACTCTATGCTGAATTCCTGATTTAAATTATTTTAACCCTTTTCTCCATATATACACCTTTATTGCATGAGCGAACAGTTAGATCTGTGCCATCTGATCTGGATCTGCACTGTTTGCTTTTTAATTCATTAGGTTATTTCTGACCAAAATGCGACCAGTGCAGATCCTGATCACTGGTCGCACATGCGTAAAAATGCGTATATATGGAGGAAAGGGTTAAATTAAACAGTCAGTGTAGATCCTGATCAGATAACACAGATGTGCCTGCTGATCTGGATCTACACTGTTCACCCATGAGAAAAAGGGTGGGGTAAAGGGTTTTATAAGAAAACAATAGGTAAAAATGTTATCCTTTACTCTAAGTGCAACTAGGTTAGCTTCAGATCAGCATGCATAGGAAACGAGGTGCAGGTGGATCTGAGTCTACAATTGTTGTCATGTGATTTACCCTTTTCTCCATAGGCACACCTTTATTGTGTGGGCGAAAAGTTTAGATCCAGATCAGCTGACACCTTCCTGATGTTGGATCAGGCTCTGCACAGTTCGCTTTATGATTTGTTAGGTTATTTCTGACCAAAATGCAACCAATGCAGATCCTGATCAGAAAGAACAGAGATGATGGCTGATCTGGATCTACACTGGTCCCACATGCGTAAAAATGTGTATATATGGAGGAAAGGGTTAAAGGTGTGTCATGTTCCATACATGAGGGATAGACCATGGGATATGGCTGTTATCCCATCTGCAAACTCTGTAGATGTGCCAGCTGATCTGGATCTACACCGGTCCCACATGCGTAAAAATGTGTATATATGGAGGAAAGGGTTAAAGGTGTGTCATGTTCCATACATGAGGGATAGACCATGGGATATGTCTGTTATCCCATGTGCAAACACTGTAGATCTAGTTCAGTTTCATTCTGTGCAGTCTGATAAAGATCTACACTGTTTACTTTTTGATTCATTGAGTTATTTCTCGCTGAGGTGACCAGATCTACAGCATGAATGATGTGCTAGCTGATCTGGATCTACAAACCAGTACCAGGCTAAGGGTTAAGATCTTTGGCCAGAAACAATATTATGACATTTACAAAAGCTCGCATATTCAGAAACAATTACAACCAATCGATGAATCTTTTAATACATAATAACTTCCGGCAACATTAACTAATAGCAGCTAATCACTTAAACCTCTTGCAGAAATCAAAACACCACAAAACCCACTTCCAACATCTTGGCTTTTAAACCACTCCAAAAACCACCAACAATGACGCAACCCTAGAAATTCTTTATTATATTAAAATATGGTGTTTTTCGGAATCCATATCCAAAATTAATATAAAAGACTTCCGAGAATTTTACAAACTTGATAATACTAATAGTTCTTCATCATTCAAATCGCTTTGTAGTAATTAAAACACCACAAAACATTGACTTTACTCTCTTAATCCACTCCAACAACAATAATAACAATAGCTCAGCATTAGTAATTCCTTATTATACTAAACATGGTGTTTTACCTCATTCAAATCCAATAATATCATAAATTACTTCTGCCAATAACACAAATAGTTCTTCATTATTCAGATCACTTTGCAGCAATCAAAACACTACGAAATATGCATCATTAATATTATCCAATATCTTGGCACTAAATTCTTTACTAAATATATATTATATATGACTTTATTGCATGTGCAAAATGTGTAGATCAGTGTAGATCCAGATTGGCTGGAATATAAGTGCTGTCTGATATGGATTTACACTGTCCGTTTCTTGGTCAGAAATAACCTAATTTATCAAAAGCCAATAGTGAATATATTGATCAGATGGCACAGATCTGCCTGCTGATCTGGATCTACACTGTTTGCCAAGGGGTTACAGCCATATTCATGTAAAAGGTGAAAGGTCAAGCTCTATCCAAGCTGTGCCAGCTGATCTAGATCTACACTGTTAGCCATTGGATAACAGAAATATCCCATGAAGTGAAAAGTTATATCACTCCAAAAAAAAACAAAAAAACACTCAATTCCTTATCATACTCAACATGGCGATATTCCACATTCACATAAATTCTTTCTAAATCCCAATCCGTAACAAACAAACAAAATAATCCACTCATACAACACTAAATTCATAACTATTCAAACCACTTGTACTTAATCGAATCATAAAACATGGGTTTTCCCACAAACCACATGTTGTTGGCCGATTACTCAGAAATCTTACGGTCTCTGTAAATATCGCCTGCTATTGATTACCAACGTGAGACGAGCAGAAAAATGTATTGATTGAAAAACAAACTGAACAATTTTTATAGCATCTGCATTCATAAAATCTTATTTTCATTTTCTTTCCACAGTGCATAAAATCTTATTTTCATTTTCTTTCCACAGTGCATAAAATCTTATTTTCATTTTCTTTCCACAGTGCATAAAATCTTGTTTTCATTTTCTTTCCACAGTGCAAAGTCAAGGGACTAATTGACCGTCATTTGTTTATTTTTAACGCTAAATATTATTTCATTTCTTTCCGCAATGCAAAGTCAATGAGCTTTATTCAATGTCATTAAATTACTTTTAACCCCCTACTCCATATATGCACTTTTTTATTACATTGAAAACCAGTGTAGATCAAGATCTGATAGAGTGCCCTCTGACCTTAATCTGCACTAGTTGCTTCTTGGCCAGAAATAATTAAATTACTCTAAAAGCAAACAATGCAGATCCAGATCACACATCACAGATGTGCAAGCTGATCAGGATCTAAACTCCACCCAAGCAATAAAAGTCATATATAAGGATAAAACTCTAAAAATCATTTTTTTTCAGTCATTTGATAAATTCAGCCTCATATTTTTAAAGCACTAATAATGGAAATGTTAATATGCAAATTTTTTTGTAACAATAACCCCTAATTATGGAAATGTTAAAAAGGCCAATATTTTGTTAAAATAATCAATGTTAAAGGTATGGTCCCCTTTGTTATCAGTTAAGGTAACAAAGGCAGTTAATTATTAGTTAAAATGTCAGTTATGTAACAATAGTAGTTTCACCTGCTACCTTCATTAACCCCAAACATCCTTATCAAAGGGATATGGTTTACATCCCATATGCAACCATTGTAGACCCAGAACAGCCTGCATATCAGTGCATGAAAACTGATAGGTGTACAAGTTTTTACACATTTTATCGCATCTGTGACCAGTGCTGTCTGATCAGAATTTACAAACTTAGCTTTTTAAGGGCTTACCACACTCCTCCCAATCCTGTTCATCGATAAAAAGAAAATTATAAAAATCTCAATAACGGCAAAATTCTGTTAAATGCACAAATGTATGTTACTAATGTGTCTTGATTTTGCATAAAGTAAGACACATTAGTAAAGAAAACAAGCTAGACCTTAAAATTCCTTAAAATTCTATTTACATTAATTCACAAAATCTAAGTAAAAAACTTTCAACTTCTGAAAGAGAAATCAGTGATTATCATCCGTTTACGCGACCAGGAAGCGACCAGAAAATCGAAGGTCAAACACACTTTTACTAATACCTCGTAAAGTTTACATATGTAAGTCACGAGTAAACAATAAATTGTTGTCAGTATCATATCAATCTGTGGGCATTTAAAATGATGTTATTCTAAGGGCAAAATATGTAGATCCAGATCTGCCAGAAAATCCATGACATCTGATCAGGATCTACGCAGTCTGATTTTTTTAATTCATTTATTGATTTGGTAATTTCCTACCAAGAAGCTAACCAAATCAGATGTAATGGATGTGGCAGTGAACTGGATCTTAACTACGAGATAAAACCTGAGCGTTAACCACACACTATTGGGTAACATTGTTTCTATATTTTTCCTTGATTCTTACAGAACATCCAACGCCCCAAAGATTAAACTCCAAAGTCCTTTTCTGTTTTGCACTTTTTCCACCCCGTAATTAAGACCAGCCCACTATCAAGACAACATTTTCCAGTCCCACAGGTGGTCTTAATAGTGGGGTTTCACTGTATAAAAAATACTGACTTTTTATTTAAATTATGTTACAAGATTTTTCCTACAGCCTCTACCAATTTTAAGATCAATTATAAACTGTCTTAAATTATGAGCCCATTTGTAGGTCAGCAGTTTGTAAAGATAGTGCAATAACCGTATAACTCCTTATTTTAATGGTACCTTTATATAATCCTAGTGGATGTTTGCAGCTGTACCTTCAAACAACAGATGATAGGCATTCATAGTTTATGGATTTCCTATTCCAAAATCTGTGTGCCAGCCATCAAAGATCCTTTCATGGCACACTTCCCAATAGCCGTACAACTACCCTAGTATCATTCAATTACGTGGGGATAAATTTCGTGCCAATGTGTTAATTGATATTTGCACACAGGCATGAATTTGAGCACTTGTATTTTTTTCTATTAAAAAACAATAGAAATTCAATGGTTTGAGATCGCTTGAGTATGATTTCGTGCCCATTCCCTAGTGTGAAATACGCAGAAATTAAACCATTGCGAAATGTAATGATATTACATTTGTTGTACAACTATCTGCTCTTGGTGCATAGGGGAGTTCTAGAGCAAGGTGAGGTAGACTGATAAGTAATTTCCTCACTGATCTTATATTTACAATACACCTGGCTGTTTCATACATTGTTTCATACATCAATGAACAACCAAACATGTTATGCAAAGTATTAACAGCATCATCATCATTATCATCAACATCATAAATATCATCATCATCATTAAAATCATCATCATAATCATCATCATCATCACCATCTTCATGATATCCATGCAATTTGTTCAGGATTTACACTTGTAGCGTTTTGAATTAGTAGGTTATTTCTGACCAGAAATTAAGCAGATGCAGATCCTGATCACAAGGCTAAGCCCGCTGATCTGGATCTACACTGTTTGCAAATGTGATAAAACCTGTATATATAAAAATGATTAAGACTTTTCTGATAAAATGGCGAACAGTGTAAACAGTGTAGACCCTAATCAGACTGTGCAGATGTGCAAGCAGATCTGGGTCTACACTGTTCACCAATGCCATGAAATATGTGAACGGTTCAGAAGGCTTTTCTTACTGAATTGCAGTGTAGACCCTTAACAGACTTTGTTCTACACAGGTTGCATAAGCTATACAACCCATTCTGTCACAGCTTCGTCACATAGCTAGCTCAATTTTCTCTCTGAAGACTTAAGAAAGGAATGCCAAAACAGACAAGAAATCTGCAGGAATAAGTTTTGTAATGGCAGCTGGAGATTATTATGTTTATCATAAAAACTGTAGGTGTGGGAGTAACAAAAAAGATCAGATCAGTGCCCAAGGTTATAAAACTAAGCATGGAAACCAGTCTCAAATCTCAAGCATCTGATTGGCTGAAATGGCGACCAGTCGCCATTTCAGCCAATCAGATGCTTGAGATTTGAGACTGGTTTTCAAACTCAGTTTTATAACCTTCAGCCCAGAGTATAGGGTGTTATCGGTAATTTGACATACATGTGACAAACACGTTACTTTACTTGTTGTTTAAAAGCAAAATGTTTCACAATGTTTACCGCTTACTCCATTGAGACACCATTTTTGCATTTACTGTCTAATCAGGATCTACACTGTTTGCTTTAAGAGTATCAGAGTAGATCCAGATCAGAGGGCAGTAATGTACGGGCTGATCTGCATCAACATTGCTTACACATGCAATAAAATTTGTGTATATATAGAGCAAAGGGTTAACCCTTTCCTGGATATATACGCATTTTTACGCATGTGCGACCAGTGTAGATCCAGAAAAGCCAGCACAGCCGTGCCGTCTGATCAGGATCTGCACTGGTCGCATTTTGGTCAGAAATAACCTTATGAATAAAAAAGCAAACAGTTTAGATCCTGATCAGACGGCACGGATGTGCCGGCTGATCTGGATCTAAACTGTTCGCACTAGCAATTAAGGTGTGTCTGTACAGGAAAGGGTTAAGTATTTTTGATGAATGTTGATTACCGACAAGTATTTTAAAATTAAAGTCTTAACCCTTTTCTCCATATATACACTTTTTTGAAACGTCATCAACCAGTGTTAATCCAGTACATCCCTTCCATCTGACCTGGATCTGAACTGGTCACATATTGGTCTGATATAAAAGCAAACATTGTAGATCCTGATCAGATAAAACTGAAGTACTGGCTGATCCGAATCTGGCAACCAAACTATACGAGACCCATAATTGGAAACTCATATACAAGCAAAAGACTTCTTTATCTTCACTGTATCTTCCAAACCATTATAAAAACTTTTATCTTCAAAATTTTCGATGCCAGAAAGTTACATCTGCATAAACAAAATCCAAGTTTACCATTCAATCTCCCATCATGTAATTACAAACTATGTGCATTAGACATGATAAATGCTCCCCTCAAGCATCTTGCAATAAAGATAAAAACATATAAAGTGGAAAGGGAGATAACTCTTATGCCTACTTGTGTTCAGTTTTGTTTTACTCATTGTTCATGTTTAACCCTTTCCTCCAAATACACGCATTTTTACGCATTTGCTACCAGTGAAGATCCAGATCAGCTGGCACATCCATGCCATCTGATCAGGATCTGCACTGGTCACATTTTTGTCAGAAATAACCTAACGAATCATAAAGCGAACAGTGCATGTGCCAGCTGATCTGGATCTACACTGTTTGTTCACGCCATAAAGGTTTGTATATGGAGGAAAGGGTTAAAGGATTCTATATGTCTGTAATCCTTGGGCAAACATTGTAAACTATCGATATTACTTTCTGATTCATCAGGTTATTTCTGACCAAGAAGTGAATAGTGTAGATCCTGATTGACATGAATGCAAAACAAAAAGCAAACAGTGTAATTACTGATCACATGGCACAAATGTGTGGGCTATTCTGGATCTACAATATTCACCCATGAATAAAAAACACATCCCAAAGGGCTTTTATTGATTCAGAAATGAATTTACCAAGACAACATTATAACCCTTTCCTCCACAGATACACCTTTATTGCATGGGCGAACAGTTTAGATCCAGATCAGCCCATACATCTGTTCATACAACAGAAGTCCAGTAAATTTATTGGTTTTTGGGATGCAATGTATTCGTAACTACTGGTAAATACATATACGCTATATCCCCAAAACCAGTCGATTTACAGGACTTCTGTTGGTTGAATGGCGGCTGCACACCCTTTCAGTAATATTGATCAAATTTTCAACTTCACTACTTAAAGGTATTTTTCACTGAAACCGGGTCTACACTAGCTTCTAATTTGGGGCGCGTCAGGGGACAGTTGACGACATTCCTTTAAATGACGTCATAAAGTTGAGCAGACGACATTACTTATTATACATTTCGTAGTAAAAATAACAATAAATTGTCAAAATGTGTAGCAAAATTACTTTTTAGTTATTAGAAAAGAATATGATAGTTTTAAGTTCTTTTTAAATATAGTAACAACTAAAATGTCATCAAAAATGACCGAAGGTACCTTTTCCCGTGGCGTGCCCCATATGTGAAAAGCCTTCTATGACTGACCACTGGCTTACATTTTATGTTTACAGTCACATTTTCTGCTATTTTATACAAGTTTTGGATTAATAATTTACTGTGTTCTGTGGGTATGAAAAACATAAGCTTTGTACTCAAGGTACTGAAGAGAGAATTTTTTTCAACTATCAACAATAGTGTATATTCCAAAATTTTAATGTGATACTGGTTCCGGCACATAAACACATAAACATCTAGCGCACGATCAATGCTTGTGTTAGGTAAAAAAATTTCAACAACTCAATTTTAGGGCCAATTATGTGCCCTATCTCAACATATACAAATTCTTGAACAACATGTAAAACTGGTCAAGTATTAACAGTTGAAACTAGTCTTGTATTAACAGCTGAAGCATGATTTTATGATTAGCAATATAATACATTTTTTATGTCATGTAAATTTCTAACGTGTTAAGATGTACAGCCATTATTACATCATAAATAATCCATGAAACAACATTCAGCTAACTAACCCTTAACTCCATATATACAGGTTTTATCACATGTGCAAACAGAGTACACTGCAACTCCATTATATTGCGGACCTCGTGGTCCAAGCCCGTCAACCGTGATATAAACGGAGCGCGATATAAGTAAATAATCACGCTAAAACAAGGAGAATTCATTTGTTTTTGCTGTCAGATGCATTTATATCGCAGTGTTGCGTAATTAACATGCCGTGAAATCTACGGGTATATCAGGGAGTACGTTCCGTCTTGGACAAATGTTTTAAAACAACTTTATATATATTAAGATTTATTTTTAATAAAAAGAAATTAATTGATGTACAAAACGCAGATTGCCGTCATCAATTTCCAACGGTGGTATTATTGTTTTTCGGTACTTTCAACTGATCGACGATCTGTTGGTCAGTCATGGTCGGCGGTGTTAGTTCGTCGTCGTCCGTCGTTTACCAGCTTGATATGTCGATGAGCAGGTAATGTCAAAACAACAAACTGGTTTGACGTTTCCTGCTCGTGTCTATTATGGTTAGCAACTTGCATTAAATGTCGCTAATTTGCGGTTTGTCTCGTTAACGAAATTCTGCTAGTACCGTATCAGCTTGGTGTTTTTCGCACCTATTGTTCGTCACAAAGGGGGTTTCGTGTCAAATCAGAAGCAACAAAATTGTAAAAAAAAAAAAACTTTCATCTATTTTCATTACGTTTTCATACGTTTAATTGTATCTTGCTATTGAACGTGTACATCGCCTCAAATCCCTGCATACAAAATGTAATAAACAGCCTTGGCCGATAATGACGTAATATGACACTGAAAAAACGTGCGTTTCGTGAATTTGTCGCCGACGTTGATTTGATCATTTGATCTTTTTTACCACCCATGAAGAATGAACAAACATATACGTTGTAAATGTACAAAAAATTGGGATCCACGGACCAAGCGCGATATATTGGATATCGCGATATAAAGGATCGCGATATAACGGAGTTGCAGTGTAGATCCAAATCAGTCAGAACATCTGTATGATCAGGTTCTACACTGTTTACTTTTAGATTACTGAAGTTATTTCTGACCATGATGTTACAATTGTAGATTCAGATTGCAGATCCAGCACATTTCACTGATCTGGATCTACACTAAACTAAAATGCTAAGAAATTACCTAATGAATCTACGAGCAGTGAAAATCTTGATCGGATGGCACAGAAGTGCAGGTTGATCTTGATCTACACTATTTACAAACATGATAAAACCTAAATACCGTACAATGGGTTATTTTCGCGATCGAAAATTTTCGCGGTTTTGCCAAAATTTAAATTTTCGCGGTTGTAATTTTAGCGAATTTTCGTCCGCAGAAATTAATTTTCGCGTTTTTACTTTTCATAAGCCATTCATATTGCTTTAGTTCTTGTAATCCTGTACCAGCAAAAGTACACGTGAAAATTAAGCATTATTTGAAGAAAAGTTTGCTATGGTTTGACAGCTGTGCATTTAACAGTGGTAATCTATCAAACTGTTATAAATCAAATTGCCTGTAGCATAATTGACATCCGTTTCAATAACAATGGTAATTGTGTTTTTATTGACAGAATAATTACCGTGACCACCGCAGATAGGCCTATAGAAGTTATGAAGCGATAATTAACCTTTAGCCCGTTGGGGCTTCCTTTTCAAACAGCTTATTAAGTAATGCTCATCTGCATTGTTTGTAAAGCATAGTATATGCAACAAATTTTGAAACTATAAAATTATCCCTACCGCGAAAATTAAGTTGGGAAATTTTGGCGTTTATTATTTTCGCGAATTAACGATGGCCGGAAAATAGCGAAAATATTATGCTCGCGAAAAAAACCCATTATACAATATATGTAGTAAAGTATAAAATACAAGATTTCTGTAAAAGTATTTAAAATATGGGCAATTTAATGGGCTGAAAATCTAGAATAAATGTTCCTTTAACAAGATCCTATAATAACTGTAAACAGTTAAGTGATTAAGTTTGCTTAAATAGCCAAACAGAAATTTAATTTAATTGAAATTTTAACCCGCAACTTTAATTACACTTTCATATTAAATATAACAGCCTACCTTAGCTGCTCCAGAAGATTTTCTCCCTCCCCTACTGTGTTCATTGCAGCATCTAGAGTAGTCTCCCTTTGTTGGTTAAACTGGTTGATAAGTTGCTCTGCCCCTTCCACAGTGTCAGCGATTTCTGAGCTCTGTAGTTCATTTTGAAGTTCCTCTAACCAACAAGTTAACTGTAAACATATATTCAATCTTTATTATCATGCACAATTACTGCAATTTTCATAAAAGCCTTGAATAAACTAGATGTTTTTTGTGAAAAACGCATGTCTCCCCCCCCTGCGCCGCAACCCTCCCCCCCCCCCCCCCCCCCCCCCCCCCCGCCCAAAACCCCTGTGACCTTGACCTTTGACCTACTGATCCCATAATCAATAGGGTTCTTCTACTCAATAAGGGTTATTACCCTATTTAGTTTGGATGCTCTGGGTCAAGCGGTACTCCAGTAATTGACCGGATACAGTTTTTACTCTTCGGGGCCCCTGTGACTTTGACCTTTGACCTACTGACCCCAAATCAATAGGAGTCCTCTACTCAATAAGGACATCCATCGTATGAAGTTTGAATGGTCTGGGTAAAATAGAACTCCTATTATTGAGTGGAAACGGTTTTCACTCTTCAGGCCCCTGTGACATTGACCTTTGACCTACTGACCCCAAAATCATTAGGGTTTTTCTAATCGAAAAGGGCTATCACCCTATGAATTTTGAAGGCTGTGGGTCAAACGGTACTCCATTTATTGAGCCGAAACGGTTTTCACTCTTCAGGCCCCTGTGACCTTGACCTATGACCTACTGACCCCGAAATCAATAGGGTTCTTCTACTCTATAATGGCTATCAACCTATGAAGTTTGAAGTCCCTGGGTCAAAGGGTACTCAAATTATGGAGCAGAAACGGTTTTCACTCTTCGGGCCCCTGTGACCTTGACCTTTGACCTACTGACATCAAAATCAATAGTGTTCTTCTACTCAATAAGGGCTGCCATCCTATGAAGTTTGAAGGCTCTGGGTCAAAGGGTACTCGAATTATTGAGCGGAAACGGTTTTCACGCTTTGGACCCCTGTGACCTTGACCTTTGACCTACTGACCCCAAAATCAGTAGGGTTCTTCTACTCAATAAGGGCTATCACCCTATTAAGTTTGAAGGCTCTGGGTCAAATGGTACTGAAATTATTGAGCAGAAACGGTTTTCACTCTTCGGGTCACTGTGACCTTGACCTTTGACCTACTGGCCCCAAAATCAATAGGGTTCTTCTACTCAATAAGGACTAACATCCTATGAAAACTAGATGTTTTTTGTGAAAAACGCATGTCTCCCCCCTGCGCGGCCTCCCCATGCGCCCAGACCCCTGTGACCTTGACCTTTGACCTACTGATCCCATAATCAATAGGGTTCTTCTTCTCAAAAAGGGCTATTACCCTATTTAGTTTGAATGCTCTGGGTCAAGCATTACTCCAGTAATTGACCGGATACGGTTTTTACTCTTCGGGGCCCCTGTGACTTTGATCTTCTGACCCCAAAATCAATAGGGTTCTTCTACTCTATAATGGCTATCAACCTATGAAGTTTGAAATCCCTGGGTCAAAGGGTACTCAAGTTATGGAGCAGAAAAGGTTTTCACTCTTCAGTCCCCTGTGACCTTGACCTTTGACCTACTGACCCCAAAATCAATAGGGTTCTTCTAATCAATAAGGGCTATCATCCTATGAAATTTGAAGGCTCTGGGTCAAAGGGTACTCGTATTATTGAGCGGAAACAGTTTTCACTCTTCGGGCCCCTGTGACCCTGACCTTTGACCTACTGACCCCAAAATCAATAGGGTTCTTCTACTCAATAAGGGCAATCACCCTATGAAGTTTGGAGGCTCTGGGTCAAAGGGTACTCGAGTTATTGAGCGGAAACGGTTTTCACTCTTTGGGCCCATGTGACCTTGACCTTTGACCTACTGACCCCAAAATCAGTAGGGTTCTTCTACTCAATAAGGGCTATCACCCAATGAAGTTTGAAGGCTCTGGGTCAAAGGGTACTCGAGTTATTGAGCAGAAACGGTTTTCACTCTTCGGGTCACTGTGACCTTGACCTTTGACCTACTGACCCCAAAATCAATAGTGTTCTTCTACTCAATAAGGGCTATCACCCTATGAAGTTTGGAGGCTCTGGGTCAAAGGGTACTCGAGTTATTGAGCGGAAACGGTTTTTACTCTTCGGGGCTCCTGTGACTTTGATCTACTGACCCCAAAATCAATAGGGTTCTTCTACTCTATAATGGCTATCAACCTATGAAATTTGAAGTCCCTGGGTCAAAGGGTACTCAAGTTATGCAGCAGAAAAGGTTTTCACTATTCAGTCCCCTGTGACCTTGACCTTTGACCTACTGACCCCAAAATCAATAGGGTTCTTCTACTCAATAAGGGCTGCCATCCTATGAAATTTGGAGGCTCTGGGTCAAAGGGTACTCGAGTTATTGAGCGGAAACGGTTTTCACTCTTCGGGCCCATGTGACCTTGACCTTTGACCTACTGACCCCAAAATCAATAGGGTTCTTCTACTCAATAAGGGCTATCACCCAATGAAGTTTGAAGGCTCTGGGTCAAAGGGTACTCGAGTTATTGAGCGGAAACGGTTTTCACTCTTCGGGTCACTGTGACCTTGACCTTTGACCTACTGACCCCAAAATCAATAGGGTTCTTCTACTCAATAAGGGCTATCACCCTATGAAGTTTGGAGGCTCTGGGTCAAAGGGTACTCGAGTTAGTGAGCGGAAATACTTTTCACTCTTCGGGTCACTGTGACCTTGACCTTTGACCTACTGACCCCAAAATCAATAGGGTTCTTCTACTCAATAAGGGCTATCACCCTATGAAGTTTGAAGGCTCTGGATCAAAGGGTACTCGAGTTATTGAGCGAAAACGGAAGTGTGACAGACGGACAGACGGACAGGGCAAAAACAATATGTCTCCCCCAGAGGGGGGGAGACATAATTGAAGGCTCTGGGTCAAAAGGTACTTGAGTTATTGACCTGAAACGGTTTTCACTCTTCGGGTCACTGTGACCTTGACCTTTGACCTACTGACCCCAAAATCAATAGGGTTCTTCTACTCAATAAGGGCTATCACCCTATGAAGTTTGAAGGCTCTGGGTCAAAGGGTACTCGAGTTATTGAGCGGAAATACTTTTCATTCTTCGGGTCACTGTGACCTTGACCTTTGACCTACTGACCCCAAAATCAATAGGGTTCTTCTACTCAATAAGGGCTATTGTCCTATGTAGTTTGGAGGCTCTGGGTCAAAGGGTACTCGAGTTATTTAGTGGAAACAGTTTTCACTCTTTGGGTCACTGTGACCTTGACCTTTGACCTACTGACCCCCAAATCAATAGGGTTCTTCTACTCAATAAGGGCTATCACCCTATGAAGTTTGAAGGCTCTGGGTCAAAGGGTGCTCGAGTTATTGAGCGGAAACGAAGTGTGACAGACGGAGTGACGGACAGACTGACGGGGCAAAAACAATATGTCTACCCCAGAGGGGGGGAGACATAATTCTTTGTTGTCTTCATCTAGTTATGAAAAACATTAGGTTAACACTTTACTATATGGGATTTGTCTGTTTTCTGTGAGCGCACAGAGTTGATCCCAATCAGTCAGCATGGATTCTGATCTGGATCAACTGTTGGCTTTTCTGATTTATTAGTTTTGTTCTGATCAAGAAGTTTACAGGGTAGATTCTGATCAGACAGCATGAATGTGCCAGCTGATCTTAATCTACACTGTTCCCACATATAAACCCCACAATATTCCCGTCTGAACCTCGCATACATAAAAGATACATTTAATCAAAGCGCAGCCACTTACCGCATGAACATGGGAGTAAAATGACACTGTCATATCCAAAGCAGATCTTCTTCTGGCCAAAGCAGCCAGGAAACTGGACATTCTTTCCTCCAATTCTTGGGCTTCATTATAGATCTCCTTTGGGTTACATTCTCCTGTTTGGGCTAATTCATCTGCTGCTGCCAACAACTTCTCGGCGTTGGTTATTGTATTCTGACAGAGAAAAAGTTTTCATCAGTGTTTCATTAACATGCAACAAAATAACCATAATAACTCATGTATTGGGCATACCTGAGTAAGGCTGCACATCCAAATTTAGCCCCAATTCCATATGATGGCAGAGTTCAAATTTCTGGTATACCCCTTTCCTCCATATATACGCATTTTTAAGCATGTGTGACCAGTGTAGATCCAGATCAGCTGGCACATCCATGCAGTTGATCTGGATCTGCACTGTTCACATTTTGGTCAGAAATAACCTAACAAATCTAAAAGGGAACAGTGCAGATCCTGATCAGATTGCACGGATGTGCCAGCTGATCGGGATCTACACTGTTCTCCCATGCAATAAAGGTGTATCTATGGAGGAAAGGGATACCTATGAACTGGCCACATGCCCAAACAAACTTCTCAATTATCAAATATAATAAAAAGGTGTTGCCTACATATTTGTTCTATGATATCAATGCTTTATTGTTTTCCACTAACTTTTCCTTGCTTGCATTGTTCCTTATTTTATGAAGTTCAATCAGCAAGTACAGATCTAGTGTAGATCCAGATCTGATGGCACATATTTGCTGGCTAATCTGAATCTATAATGGTGATATAAGACGTTTCCATGAAAAAAACTCTACCTTTTTCTCTAGGTTTAGAATGCGTGTACATTGTGCAACCAGTGTAGTTCCAGACCAGTCAGCATAGCCATGCAGTCCTATAAGGATCTATACTGTTTGCTTTATGATTAATTTAATTAATTTTGACCAAAAAAACAACACAATAGATCCAGTGCCCAAGGTTATAAAACTGAGCATGGAAACCAGTCTCAAATCTCAAGCATCTGATTGGCTGAATGGGGACTGGTCGCCATTTCAGCCAATCAGATGCTTGAGATTTGAGACTGGTTTCCATGCTCAGTTTTATAACCTTGGACACAGTTAAGACTCTAAAATGTGCAGAATAATCTACACTGGTAGAATATTTGCTGATAGGTTAAAAACTGTATCCATGGTGTAGAGAAGTTGACCTTGTTCTCTCACCTTAGCAACCCTTTCAAAATGTTCATGAATTTTCTCACCTTGACAACAGTTTCAACTATTTTAGTGTTCAATTTAGCAACTGTTTTAAAATGTTCATGACTTTTCTCACCTTAGCAACGGTTTCAAAATATTCATGACTTTTCTCAACTTGGCAACCGTTTCAAAATGTTTATGACTTTTCTCAACTTGGCAACCGTTTCAAAATGTTCAAGACTTTTCTCAACTTGGCAACCGTTTCAAAATATTCATGACATTTCTCACCATAGCAACCGTTTCAAAATGTTCACACATTTTCTCACCTTAGCAACTGTTTCAAAATGCTCATGACTTTTCTGGAGTGCCCTTGACCTTTGAAGACTGCGACCAATGGAAGTATTTTTCTTCAGGAAGACATCACCATGGTTATCCAGCCAGTCTATCACCTGAACAAGAGATGTAGCAATTAACCATTTACTCCATCTACAGTAAAACCCCTCATTATGGACACTCGATATTACGGGCACCCCGGTATTATGGGCAATTTTTTAAAGAACAGACATGTTCTCTTCTTCTCAATTTAAACCCACAATTAAGGACAACCCGCTTTTAAGGACACTTACCCTCAGTCCCTTAGGTGTCCGTTAGGGGTTTCACTGTTTATCATTATATGGTATTTGTGACCAGTGAAGATCCAGATCAGCCGGCACATCCATGCCATCTGATCTGGATCTGCACTGTTCACTTTTTGTAAAAAATAACCTTCTAAATAAAAAAAGCCAACAGTGTAGATCCTGATCAAAAAGCATGGGTGTGCCAGCTGATCTGGGTCTACACTGTATATAAAGGAATATATATATAGAGGAAAGAGTTAATAATTCCTTATTCGTAGGATGATCTGATCTTGGTAAAAAGCATTTCTTCTAGCACAACATAATTTGGTCCTTGGTCTTCTTTGCAAATTAACTGCTTCACCATGCATGTTTTTGCCATCGTAGTACAATTCACAATCTGATTGCTACTGGAAATTTACACCTTTTGCCAGACTATGTGATCCCTATGTGTTTACCTGCTATTACAAGCAACAAAATAAATTATTCACCTTTTATCAAATTGGCAACCAGGATCTGCACTAGTAGCTTTAAGATCCATGGGTTATTTCTGAAGCTGAAGCGAACAGTATAGATGCTGATCAGACAGCATGCATGTTGGGGATGATCTGGTTCTACACTGTTCACCCACAAAAAAAATTTATATCTATCGAGTAAGGTTTAAGTGTTTTGCACATACCTGTTTAACATCTTGTTGGAAGAGACGCAGCCCGAGTCTCTGGTGTAGCTTGACTTTCTTGCCCTGCCATAACTGCTCTAAATGTCGCTGGTGAGCCAGCACCTGCAATATATGTCAAGTTTGAAATATAATCATGTAAACCGGGAATTATAATTATATAAAGCTAGAAATGTAATTTAAACAGGAAATTTATGTAAACCTGAAAATATATGTAAACCTGAAAATATATGTAAAACTGGAAATACACTCAAACCTGTATTAAGCAGCCACACGAGGTAGAGACAAAAAGTGGCTTCTTAACACTGTTTATGACAGGTAAAAATTAGAACAAAATGTCAGTTTAGAACATAATCAAACTTTCTTTAAGACAAGTGGTTGCTGAAAGCAGGTGGCTGATAAGGCAGGTTAAAACTGTATATGTTAACCTGTAAATAAATGTAACCTGGAAAAAATATAAAGCTGGAAATATATGTAAACCTGGAAGTATGATATATGTAAACCTGGGAATATGATATATGTCAAACTGGAAATATATGTAAACCTTGCAAAGTATGTGTAATATATGTAAACCTGGAAATACATCTATCTGCCAAATATGAATCCTTAACTGACAAAACCTGACAAAACAAAAATACTATTTAACAGATTAAATTTGCAAAATCCAGAATGAAAATAACAAGTTCTATTCTGTTTAGTTAAATAAATTAAGCTAAAATGGTATTCCTCTAATAATGCATTAATTTCAACAGAAACACGGAATGAATTTTCATGTTACATGTGTATATAGATTATGTGCTCCATATGTAATACATGTTTAATTGAGTCAAAGGTAAATGGATATTGCTATACATTCTATTAACCATATACACTATATTATATATGCCTATTATCACATGGGTGACTAGTTTAGATCCAGATCAGCCAGCACATCTGTGAAATCTGTTCAATAACATACTTAATCTAAAAGCAAAAGATTTAGAACCTGATCCGTTGGCACAAATGTGCAAGCTGATCTGGATCAACACTGTTCACCCATGTTATTATAGAGGGTTAAGATACTATTTTTACAGAGTGGGTGGGGTAATATGTGCCCATGTCACCTTACAGGAAGTAGGCTTTTCCAGGAATTTCCCATGCATGCCACTGTCAGTCTAGCTTACCTCAAGAAGTCTACACTCACACTATGCATGCATATAAAATAGGTTTACACATCAGTATGCAGAAACATGTAGATCAATAGAGTCTACACTCACACTATACATGCATATAAAAAAAGGTTTACACATCAGTATGCAGAAACATGTAGATCAATAGAGACTACACTCACACTATACATGCATATAAAATAGGTTTACACATCAGTATGCAGAAACATGTAGATCAATAGAGACTACACTCACACTATACATGCATATAAAATAGGTTTATACATCAGTATGCAGAAACATATAGATCAATAGAGTCTACACTCACACTATGCATGCATATAAAATAGGTTTATACATCAGTATGCAGAAACATATAGATCAATAGAGTCTACACTCACACTATGCATGCATATAAAACAGGTTTATACATCAGTTTGCAGAAACATATAGATCAATAGAGTCTACACTCACACTATGCATGCATATAAAACAGTTTTTTACATCAGTTTGCAGAAAGATGTAGATCAATAGAGTCTACACTCACACAATGCATGCATATAAAACAGATTTTTACATCAGTTTGCAGAAAGATGTAGATCAATAGAGTCTACACTCACACTATGCATGCATATAAAACAGTTTTTTACATCAGTTTGCAGAAAGATGTAGATCAATAGAGTCTACACTCACACTATGCATGCATATAAAATAGGTTTAAACATCAGTATGCAGAAACATGTAGATCAATAGAGTCTACACTCACAATATGCATGCATATAAAACAGTTTTTACATCAGTTTGCAGAAAGATGTAGATCAATAGAGTCTACACTCACACTATGCATGCATATAAAACAGTTTTTTACATCAGTTTGCAGAAAGATGTAGATCAATAGAGTCTACACTCACACTATGCATGCATATAAAACAGTTTTTTACATCAGTTTGCAGAAAGATGTAGATCAATAGAGTCTACACTCACACTATGCATGCATATAAAACAGATTTTTACATCAGTTTGCAGAAAGATGTAGATCAATAGAGTCTACACTCACACTATGCATGCATATAAAACAGATTTTTACATCAGTTTGCAGAAAGATGTAGATCAATAGAGTCTACACTCACACTATGCATGCATATAAAACAGGTTTATACATCAGTTTGCAGAAAGATGAAGATTAATTCAGAATATTAACCCTTTACTCCAGAGATGGCTTTTATCATATATATGCGACAAGATATATAAATGCATCAAGAATCAAATTGCACATCTTTATAGCCTGATAAGGATCTACAACATTCACTTTTTGCATCAATTAATTTAGGTTATTTCTTACCAAACAGTGCAGATACAAAACAGAATGTACTTATCTGCCATCTGATCTGAATCTACACTGTTCGTCTATAAATAAAAGCCAGATGTGCCAGCTGATCTGGATCTACAGTTTGCCTATGGTATAACAGCCAAATGTGCCAGCTGATCTGAATCTACTGTTTGCCCATGATATAACAGCCAGATGTGCCAGCTGATCTGGATCTACAGTTTGCCTATGGTATAACAGCTAAATGTTCCAGCTGATCTGGATCTACTGTTTTCCCACGGTATAACAGCCAAATATGCCAGCTGATCTGGATCTACAATGTTTGCCCATGGTATAACAGCCAAATGTTCCAGCTGATCTGGATCTACAGTTTGCCCATGGTATAGCAGCCAAATGTTCCAGCTGATCTGGATCTACAGTTTGCCTATGGTATAACAGCCAAATGTTCCAGCTGATCTGGATCTACAATGTTTGCCCATGGTATAACAGCCAAATGTGCCAGCTGATCTGGATCTACTGTTTTCCCACGGTAAAACAGCCAAATATGCCAGCTGATCTGGATCTACAATGTTTGCCCATGGTATAACAGCCAAATGTTCCAGCAGATCTGGATCTACAGTTTTCCCATGGTATAACAGCCAAATGTTCCAGCTGATCTGGATCTACTGTTTGCCCATGGTATAACAGCCAAATATGCCAGCTGATCTGGATCTACAATGTTTGCCCATGGTATAACAGCCAAATGTTCCAGCTGATCTGGATCTACTGTTTGCTCATGGTATAACAGCCAAATATGCCAGCTGATCTGGATCTACTGTTTGCCCATGGTATAACAGCCAAATGTTCCAGCTGATCTGGATCTACTGTTTGCCCATGGTATAACAGCCAAATATGCCAGCTGATCTGGATCTATTGTTTGCCCATGGTATAACAGCCAAATGTTCCAGCTGATCTGGATCTACTGTTTGCCCATGGCATAACAGCCAAATATGCCAGCTGATCTGGATCTACAATGTTTGCCAATGGTATAACAGCCAAATGTTCCAGCTGATCTGGATCTACAGTTTGCCCATGGTATAACAGCCAGATGTGCCAGCTGATCTGGATCTACAGTTTGCCCATGGTATTACAGCCAAATGTTCCAGCTGATCTGGATCTACAGTTTGCCCATGGTATAACAGCCAAATGTTCCAGCAGATCTGGATCTACAGTTTGCCCATGGTATAACAGCCAAATATGCCAGCTGATCTGGATCTACAGTTTGCCCATGGTATAACAGCCAAATGTTCCAGCAGATCTGGATCTACAGTTTGCCCATGGAATAACAGCCAAATGTTCCAGCTGATCTGGATCTACAGTTTGCCCATGGTATAACAGCCAAATGTTCCAGCTGATCTGGATCTACAGTTTGCCCATGGTATAACAGCCAAATGTGCCAGCTGATCTGGATCTACTGTTTGCCCATGGTATAACAGCCAAATATGCCAGCTGATCTGGATCTACTGTTTGCCCATGGTATAACAGCCAAATGTTCCAGCTGATCTGGATCTACTGTTTGCCCATGGTATAACAGCCAAATGTTCCAGCTGATCTGGATCTACAGTTTGCCCATGGTATAACAGCCAAATGTTCCAGCTGATCTGGATCTACTGTTTGCCCATGGTATAACAGCCAAATGTGCCAGCTGATCTGGATCTACTGTTTGCCCATGGTATAACAGCCAAATGTGCCAGCTGATCTGGATCTACTGTTTGCCCATGGTATAACAGCCAAATGTTACAGCTGATCTGGATCTACTGTTTGCCCATGGTATAACAGCCAAATGTTCCAGCTGATCTGGATCTACAGTTTGCCCATGGTATAACAGCCAAATATGCCAGCTGATCTGGATCTACAGTTTGCCCATGGTATAACAGCCAAATGTTCCAGCTGATCTGGATCTACAGTTTGCCCATGGTATAACAGCCAAATGTTCCAGCAGATCTGGATCTACAGTTTGCCCATGGTATAACAGCCAAATATGCCAGCTGATCTGGATCTACAGTTTGCCCATGGTATAACAGCCAAATATGCCAGCTGATCTGGATCTACTGTTTGCCCATGGTATAACAGCCAAATGTTCCAGCTGATCTGGATCTACAATGTTTGCCCATGGCATAACAGCCAAATGTTCCAGGTGATCTTGATCTACTGTTTGCCCACGGTATAACAGCCAAATGTTCCAGCTGATCTGGATCTACTGTTTGCCAAAGGTATAACAGCCAAATGTTCCAGCTGATCTGGATCTACTGTTTGCCCATGGTATAACTGCCAAATGTTCCAGCTGATCTGGATCTACTGTTTGCCCACGGTATAACAGCCAAATATGGGAGCTGATCTGGATCTTCTGTTTGCCCATGGTATAACAGCCAAATGTTCCAGGTGATCTGGATCTACTGTTTTCCCACGGTATACCAGCCAAAGATGCCAGCTGATCTGGATCTACAGTTTTCCCACAGTATAACAGCCAAATGTGCCAGCTGATCTGGATCTACAGTTTGCCCACGGTATAACAGCCAAATGTTCCAGCTGATCCGGATCTGCTGTTTGCCCACGGCAAAAACAGCCAAATGTGCCAGCTGATCCGGATCTACAATGTTTGCCCATGGTATAACAGCCAAATATGCCAGCTGATCTGGATCTACTGTTTGCCCACCGTTTAACAGCAAAAGATGCCAGCTGATATGGATCTACTGTTTGCCCATGGTATAACAGCCAAATGTTACAGCTGATCTGGATCTACTGTTTGCCCATGGTATAACAGCCAAAGATGCCAGCTGATCTGGATCTACTGTTTGCCCATGGTATAACAGCCAAATATGCCAGCTGATCTGGATCTACTGTTTGCCCATGGTATAACAGCCAAATGTTCCAGCTGATCTGGATCTACTGTTTGCCCATGGTATAACAGCCAAATGTGCCAGCTGATCTGGATCTACTGTTTGCCCATGGTATAACAGCCAAATGTGCCAGCTGATCTGGATCTACTGTTTGCCCATGGTATAACAGCCAAATGTTACAGCTGATCTTGATCTACTGTTTGCCCATGGTATAACAGCCAAATGTTCCAGCTGATCTGGATCTACTGTTTGCCCATGGTATAACAGCCAAATTTGCCAGCTGATCTGGATCTACAGTTTGCCCATGGTATAACAGCCAAATGTTCCAGCTGATCTGGATCTACTGTTTGCCCATGGTATAACAGCCAAATGTGCCAGCTGATCTGGATCTACAGTTTGCCCATGGTATAACAGCCAAATGTTACAGCTGATCTGGATCTACAGTTTGCCCATGGTATAACAGCCAAATGTTCCAGCAGATCTGGATCTACTGTTTGCCCATGGTATAACAGCCAAATGTTACAGCTGATCTGGATCTACTGTTTGCCCATGGTATAACAGCCAAATGTTCCAGCTGATCTGGATCTACTGTTTGCCCATGGTATAACCATAATCCATGGAGTAAAGAGTTTACATACTGATACACAGCACAGTACAAACACAGAACACAGTGAGTCAAAGTACAGGGGAGATAAATTTTAATAAGACTACAAAATCTAGCAAAGAGCTATTGTAGTATCATTTAATTTCGCAGGGACAAATTTTCGCGCAAAACCTGCAAGGCAGGGAAATTAATTCTCGCAATTGTACAATTCCATTATGACACACAGTAAAATGGTTTAAATTCCCTGGGCTTGAATTTTGCGCAATTGTGCGCGAAATACACAAAAATTAAACTAGCAGGAAATAAAATGATACCACAGTATGCTGTTTTTTCCTCTAGCATGCTAAAGTATTTCTACAGATCAATGAATTTTAATTAAATTAGTCCACAAAGTACTGTACCATATATCATTTAAACCATTTAATGACAGCACAGAAGTAAGATTACCAAAACGATTTTTGCAATTAATTCATTTCAAACAAAGTCCAAAAACAGAAGTTTTACTAGAATCTTCTAGAATTGTATGCAAGACTTCCAAAAAAAGTTAGTTTGGGGCAGTTAGGGTAGTTAAATGATAATGTCTATTTCTGGTCAAAATCCTAATGAAAATTAAATAATGCTGCGCAAAATGGGGATTTGACCAACCCTACTGAACCCCCTCTGTATCTGCCCCTGCCTTTTAGGTTGCAACTAGTCAACAGATATACCATACTTATTTTTCCCAAATTTTAATGTATAGAATCCAATAAAACTAAGTATTATTTTATATCCTGAACTTAATTAGCTTTTACTCCATGGGATATGGCTGTTCTCCCATGGTGAAAACTGTAGATATAGATCATCCTGCACATTAGTGTACTCTGATCTGGATCTTAACTGGTCCCATCTTGGTCAGAAATAAGCTTATGAACCTAAAAGTAAACAGATTAGATCCTGATCAGACCTCATGGATGTGCCAGCTGATCTGGTCCTATTATTTTTGCCCATGGGATAACAGCCATATCCCATGGAGTAGAGGGGAAGTTCCAAGGTTTTAAGTCCATGGGATAAAAGCCGATGGAGTTAAGGGTTATCCATTAACCCTTTCCTCCATAAATACGCATTTTCACGCATGTGCGACCAGTGTAGATCAAGATCTGCCGGCACATCCATGCCGACTGATCAGGATCTGCACTGGTCACATATCAGTCAGAAAAATCCTGACAAATCAACAAGTGAACAGCGCAGATCCTGATCAGATGCCAGGAATTTCCAGCTAATCTGGATCTACACTGTTCGACAACAAAATCAAATTGTGTCTATGGAGGAAAGGGTTAAAATAGTAGGTTAATTACCTCATGAACAACATCCAAAACGTGTCCTGCCGCCTCGGAATAATCTGCCTTTGCCGTAAGAGAATTAGAACTTCCACACGATACTGGAGTTTGAAGAGTATCCAGGAGTGCTTTTCCATCACCGCAAACCTCTGCATAAGCCTGACTGATCGATTCAATAAGAGCTTGATGCTGCTGTAACGAGTCTTCAAGCTCCTCAATGGTTGTTGGGATATTCGGGCTTTCGCACGCTTGTCGCCAAGTCATCACCTGTGCCAGGTACTAAAACAAAGAAATAAAAGACACTTAAACCCTTACTATTTCTAAATCATTTTATTTCACGCTGGTTTAATTTTCCTGTATTTCGCGCTACAGCAAGAGCACGAAATTCAACCCCAGCGAAATTAAATCATTTAACAGTGTTTCTTTAGTTGAAAATACAGTAGGGCGAATTCATTCCCCAGCGAAAATGTTATTTACGGGTTTTTGACGAAAATTCCTCCTCACGAAATTAGATGATACTACAGTACCTTTTTTTTCAATATTGTAAAGTTTGTAACCAACTGTTGTATCATTTAATTTCGAGGGGACGAATTTTCGTGCACAAGTCAAGTCACAAATTATATATTTTGCAGACCTAAATTTGTGCAACTGCACTTTTCTATTAAGACATTTTACATGGGGTTTAATTTCTCACTTTTAATCTCGCTCAAAACCTGAGGAATTTAAACCTAAACAAAATTCAATAATAACACAGTATATAATAAAGTGAAAGAAATGAAATACACTCACAGTTTCGGCTTTTTTATGGAACATTACAGACATGCTCAGTACAGTACTTCTGTCATCCAATGCTGCCGCGAGACTTTTCCACTCTCGTTCCAGTTTAGCTGCCTGTATTCGTATTGAATTCTGAGCATAATGGCCGGCATCACAAAGTCGTTGAGCCATACTGAGTATTCTGGTAATGTTTACATATACATTCTGAAATTGAAAAAAAATGTTAACCCTTTACTCCATATATTCAGGTTATATCGCATGTGTGACCAGTGTAGATCCAGATCTGCTGGAACATCCATGCTGTCTGATTTAGATCAACACTGGTCGCAATTGGTCAGAAATAACCTAATGAATCTAAAGTGAACAATGTAAATAAATCCTGATCAGACAGCACAGATGTGCCCGCTGATCTAGATCTACACTGTTCACCCATGCAATAAGCTGTATATATGCAGAAAAGGGTTATAATTGACCTCTTACTACACAAATATGGCTGTTATTGCATGAGAAAACAGTTTAGGTCCTGATTTGCACATTTGAGCCATCTTATGAGGATATGCCCTGTTTTCTTTCACATTTTTATATTTGACCAAGAAGTAAACAGTGTAGATCCAGATAAATCAGCACGTATCTGCTGTCTAGATCTGCAGTCTGATCAGGATCTACACTGTAAGCTTTTATATTCATTAAGTTATTTCTCGCCAAAAGACCACAAAGAGCAACATTGAAGACGAAGCAGAAACTTGTGGTAAAGATGCATTCTCATTGACATCACCTTATCAAAATATTGTGTTCAGACCAATAGTTTGTGCCTGCCTTTTGTTGTTCCCATGCCTGACCAAATGCTTTTCAAGCGCAAAATGAAAACAGTCTTAAGAAAGAGTTCCATTGTTGCTTGGTGCAAGATAAGTGTTAATATTTAAGGACTGAATCAATATCTGTAAATGGAAACAGTCTTAAGAAAGAGTTTTATCGTTGCGTGGTGCAAGATAAGTGTTAATATTTAAGGATTAAATCAATATCTGATAGTTTTCATGTAAAACAGTTGGGTTGTTAAAAGTACATGAAGCCCTTTGTGTTTACCTTAAATGATCCAAATGCTTTTCAAACTCAGAGGAAAATCATCAAATATTGATTCCTTGATTGATTAACGCTTTCTTCCATATATACGCATTTTTACACATGTGCCACCAGTGTAGATCCAGATCAGCCGGCACAACTGATCAGGTTCGCTTTTTGGTCAGAAATAACCTAACCAATCCAAAAGAGAACACTGTTGGTCCGCGCAATAAAAGTGACTCTATGGAGAAAAGGGTTAACACACAGAAATTAATGCAGAAACTATGAGAAGTATTCGTGATTAAAAGGCTTTTTTTGAATGGCCTACGGAACATCCACGCTGATGAGAAATCCAAAGATGGCATGTTTTATCGCAGTAACTTGTGGCAAAATGTGCATGCTCATTGACAAAACACGCCGAAACATTGTGCACAGTCCAACAAATTGTCAGTGGCTTTTACAGTAGCCTCACCCCTTAACCCTTTCCTCCATAGACACACCTTTATTGCGCGGGTGAACAGTGAAGATCGAGATCAGCCGGCACATCAGTGCCATCCAATCAGGATCTGCACTGTTCGCTATTTAATGTATTAGGTTATTTCTGACCAAAATGAGACCAGTGCAGATCCTGATCAGATAGCATGGATGTGCCAGCTGATCTGGATCTACACTGGTCGTACACGAGTAAAAATAAATATATATGGAGGAAAGGGTTAAAGAAATATGTCACATTGTGTACCATCAGTAGCTATTATTCGTTAGCCGATTATTCAGCTTATTTTTAAAGAAAGAAGTTGAAGTGTAAATATAGAAATATATTTACCACGGCACTGTTAGCAAACTGACTATGTTCATTTTCTAACTCGACAGCGAACTGGTGGGACATACCAATCTCTGTGTAATTGACTAGAAACATGTCCCGGTTATGATATATCCAGTTGAACATCTGAAATTTTAACAGAAATAAAATGCACATACGTTTAAACTTTTAAATCTATACTTAAATGCTACTTTGAAGATTTCACAACACCTGTTTAGGTGTCCTTTTGCTGGCCTTACATGTCAGTGAAGCTATATAAGCTCAACAGAGCTCTGGTGCCAAATCTGGACAATTTCAGCAAATAAACAGGCGATCTATAGCACAAGATCCAACTAGAATCAATCACTCAGAACACAAAATACCTTCAATTTCTCTCCTAAATTATTGTAGATGACATTGTAAACAGATAACACAAAAAAATTCATGATCCCGATTGTATGTAAATTTCAAGGACAACAAGAGGGTCCATAGGACCCTGGGTCGCTTACCTGTCAACAACTGCTCAATGGTTTCAAGAGTTGTGTGCATGTTTGGTAAAATCAAGTCAAAAATTTAAAAAAAAATTAAGCTGCTATTGTGGAGAAAATGTAACTAGATGATGCTCTATACCAAATATCTAAGCTCTAGGCCTTACGGTTTCAGAGAAGAAGATTTTTAAAGATTTACTATATAACACTATGTAATAAAACTAGTGACCCCTGGGGCAGAGCCATTTTCGACCCCAGGAGAATAATTTGAACAATTTTTGTAGAGGACCACTACATGATGACACATACCAAATACCAAGGTTCTAGGCCTTGTGGTTTTAGAGAAGAAGGTTTTTTTAAGTTTTCCCTATATAAGTCTATGTAAAACAAGTGACCCCTGGGGCAGGGCCATTTTGGACCCCAGGGGGATAGTTTGAACAATTTTGGTAGAGGACACTAGATGATGCTTTATATCAAATATTAAGGCTCTAGGCCTTGTGGTTTTAAAGAAGAAGATCTTCATGCTTTTCCTACATAACCATATGTAAACCAAGAAGACCTAGGGCGTGGCTGATTTGGGCCCAGGGGACATAATTTGAACAAATTTAGTAGACACCCATTAGACAATGCTACTTACCAAATATCTAAGCTGTACACATTGTGGTTTGTGAGAAGAAGATTTTTAAAGATTTCCTATATAAGTCTATGTAAAATGAAGTGACCCCTGGGGCGGGGCCAATTTTGACCCCAGGGAAATAATTTGAACAATCTTTGTAGAGTTCCACTAGAGGGTGCTAAATGCCAAATATCTAAGCTCTAGGCCTTGTGGTTTCAGACAAGAAGATTTTTAAAGTTTTTCCTATATAAGTCTATGTAAAATGAAGTGACCCCTGGGGCGGGGCCAATTTTGACCCCAGGGAAATAATTTGAACAATCTTTGTAGAGTTCCACTAGAGGGTGCTAAATGCCAAATATCTAAGCTCTAGGCCTTGTGGTTTCAGACAAGAAGATCTTTAATGTTTTTCCTATATAAGTCTATGTAAAATGAAGTGACCCCTGGGGCGGGGCCAATTTTGACCCCAGGGAAACAATTTGAACAATCTTTGTAGAGTTCCACTAGAGGGTGCTAAATGCCAAATATCTAAGCTCTAGGCCTTGTGGTTTCAGAGAAGAAGATTTTTAAAGTTTTTCCTTTAGGTTGCCATGGCAACCAGAGTTCTGCTTGGAATTCCATTTTTTGAACAATTTTGAAAGGGCATCATCTAAGCATTATTCCTGTTAAGTTTCATATAAATTGGCCAAGCCGTTTCAGAGAAGAAGTCGATTGAAGCAATTGTTGGCAACGCACGACGGACAACGCACGACACACGACGGACGACGGACATCAGGCGGTCACAAAAGCTCACCTTGTCACTTCGTGACAGGTGAGCTAAAAATGTAACGTAACAAACAAATAAGCCAGAAAATTCTCCCCACCCCCCAACCCCCACCAAATAAATTTCTACAGTATAAAATATATCTTTTCAACATCATCCTCAAATATTTTGTACTGTAAACACTGTTCTAAGCATTTAAGATAAACCCTTTCAACATCATCCTCAAATATTTTGAACTGTAAACACTGTTCTAAGCATATAAGATATACCTTTTCAACATCATCCTCAAATATTTTGAACTGTAAACACTGTTCAAAGCATTAAATTTTAAGATATACCTTTTCAACATTGTCCTCAAATATTTTGAACTGTAAACACTGTTTTAAGGATATAAGATATACCTTTTCAACATCATCCTCGAATATTTTGAACTGTAAACACTGTTCTAAGGATATAAGATATACCTTTTCAACATTGTCCTCGAATATTTTGAACAGTTAACACTGTTCTAAGCATTTAAGTTATACCTTTTCCACATCGTCCTCGAATATTTTGAACTGTAAACACTGTTGAAAGCATTAAAGATATACCTTTTCAACATCGTCCTCAAATATTTTGAACTGTAAACACTGTTCTAAGCGTGAGCGTTTTACAGTCCACAACTGGTTAAGGTGTAGTTTGGTAGAGTGCAGATTCTCCAACAACTGTGAAATCTGCGGTACCGCACTCTGGAAGTCTGCATTACCCGAGATCACAAGCTTAGTTCCTGGCGCTGAAAGATAGATTTGAGTTACTGTAAAAACATTTTATTTTGCGCGGGTTTAATTTTAGCGTATTTCGTGTTATGGTAAGAGTGCCAAATTCAACCCCAGCGAAATTTAACCATTTAACAGTATTTCTTTATAGAAAATACAGTTGCACAAATTCATACCCCTGCGAATGTGTAATTTACGGGTTTTGCGCGAAAAAACGTTCTCGCAAAATTAAATGATACTACAGTACTATCTGAGAATTTAACCCTTTATAGATACACCTTTATTGCATGGGTGAACAGTGTTGATTCAGGTTAGCCAGCACATCCCTGCTGTCAGGTCAGGATCTGCATTGTCAGGGGTTCCATTCGACCTGGGAGATGACCCCTTGACCCTTGAAATTTTCATAAAACCTTATTTTGACCCCTAGAATTTTAGCTGAAGGATCATTTTTTCCGTAAATTATGGGTATTTTTGGCTTTTACAGGCCCTGGCTTATAATTGAGAGAATCCCTTAAAAATGGACAAAATGACCCTTGAGATTGAGCAGCTAGTGGAACCTGTGATTGTTCGCAATTATGTTCATCTGGTTATTTCTGACTAAGAGACAACACATCCTGGTCGTGTGGGGATAAAACTCTATATAGAGTAAAGAGATTAACAAGAGGTGTTTGTCAAACACAAATGCCCCCCCTGACGTGCAAGTGATATCTATTAGCATTGAATTTAAATTTTTGGAAATTTAGAGACTTTTGTAAGCTTTAGCAATGAAGGGTACCAGTCATGAAAGCAATTTACAAGACGGTGGAACTCCTATATATCAATAACCAGGTCATCCAATGAGAGGATTACATTTACCTCGACAAACATAAGCGCGTGTAGATTAACCTAGTCTAACACAAAGGATTTTATTGTAATTTAAATCAAATATTCGCTATTGGCGGAGATATAGTAGCTCTAGTGTTATGTCAATTCCGGTAATGTGCAGGCTTTAGTGACCATCCATACGAAACCAAAGCATTTAATAAACACAAGTGAGTGATAATCAGTGCCTATTTATGACACGGCATATATTGAAATAGTTTAAAATTAATGTTATGGATCATTAATATATATCTTTACTTGAAATTGTCATGGGGAAAAATAATCACAACTTTACACTGAGAAGTATTTTATTTTATTATACAAATAAACATAAAAACGTTGTCTAGTTATTGATCGAACAAGGTTTTTTGTTGTCAAGGCCACCGTGACCTTGACCTTTGACCTACTGACCCCAAAACCAATAGGGGTCTTCTACTGGTCACGACCAACTTCCACACCAAACATGAGGTCTGTATCACAAAGCGTTGTCTAGTTATTGATCGGACAACGTTTTTGTATGCAAAGGCCACTGTGACCTTGACCTTTGACGTACTGATCCTAAAATCAATAGGGTTCTTCTATTGGTCATGACCAACCTCCACACCAAATATGAGGACTGTATCACAAAGCGTTGTCTAGTTATTGATTGGACAAGGTTTTTGTGGTCAAGGCCACTGTGACCTTGACCTTTGACCTACTGACCCCAAAATCAATAGGGGTCTTCTACTGGTCATGACCAACCTCCACACCAAATATGAGGACTGTATCACAAAGCGTTGTCTAGTTATTGATCGGACAAGGTTTTTGTGGTCAAGGCCACTGTGACCTTGACCTTTGACCTACTGACCCCAAAATCAATAGGGGTCTTCTACTGGTCATGACCAACCTCCACACCAAATATGAGGACTGTATCACAAAGCGTTGTCTAGTTATTGATCGGACAAGGTTTTTGTGGTCAAGGCCACTGTGACCTTGACCTTTGACCTACTGACCCCAAAATCAATAGGGGTCTTCTACTGGTCATGACCAACCTCCACACCAAATATGAGGACTGTATCACAAAGTGTTGTCTAGTTATTGATCGGACAAGGTTTTTGTGGTCAAGGCCACTGTGACCTTGACCTTTGACCTACTGACCCCAAAATCAATAGGGGTCTTCTACTGGTCATGACCAACCTCCACACCAAATATAAGGACTGTATCACAAAGCGTTGTCTAGTTATTGATCGGACAAGATGTGGTCTACGGACCGACCGACATACCGACCGACATACCGACATACCGACCGACATACCGACCGACCGACATGTGCAAAGCAATATACCCCCGCTTCTTCGAAGGGGGGCATAATAAACAAGGAGCACAATATGTTACCCTGGTAATAGTGAACAGTGTAGATCCTGATCAGATGGCACAGATGGCAGATCTGGATCTACACTGTTTGCCCATGGGGTAACAGTCATATTCCAAGGAGAAAATGGTCAATACAACTGATATGAAATATTTATTCTACATCCATACTTGTCTTCACAGAAGTTTAGTATTTATCTTTTAACATATTATCATTTTATCATTTACGCCTTTATCACATGGGCAAACACTGTAGATCCAGATCATCTCGCATAACTGTTGATGATATCTGATCAGGATCTATATTGTTGGCTTTTTGATTTATTACATTATTTATGACTTAGATGTACCCAGTGCAGATCCAGATCAGACCAGAGATTTGCTGACTGATCTGGATCCACACTGGTGGCACAGGCATTCAGATCTCTTGTATATATGGACTAAAGGGTCAACATCATTTTAACATCCATGTGCTTCAATAACCAGTGACCAGTAAAGATCCAGATAAGATGGCAGATGTGCCAACTGATCTGGATCCGCACTGGTCACACATATGTAAAAATTTGTATCCTTGTGCTTTCACTCACCTGCTTGATCTAAGCCTTCCCCAGTTATACTGGCTAATATACAGTGTCCCTCTCTGCCAAGGAGTTCAACAGGGGCCATTGTGACCCTTTTCTTCAGCATGTTGTGGTCCTCGAGCCGTTTCTGGGCTTCGCTAAGGTCTGTCGGCAGTTCTGGGTTTGTAAGTATACTACTCAACTCGTCCAGTTTATCCAAGAGATCTAACGCCTTCCAGATAAACTCTTCCAGCATCTACAATTATAATTATTACTATGGTAGCATTATATTTTGTACAGGTTTAAAGGTGCTTTGTCAAATTTCATGATAAAAAATAAGTGTTTTTTTTTTTCAAATACAAAAATTTGTAATATAAACTTTAGAAGACTCATAAACAAAAAAATGTGTTTTATTCATACCGCGCTTAACATACAAGCAAATTTATTTAAAGCCAAAAATCTAAAAATATTCCGTAAACAGGAAGTAGAGAGCATTGAGCATTAAATCGCTTTACACCATATGGGACTATAGGATAAAGCAATATGCAAAATATCAGGCAGCTGCATGTTATAGTTGCTAAGAAAACTGTGATGGAAATTTTGTAACAGACAGACGGACAGAAGAACGGATGGAAGAATGCACAAGGGTAAAGGGTAAAACAGTATACCCCCTCTTCTTAGAAGCAGGGGTATAAAAAGGCCTGTTAAAAGAAAAAGACGTTCTAGACAAGAGGGCCATAATGTGCTAACCTGAAAATATTTATACCTGCCTAAGCCAGGCTTTAGCCTATCTAGTTAATCTTGCTTCAGAGAAGAAAACTTTAACCTTTTTTCCCACTGATATGCCTTTTATCGCATGGGCAACTGGTATAGATCCAGATCATCTAGCACATCTGTGTTGTCTGATCTGGACTTACACTGCTGACTTCTTAGTCAGAAATAACCCAATAAATCTAAAAGTGAACAATGCAGATCCTGATCAGACAGCACAGATGTGCTGGCTGATCTTGATCTACACCTTTCACCCATTAGATAACAACCATATCCCATGGTGTAAAACGTTTATTCAGCATGTAAACCTTGACACTTACAAGTCTGAGTTTAATCCATTGCTCATGATCATATTCGAGGACACCATCAAATTCTCTCGTCAGCTGACTCCTGTCTACCGCCTTCAGCAGATTGTCAACTGATATCATTGTCGTCTAAAACAGAAACAATGTATATATACATATATAATAGTATATGAAAAATGGTACTCTATGAATATTAATGAATTCACAGTTCTATATGAAAATTAATTCCCCAAATGTAATAATGAATAATAATATGCCGAGACCTTGCTGACACGATTACTAGGAAACGACCAGGGTTGGATCTGAAGTGTTAGAGCATCCGGCATATTCTCTCGATCTATGGACTTCCCGAAATCAAAGCCTGTCTTTGCAGGAGGAAATTCGGCAGCGTTAAGGAGTTACGCCGCGCAACCAGGGATGTGACAAGATCATTTTCACATGACTGGTACATAGCTACGTTCAACATGTGGGTGTATAGACATCAGAAATGTGTTAGCATTAGCGGCAATTATGTTGAGGAAGTGTGAAGCTCACTTAACTTACGAATGACGTTGACATTGATTCACATTTGGAGCCTGGCAATGTATGTTTCAAGTTGTCCGTTAAATGTTTGTAAGAAGTTTATGTATTGATGAATTTTATTGAAAATTGCAGAATCTGATGCAAAGATGTTGTTTCACATCTTGTGACGAAAACTTTTGAATCAGTTAATTTTTAACAATTTTACAATACAATTCCACAAATATATTGAACTGCCCTCGTATATGAAAATTAGTTTCCCAAAAATAAAGAAACTACAGTTACTACACTATGTGAAAATTATTTCCCCTAAAATATTGTTGAATTCAGAGTAATACAAAAATTAGTTCCCCATGATTATTTATGAATTAGTTCCCAATGAATATGAATGAATTCACAGAACTATACCAAAATTAGTTCCCTGTGAATATGAATGAATTCACAGAACTATACCAAAATTAGTTCCCAATGAATATGAATGAATTCACAGAACTATACCAAAATTAGTTCCCAATGAATATGAATGAATTCACAGTGCTATACAAAAATTAGTTCCCCACTAATATTAATGAATTAACTGTATGTAAATTAGCTATTCACAATTAACATGAATTAACGGTACTATATGATAATTAGTTCCCCACAAATATTTATGAATTCAGAGTAATATACAAATATTAGTTCCCCACATAAATTAATATTCATTAATTCAGAGTAATATACAAAAACAAAATTATTTTATTATTAATGAGTTTGGAGTTCCATATGAAAATTATCTCTACAGAAAAAGTAATGAAATAACTGTAATATTTTACATTAGTTCCCCACAAATATTAATGAATTCAGTGTAATATAAAAAAATAAGTTCCCCAAGAATATTAATAAATTCACAATTCTATACAAAGATTAGTTCCCCACTAATATTAATGAATTCACAGTTCTATAGGAAAAATGAGCTGACCATGAATATTAATGCGTTTGGAGTACTATATAAAAATTAGTTCCCCAAGATTATTAATGAATTTACAGCATTATACAGAAAATAACAATAAAGTCATCAATCTGTGAGCTAATTGGATGACCAGATCAGTTTCAATTATGACTGCATTGTGAGCCTGATGTTGTGGTGTAACCACATGTGGTTTTGCTTACCTCAAAGTTGTATTTGGAGCTGCCAAGACTTGTGCGCTGCTTCTCCCAGAACTTCTCAGGTTTAATGATAAATGCAATGTTGATGTTGTCTGGGAAACACTCCTACAACAACAACAACAACAAGAAAAAATAATTTTATTCATTAAAGTTTTCATATATACAAAATCTCTAAAAAATTACACTTTATAGAATTACATGTATCACTCTTTAATTTCAAATTTTCAGACACTTGTCTTTTATCAAGAAAAATAAAAAATTGTTAGATAGCCTAAATTACATCCATATTTAATGTTGTTCCACATTAAAACAATTGAGTTAATGGAACGACATTAACTATGGATGCAACTTGGGCTATCTAAAAATTCTTTAATTTTCTTGATAAAGGACAAAAGTGTCCGAAAATTTGAAATTAAAGAGTGATAATTTTATAGTGTGTTATAATTGACTTCACTTTTGAAGATTTTAAGTAATTGTGATACCATGAACACTCCTAAAAATAAATTTGAAAATTAAAATTCCAAATTTAAATTTTACAAGAAATAGGTAATTAACCCTTTCCTGTACAGACACACCTTTATTGCTAGGGCGAACAGTTTAGATCCAGATCAGCCGGCACATTCGTGCCGTCTGATCAGGATCTAAACTGTTCGCTTCTTGATTCATTAGGTTATTTCTGACCAAAATGCGACCAGTGCAGATCCTGATCAGACGGCACGGATGTGCCGGCTGATCTGGATCTACACTGGTCGCACATGCGTAAAAATGCGTATCTATACAGGAAAGGGTTAAGGATGCTACAAAGTAACTTTAGATTTTTAAAAAGAATATTTACCATTTACTCCATGAATACAAGTATTATCACACATGTGAAGAGTGTAGATCCAGATCAGCTGCTCAATTGATGCCATCTGATTAGGATCTACAATTTTTGCCTTTTATTCATCTAGATCTACACTGATCACACATGCAATAAAATGTGTATATATGAAGGCAATAGTTTAAGTTTTCATATCAATTTTATTCTTTAAAGTTTCTAAACATACAAAATCCCTGAAAAAATTTAAAATCAAATTTTACAAGAAAAGGGTTATTAGAGGTCACTACATAACAACACCTAATTTTTTAACCCTTTACTCCAAACTTTTATAACCTTGGCCAAAAGTGTAGATATAGATCAGCCAACAGATCCTTGTTGTTTGATCATGATCTACACAATTCGTTTTTTTTATTCATTACAGTATTTTTTACCAACAAGTAAGTCAGTGAAGAAACTGATTTGAAGACTGATGTGCTGGCTGATCTGGATCTACACTTGTCACACTAGCGTAAAATGTGTATATATGGTGTAAAGAGTTAAAGAATATAAACCAATGTTTCTAGCCTAAACAGACCAGGATCTGTACTGTTTTCTTTTAGATTATATAATGTTATTTTTTTTACCAATGTGACCCATCTAAATCCGGATCAGATGACATAGATGAACAAGATGATCTGTATCTACACTGGTGCCACACATGTTTAACATGTATCTAACATAGGGTTAAAAGATTTGTTAACAACTTTCTTCTTTTTTTTTCAGAAGAGCAACTTAACACCTTAAATTAAAAACAGTACAATTACTATTGAAATACGAAAGAGTTATATCATTTTTGCACAAAGGTGACACTATGTCACTATTAATAACCTTTTTATAAATAAACAAATTTCTGAAAATCAAAAAAAAATGTCAGTAAGCTCCAGTTAGGCCTTAAATAAAATATTGTTTGTTTCCCCATCCACGACCGACCCGAAAAAATCGTCGCGACCCGAAAAATTTTATCGCTGAAACCTAAATAATATTTTTTTTATTTGGTACTAAAACCTGGAGACGAAAATGCGTTTATTTGTAACCAGCTTGATAATTTTTATGTGGATCATTCTTCAAAAAACTTTAAAATAAAAAAATATTTTGACCTACCTACTGACCCATACTTCATCTGCCTGGGTCGGGATGGGGAAACAAAGAATATTTTAAGTCTGGCCTTACCTAGTGTCTGGCTCATATTTTACAAGTAAATTGTTTGATTTCAATTCGTAAGTAACTGTAGCCAATACAGCAGCATTAACCCTTTCCTGTATAGATACACCTTTATTGCTAGGGTGAACAGTTTAGATCCAGATCAGCCGGCATATCCGTGCTGTCTGATCAGGATCTAAACTGTTCTCTTTTTGATTCATTAGGTTATTTCTTACCAAAATGTGACCAGTGCAGATCCTGATCGGACGGCACAGATGTGCCGGCTGATCTGTATCTACACTGTTCGCACATGCGTAAAAATGCATATATATGGAGGAAAGGATTAAAGGTGACACTATGTCACTATTAGTAATCTTTTTATAAATAAATAAATTTCTGAAAATTGAAAAAAAATGTCAGTAAGCTCCAGTTACCTAGTGTCTGGCTCATATTTTACCAGTAAATTGTTTGATTTCAATTCATAAGTAACTGTAGCCAATACAGCAGCATTAAAATGTTCAATAAAACCACGACTGTAAAGGTTACCTATTAATTTCTCTGTGCATCAAATACAGCTTTCAATGTTTTGAAAACAACGCTTAGTTTCAAATGCATGTAAAATGGAAATGCAATACTTTCATCTTGACAAAGTGCATGTTCGCAATCTATATAACTATTAATTTTAGTCGTCAAAAATGAAATAAAACAGAAATGTGTAAACATTATACACAAGGTACTCCTGATCAATTTTTAAATACAGTTTGAAATCAGTATGTAATAAAAAAGATATAGATAAACTGAAAAAAACAGAACTTAATACTTTTTTCAATATTTGACTTTTAAATGTTGAAACATTTTATTTAAATAATTAAACATGTCCATTATAGTATGCATTTAACCAAACGGGCAACTTATGCAGTGATTTCAATTGATGTAGATTCTTGCATTTTGATGCAAGCAAATTTCAATTTTTCCATTTTTGACCTCACCTGATTCAGAGCTTGGGGTCATTTTGATGCAGAAGAATTTAGAAACTAGAATGTGTCCTTGGACACTGATGCCCCCATTGCTGCAACAAAATTTGTAATATCAAAGGGCCATAACTCTGGTAAAAATGGTCGCAGGAAAAATTTCTTTCTTTACGATCATCTAAACATCCTGCTTGATCATCTGTGCAAGTTTGAAAGAAATCTGCCTTATAGTTTAGGAGGAGTTGATGCCACAAGATGGACGGACGGACGAGTGCAACTCTATATGCCTCCCACTTTGTGGGGGCATAAAAATGGCCAATTTTTCAAGAATAAAGATAGATATTGTGTCTATAGCATTTAAAATATAAAGTAAATGTTTATTTGAAACCATGAGAATAAGTTAAAATGAAGTTAAAGCAATTTTATAAGTTGTAAAGTTCACTGAAAACAAGCTAGTGACCCCTTGAAAATTCCCAAATGACCCCTGGTTTTCAAAAGCTATTGAAATCCCTGCTAATGTAGATCAAGATCAGCTTATGAATCCGTGCAGTCTGATTAGAATCTAAACTTATCTTGGGCAGTAGAAATGTTGATCCATATCAGCCAGCACATCCTTGCCAGCTGATCAGGATCTACACTGTTCACAGATTGGTAAGAAATGGACCAGACTGTAAAAGCCAATAGTGTTGATCCCAATCAGATGGCATAGGTGTGTCAGTTGATCTGGATCTACTTTGTCAACACGTGATACAAGGCTATCTATTGAGTAAAGGATAAAATTACCTGCATAGCTTTGAGTATCGGTTTGACATTCTGCCATGTTGACCCTCGCATGTCCAGTATAACTGTAAACCCCTTCTCTCGTACATCATCGCTACAACAAAGATATAATATAATTATCATTTATTTTAAATTATCATTTTATTATTGGTATTATCTTCAATTTAATATTGACTGCCAAACTGTATGAGTTTTATCGAATGTGCGACCAGTGTAAGTGAAGATTAACTGGCACATTCATGCTATCTGATCTGGATCTTCACTGCTTCTTGGTCAATAATAACTTTTTTTAGTCTAAAGCAGTGTAGATCCAGATCAGCCACCACATCAATGACATCTGATCTGGATCTATACTAATCGCTTCTCGGTCAGAAAAAACCTAATATATCTTAAGTGAATGGTGGATCCAGATCAGCCAGCACATCCATGCAATCTGATCTAGATCTAAACTGATCACTTCTTGGTCAAAAATAACCTAATTTAAAGGGAAAAGAACAGCTCCTGATCAGATGTCAAAGATGTGCTGACTGATCTGGATCTACTTTGTTAGCCTATGGGATAACAGCCATATCCCATGGAGTGAAGGTTTAAACTTACCCTTTACGCCACAGATACAACTTTATTGCATGGCAAACAGTGTAAATCCAGATCAACTGACACGTTAATGCCTTCTCATCAGGATCTACAATGTTCGCTTTTTGGATTCATTACGTTATTTCTGACTAAAATGGGACCAGTGCAGATCCTGATCAGATGACATGGATGTGATAGCTGATCTGGATCTACACTGCTGGCACATACATAAATATGCGTAAATATGGAGTTAAGGGTTAAACAAGTAATTACCTCGGAACACTCGCTAGGTAAGTCATTAATCTCCTTAGATCTTCATATTTCAATCGCTCTGGGTGGGTGTTTGATGGAAATGTTAGAATCGGTCCTCCTCGCTTGTCCCGCCCTCCTAAATTACGAAATAAATTATACCTTTACATAATATTGCCAAACATTGAGCAACACTGATTTTACTAGCTTATTTAGAAATTTATTTCACCAAGTGAGCTCGTTTCCATTAATTATTGAAATACACAATTCTGGAGTGCATGAGTGAAATATTCTTCTATTTTTTACAAATTTTGCTTTAAATGTATAATCTATATGTTTGGGGAACATGTAACAGAACATACTAATGGGAGCCAGAAAGGAATATTTAACAGAACATTCAGATGGGAGCCAGGCAAGATTTTTTAGAAAGGGGATTCATATGCAGTGGGTAGGATGTGGCACTGCTTCCAAAGATAGTTAAGCCAGGACAATGTTACATTGGGATAAAAAAAAATCAGCCTAAAAATACCATAATTTAGGCGTGTTTACATTACCTAAACAGTATAAAACCTTCAATAACTTTTTTGATACAAAATCCTGAAACAAAGTGTCAAGGATACCTTAGGCATCTGGTTGCACCTGTAGGTGGACTTTAAATTAAATATAGTATGAAGGCACTTACCTTGCAAAATAAATTATTTAAAAAAGGTCAAATAAACCACAATTTTTTCCCCAAGGCAACATTGTCCTCGCTTAACTATCTTCGGAAGCAGTGCCACGTCCTACGCCCTGATATGGGGCAGTTTTAGGGTACAATCTAGTTACATGATTATTTCTAAATTTCTGGCAAAAAATCCCAAAGAAAATTTAACTGCTGCTTAAAAATGGATCACCTGTTGCTAAATCAGTTAGAACATGCTTGTTGCTACATACCTGAGAGATAAGCCACTCTCTCCCTCAGGAGCGGGACAATGTCTGCTGCCTTTAAGCCCTCCGTCCTTCTGCCGCCTGAAATATACAACAAGCATCACTCTGCTGCAACAACTATCCCTTTCCTGTATAGAAACACCTTTATTGCTAGGGCGAACAGTTTAGATCCAGATCAGCCGGCACATCCGTGCCGTCTGATCAGGATCTAAACTGTTCGCTTTTTGATTCATTAGGTTATTTCTGACCAAAATGCGACCAGTGCAGATCCTGATCAGACGGCACGGATGTGCCGGCTGATCTGGATCTACACTGGTCGCACATGCGTAAAAATGCGTATATATCCAGGAAAGGGCTATTTTAACCATTTACGCCCATTGTACAGGTGTTTTTGTGAGTATGACCAATGTAGATCCAGATCAGCTGGCACATGGTATTTTTGTGTGCCACCTGATCTGGATCTACAGTTTCCTTTTAGATTCATTGTTGTTGTTGTTTTTTTTCAAACAAAGAAGCGAACAGTAAAGATCCTAATAAACTGCAAAATATGAAGACCCTGATTTCACTTACAAAGTCTGAAAGGATCTAAATGATCCTACATGTAATAAAACCTGTATAGAATGAGGTAAAAACTAGAAATGTGTCCATAGGACACGGATGCCCCCGCTATGCATGTTTGTCATGGTGAACATTTATGCAAAGTTATTTGAAAATCCAATAAGTAATAACAAACTCACAGCCCAGACAAGAAAATTCTGGTTTTAGTAATAGTGACCTTGACCTTGGACCTACAGGCACGGGAATTGTACACAACACAACGCCTTGTCATAGTGAACATTTGTGCCAAATTATTTTGAAATCACTTTGTTAATAACGAAGTTATAGCCAGTACAAGAAAATTCTATTTTTAGTAACAGTGACCTTGACCTTGGACCTACAGGCATGGGTATTGTACACAACCCATTGTCTTGATATAATGAACATTTATAGCAAGTTATTTTAAAATCTAATAAGAAATAACAAAGTAACAGAGCAGACAAGATTTTTCCAACAAAATTCTATTTTTAGTAACAGTGACCTTGACCTTGGACCTTAAGGCATGGGTGTTGTACGCGACACACCGCCTTGTCATGGTGAACATTTGTGCCAAGTTATTTTGAAATCCCTCCATTCATAAGGAAGTTACAGCCCGGACAAGAAAATTCTATTTTTAGAAACAGTGACCTTGACCTTGGACCTACAGGCATGGGTATTGTACACGACACACCCTCTTGATATGGTGAACATTCATACCAAGTTATTTTAAAATCCAATAAGAAATAACAAAGTTACAGAGCGGACACGATTTTTCCAACAAAATTCTATTTTTAGTAACAGTGACCTTGACCTTGGATCTACAGGCATGGGTGTTGTACGCGACACACCGCCTTGTCATGGTGAACATTTGTGCCAAGTTATTTTGAAATCCCTCCATTCATAAGGAAGTTACAGCCCGGACAAGAAAATTCTATTTTTAGTAACAGTGACCTTGACCTTGGACCTACAGGATGGGTATTGTACGCGACACACCGTCTTGATATGGTGAACATTCATACCAAGTTATTTTAAAATCCAATAAGAAATAACAAAGTTACAGAGCGGACACGATTTTTCCAACAAAATTCTATTTTTAGTAACAGTGACCTTGACCTTGGACCTACAGGCATGGGTGTTGTACGCGACACACCGCCTTGTCATGGTGAACATTTGTGCCAAGTTATTTTGAAATCCCTCCATTCATAAGGAAGTTACAGCCCGGACAAGAAAATTCTATTTTTAGTAACAGTGACCTTGACCTTGGACCTACAGGCATGGGTATTGTACGCGACACACCGTCTTGATATGGTGAACATTCATACCAAGTTATTTTAAAATCCAATAAGAAATAACAAAGTTACAGAGCGGACACGATTTTCGAACATACACACTGACACACTGACACACTGACACACACACCCACCCACACACAGCCAGGGTGAACACTATATGCCCTTCCGCCATTACATGGCGGGGGCATAAAAAGTTAACCCTTTCCTCCATAGACACACATTTATTCCGTGGATGAACAGTGTAGATCCAGATCAGCCGGCAGTCTGATCAGGATCTGCACTGTTCGCTTTATGATTTGTACGGTTATTTCTGAGCAAATGCAACCAGTGCAGATCCTGAACAGACCGTACAGATATGCCGGCTACTCTGGATCTGCACTGGTTGTATATGTGTAAAAATGCGTATATATGGAGGAAAGGATTAAAAACAGCACTTTCAATAAACCTTTATGCGAAAGAGGTACTGTATTTATATTTGACTTTGTCTAACACTAATTTTAACCAGTTAATAATTTCCTCAATATATATGCCGCTGGGCATTGGCAAATTGTGTAGATCTAGATCAGCTTGTACATCTGTGCCATAATTCTGTTCTGATTAGGATTTACACTGATTGCCTTATGATTATATAGATCATTTCTGACAAAGAAGCAAGCAGTGTAGATCTATGATTGTAGGGAGAAGTCAACTAAGAGTTTGACTTTCTGTTATGATGAAACATACAGTGAAAACTTATCTCTTGACTGAGCAGAGGGAGAGGTTCTTGACATTTGGGAGACTATTTCTCCCAAGTCTCCCTCTAAGCCGTTCCCTGACAGAATTTCTATTTGGCCAACATAGCTACCAATTCCATCTATTTCCTAACACTGGTACCAATATACGCCTTTATGGCATTGTGGAACAGTGTAGATCTGGATCAGTTGGGACATCCATGCAATTTGATCAAGACTTGCAGTGTTTGCTATTTGATTTATTTACAGATGTGTATAAGAGAAAATAAGAGCTATTTGGTTAAAACCCGACCGACCGCGTTGGTCACTTCTCCCTGTTTCTGAAAACTTCTTCTTAAATTTCCAGGAAGAGAAGTCACTTCTCCCTAAAATTTGCTCCTAGCTTAATCCCTGGGAGCGGATCGGGATCAACACTGTTTGCCCTTTAGATTCATCAGATTATTTTTGACCAATATCAACCAGTGTAGATCCATTATGAAATGGCATGGAGGTCCCAGCTGATCTAGATCTACATTGATCCTACCCCTGAAAAAAGTTAAAACCCTTATAATGTGGAGTAAAGAGTAACAAAACTGCAACTTTTATAATCCTACATGAATTTTAAGGGTTACGGTATATGCCACCATAGCTACCATTTTTCTTAACACTGGAACAAGTTAGAGTCGTGTTTTATCATAGAAAACAGCTGCATGTATCAGAGTTAATCTAGATATTGGCTTCAAGAGAAAAATCCAGGTATAATACAGGACAGTGTGGGGGAGGGACTACATAATATCTAGTGCTAACTGAACAACTTAGATTCCAATAACTTGGGCTGGGATCCACTTGAATTTCTATTACTAACTGTATGGTTGTGTTTTAAAGATAGCATGACATGTATTTACATCAATTAAAGCTCAAACTATTTTCTGAAAACCGGCTGGGGAAACCCTTCAATGCCAAGTGGTAAGTATATTTAACTGTTTACTGACTAGTATAGATCCAGATCAGCCTGCTGTCAGATCAGGCTCTACACTAGCTGCTCCAGGATTTATTAGGTTATTTCAGTAAATCCAGATTCAGGTTCTTCACTAGTTGCACATCCCATATATGCCATATCCCATGGCATAGTTTTAATTCTGCCATACCCCATGGCATAAAGTGAATATAATTCTGCCAAACCCATGGCATAAAGTGTTAAATTCTGCCATACCCCATAGCATAGTTTTACCCCATGGCATTAAGTGTTTAATTCTGCCATACCCCATAGCATAGTTTTACCCCATGGCATTAAGTGTTTAATTCTGCCATACCCCATGGCATAAAGTGTTTAATTCTGCCATACCCCATAGCATAGTTTTACCCCATGGCATAAAGTGTTTAAATATGCCATACCCCATAGCATAGTTTTACCCCATGGCATTAAGTGTTTAATTCTGCCATACCCCATAGCATAGTTTTACCCCATGGCATTAAGTGTTTAATTCTGCCATACCCCATAGCATAAAGTGTTTAATTCTGCCATACCCCATAGCATAGTTTTACCCCATGGCATTAAGTGTTTAATTCTGCCATACCCCATAGCATAAAGTGTTTAATTCTGCCATACCCCATAGCATAGTTTTACCCCATGGCATAAAGTGTTTAATTCTGCCATACCCCATAGCATAGTTTTACCCCATGGCATTAAGTGTTTAATTCTGCCATACCCCATGGCATTAAGTGTTTAATTCTGCCATAACCCCATGGCATTAAGTGTTTAATTCTGCCATACCCCATGGCATAAAGTGTTTAATTCTGCCATACCCCATAGCATAGTTTTACCCCATGGCATAAAGTGTTTAAATATGCCATACCCCATAGCATAGTTTCACCCCATGACATTAAGTGTTTAATTCTGCCATACCCCATGGCATTAAGTGTTTAATTCTGCCATACCCCATGGCATTAAGTGTTTAATTCTGCCATACCCCATAGCATAAAGTTTTAATTCTGCCATACCCCATAGCACAGTTTTACCCCATGGCATTAAGTGTTTAATTCTGCCATACCCCATAGCATAAAGTTTTAATTCTGCCATACCCCATAGCATAGTTTTACCCCATGGCATTAAGTGTTTAAATATGCCATACCCCATAGCATAGTTTTACCCCATGGCATTAAGTGTTTAATTCTGCCATACCCCATGGTATTAAGTGTTTAATTCTGCCATACCCCATAGCATAAAGTTTTAATTCTGCCATACCCCATAGCATAGTTTTAATTCTGCCATACCAAATGGCATATAGTGTTTAATTCTGCCAAACACATGGCATAAAGTGTTAAATTCTGCCATACCCCATAGCATAAAATGTTTAATTTTGCCATACCCCATAGCATAAACTGTTTAATTCTGCCATACCCATGGCATAGTGTTTAATTCTGCCATACCCCATAGCATAGTGTTTAATTCTGCCAAACCCCATGGCATAAGGTGTTTTATTTTGCCTTACCCAAAGGTGTAAAGGTTTTAACTTATGTCTGGAACACATTTTTTCCTAATCTTACTGGCTGTTGAAGACAAGAAAACATGAAGACTTGAATAGGTACAATTAGCGATATCTACATCTGATCTCAGGCATTTGCAGTTGTTTTTCATCTCTTACATTTTTGGCTGGATTTATCAAGAAAAAAATCTGCCTTGGTAAAAATTGAAGGATATTGTTTATGCTGTTTTTGCATAAAGGTCTTGCCTCACAATCAATACAGACAAGTTCAATTTTACTTTTGACAGAGGGGTGGGGGAGGTTAACTCTTAACTTCTAATTGAAGGTCTAGTTTTTATCATGTGTTTGGCCTGTTTAGATCCAGATCAACTGGCATATCTGTTCTGTTTGGCTAGGAAGTGCCATTTTTAAATTTTCAATAAATTTCTGGTATACTGGCAATTAACCCTTTACTCTTTATAAATCGGACTGTCAATCCAGGGGTCGTGAGTTCGATCCCCAGCCGAGGCGGGAAAAATTTCTCCGTGACAATTGAACTCGGACATTGCGTCTGAGAGTCATTTGTCCCTCAACTCTGATTCAAGTGAGGAAGCAGTCAGTCGCTTGCGGAGAAATTGGTTAGTACTGGTTAGAGACCCAGGAACACCGGTTAGGTGGACTGACCGCCTGGATATAACCAGTAAGGTGTTGAAACCAGGCGTTAAACCCCAAACAAACAAACAAACAAACAAACATACTCTTTATAATATCCTATGGGCGAACAGTGTAGATCTAGATCAGCCATTTGATCAGAAGCTACACTGTTCTCTTTTCATTCATTAAGCTCATTTCTCACCAAGAAGTGAACAGTGTAGATCCTGGCCAGACAGCACAGATGTGCCTTCTGATTTGGCTCTACACTCTTAACCCATGCAATAAAAGGCGTATTTATGGAGTTAAGGGTTAATTGTCAATATCACCTAAAAATGATCAAAAAAACTTTCAAGGGGAATCAGATTCAGCAGCTAGTGGATCCCTTAGAGATTATCAACAATATCTTAGGAGTAAATTTATGGCCACCATCAAAGACAAACGTTACAAAAAGCGCCAACAGAATCGGATGGCTGTGTTTGTACAGCTATGACAAACAAACATAAGTTATGAAACTACAACAAAAAGCACCAGACCCATTTCCATTATTATGATATTTCCAAGATTACAATCATTGTATGGCTATTGATTCAATGACAACAAACATTTTGTCGGTCTATGCTAGTCCGAGAACATTTTATTGCTGGGGGGATGACTCACCGGAGCTATTTATAGCTATTTTTCTGCCCGTCTCTTTACTCAGTATATACCTGTTTTTAACCCGTTCCTTCACAGACACACCTTATTCCATGTGCGACTAGTGTAGATCCAGATCAGCTGACACATTTGTGCCGTCTGATCAGGATCTGCACTGGTCGCATTTTGGTCAGAAATAACCTAACAAATCAAAAAGTGAACAGTTTAGATCCTGATCAGATGGCACTGATGTGCCGGCTGATCTGGATCTAAACTGTTCGCCATCACAACAAAGGTGTAAATATGGAGAAAAGGGTTAAGGGTGTGTGACCAATAAGGCCTGTCTGATCTGGATCTGCATTGCTCAGTATCTAAATTGTTTGCTTTTAGATTCATTCGATTAAATCTTGGTCAGAAAAAATCTAATGAATCAAAAACGGAACAGTGTAGATTCTTATCAGATTTGCCAGCTGATCTGAAATCTGAATATACACTGTTAACCCTTTCCTCCATAGAAACACCTTTATTGTGTGGACGAACAGTTTAGATCCAGATCAATTAATGCAAGTTGCTAACCATAATAGGCATGAGCAGGAAACGTCAAAACAGTTTGTTGTTTTGACATTACCTGCTCATCGACATATCAAGCTGGTAAACGACGGACAACAACGAACTAACATCGCCGACCATGACCGACCAACAGATCATCGATCAGTTGTACTGTCTGATAAAGATCTAAACTGCTTGCTTTATTTATATAACGGGATATATCTGACCAAATAGTGAACAGTGCAGATCCTGATCAGAAGACATGGATGTTGCAGCTGATTTGCACGGTTCGCCAATACCAGAAAAGCATATATATGGAAGAACGAGTTAAATCACTCATAGCGGGGGCCGTTCATGAGTGCTCAGCCCCCTCAGAAAATTTCCTAAAAATCATGCAGTTTACCAAAAAGGTCACTATATAAATGCTTATTCATTCCCCTTTAGAGAAAAACTCACGCTATATTTTCAAAATTATAGGGCATGGGCCCCTTCCCTAGGCAGTGAAAAAAATCCAAGTTATAACATTCTTGCTCTAAGGTGAAATTTAATGTAATTTTTCTACTGGTATGGCCAAGCCATACATACAAAAGTGCCATTTTATTTTTATTTTTTCTACAATTTTAAAAACATTAATGATTTCTGTACAGCAGTAACACTGAAACTAGCAAGGTTTATTTCACTAAAAAATCATGAATGAAATTCTTATCATATTATCTGGGTCATATAAAAACAGGCAACATACTGTACCTGCAGATATTCTGAATGTATGTTTAATGGTCTGCCTCTAGTTCCATTTATAAATATTATGTAACAAATAATGAGTGTTGCTGTTAGGCAAAATAAAATTAATTCCTACATTCTCATCCCTGCCCGCCCCTCAAAAATCACTAGCCCGAACGTTTTTTTATTTTGAAAAAAAAATGCGTACATCAAAATATACGTTATGAGTACAAATCTGTAGAGTACAAAAGTGCAGTAAGAAATATTTTAGTGCAAATCAGCAATTCATAGTTATCTAGACACTTATTTATCATTGCACTTCACAAGGGTCATTAGAAACAGTGGAAACGATAAATAAAAAATGAAACCCCGCCCACCTGCACCATTTTTCCCCAAAATTCGGATGAGAATATCTAGAGGAATTAATGTTCTATTGCCTACCTATCCTAATAAAACTTCCTAGGACCATGAGTGGTGGGGGTGGGGGCACTAATTTAAGATAATCAGCGCATCCATGCAGTCTAATCAGGATTTAATTCTGTTTAATTCTTGGGCAGCAATAAACTAATGAAGCTAAAAGAGAAAAGTGTAAATCTCTCAACTTAAAGCCCCAGCCCTAGAGGTTCCACTAGCATCTGAATCTCAAGGGTCACCTCGATCAATTTTAGGTGATTCTGCCAATAAATAGCCAAAATACCCCATATGTATGGAAAAAAATTACCCTTGAACTATAATCATAGGGGTTAATTTTAGGCATATTTGAAATTTCAAGGTGTCATCTCCAGGGTCAAATGGAACCCCTTATTATGCAGACTGATTAAGTTGGACAATAACTGCTTATTTCCAAAACCATAATAACTGAAGTACTTAACACGGTTAAAATCATTAAGTTAACAAGATTAAGCATATTTATTCTTTAGCCTTTGGGTATACAAAAATCAAAGATTAAATCTTAATTACATGTAGGATTGTGATCTGTTTCTAAACGCAAGCTTTGTATTTTACTGATTTTATAATAGATTTACCTTTCCTTCAGTTTGGGTAATCCAATATATATTGATTCAGTTTGCAGGGGTGATTGTTTTAAAGTGTACCCATTACCCTGGATTTCATTACATGTGCCACCAGTGTAGATCCAGATCAGCTGGCTCATCTGTAATCTGATCTGGATCTCCACTGGTCCCTTGTTTGGTCTGAAATTACCAATTTATCAAATGAATTAAAAGCAAACATTGAAGATCCTTATCAGATCACATGGATGTGCTGGCTGATCTGGATCTACACTGTGCACCATAAAACAGTAAGCAAACAGTAGAAGAAAAGCTGTATTCCATGGAATAATGGGTTAACAGGGCTTTTCATCCTTATAAAACAGAGGCCTATAAAAGGCCTCTTCCCAATCCAAAAATATAGTATTTTTTCCCAATTGTGGCATAAACTCTTCCCAAAATGTTAGGTAAGATGTCGAAAAATGGTTAAAACTCCTTGGAGGAGTGTTTGAAAATTGAAGTCTGGAAAATAAAGTGCATAATAAATTAGATTTAAGTTAAAAATACCTATTACTATTCAATTTCATAAAGTAGAACCCATCTTTCAATTAATTTTGTTTTCCCAAAATAAACAATTATTGCACGTAAATTTCCCAATTGGAAAGGCCAGGGCCTCTTCCCAATTTTCTTAGGAAAAGCCCTGGTAAAGGACCCTTAACAATTTACTCCATATATTATTATATAATATACAGTCAAACCTGTCTTAAGCAGCCACCCAAGGGAGTGACAAAAAGTGGCTGCTTAACACGGGTGGCTGTTAAAGACAGGTAAACATTAAAACAATATGTCAGTTTATGACAAATTCAAACTAGCTTTTTAAGACAGGCGGTTACTATTCGCAGGTGGCTGCTAAAGTAGGTTGAACTGTACACGCTTTAACATGTGCGAGACCAGTGTAGATCCAATTCAGCTTGCAGCATTGTGTACTCTGACCGAGATCCACACTGGTCTCTTTTTTGGTTAGGAATAACCTAACGAATCAAACACAGTGATCAGACGGATGTGCTGGCGGATCTGGATCTACACTGTTTGTCTATGCAATAAAGGTACATCTAGGGAGAAAAGGGTTACGTGGGTCTACATTCCTTGCAAAACAATTAAAATGGCTTGAAACTTTTGAGATAGAATAAGTCAAATCAGCAATTAATTGAGGGTACCAATCTTACATAACTGGGTATCTTCATAATCTTTCGTTCGATATTCAAGTATTCTAATGTATTTTTTTTTCATTAATCACCAGTTTGACTGCTATGCTGAATGTACCAGTGTATACTATTGTTATATGCCAAAAGGGGAGTTTAAAAAGGTCAAAGGTGATTTTTTAGATGATTTTTCAGGAAAACAAGAGCTGTCACTGTAAATGACTTGTGTCTGCCAAGGTTGTGTGGTTAATGAGATTAAACTTATAACTTAATCTTAACCCTTTCCTCCATATATACACATTTTTACACATGTGCGACCAGTGTAGATCCAGATCAGCCGGCACATCTTCACTGGTCGCATTTTGGACAGAAATAACCTTACAAATCAAAAAGCGAACAGTTTAGATCAGTTTATGTCCTGATCAGAGGGCAAGGGTGTGCCGGCTGATCTAGATCTAAACTGTTCACCCATGCAATAAAGGTGTGTCTATGGAGGAAAGGGTTAACCCATTTTAAAAGTGTAGATCAAGATCAGCTGGCACATGCCTGCCATCTGATGCTTTAGCACACTGTTCGCTTTTTGGTAAAAATGACCTAATGAATCAAAAGCTAACAGTGAAGACTCCTGTCAGATGGCACAAATGTGTAAGCTGATCTGGGTCTACCCTGTTCACCCATGGATAACAGCCATATCAAATGGAGTAAAAGGTTTAAGATCAACTCGCATCTTGATCAGAAATAACACAATGTAATGAATCCAAAGTGAACAGGGGTTCTACTAGCTGCTGAATCTCAAGGGTCATTTTGACCATTATTAGGGAAATCTGTCAATTTTTAGCCAAAAATATCCTTTATTTAAGGAAAAAATGACCCTTCAGCAAAAATAATGGGGGTCATAATGAGACTTTTTGGAAATTTCAAGAGTCAAAGGGTCATCTCCCGGGTCAAATGGAACCCCTGAGTGAACAGTGCAGATCCCTATCCTGATGTGTCAGCTGATCTGTTCACTCATGGGATCACAGCCATATATCATGAAGTCAAGGATAAAGATGCCGAGTCTTCAGCCCCGGAAAATAGGAATTGAAATATCCTTAATAATCTTGGTCAGTGTTACATCTGCTTTTATGAGCATGGTATGAATTTCACTGAATGTTTGCTGTAAGCCTGTAACAATGTAATCCGTGAGAATGATTTGTTTGATCTTCTTGTTACACGGATCAAGTTAACCCTTGAATTTACACGAGGAAAACAAACATTATAAATTGACAATTGCACAATGAATCATACCTTCAAACTGATAACATTGTAGCCAAAGAAATACAAAATAGAAAGTGTTTTCGCTATATTCGAATTTTCTAAGGTGCTGTTTTGGGAAAGGGATTCGATTTTTTTTAACCAGTGATGGCCTTATAACAGATTTTAAACCTTACTTCATATCTACACATTTCGTTGCTGTGCTTACACCCATATGATAAATGGCATATCCAGGGATTTCAATAGCTTCTGAAAACCAGGGGTCATCTGCAGACATGGGGCGAATTATTTTTAAAAGTAATGCATTAAATTAGCATTATTTGTCAAATTTGTGCATTAAATTAAATTAGCATTACTACATTTTGAGAAAGTAATGCATTAAATTAGCATTATACCAAAAAGTAATGCATTAAATTAATCATTATTTTATTCACAAGTGAACTGACAATAAAAGTCAACAATCAGTATGATATTATGTACAAAAGGGATCATCTTCCAAAAACAACTGTTGAACCCAAAGTTTAATATACACAGAATCAATCTGAAAGTGTGAAGACCTAAAGTGACACCTCAAGAACTTACAACAAAACTTTTCTCAGTACACATAGAATAGTGCATCTTTAGCTTTTTAACACACTTTTGTTATCTCGCTATCTTTGATTTATTGCTGTTTTTCACACATTTAGTTTGTAGTATTGACAAAGGACTACACTGTCAACTTATTAAACTATTATGTCACCTGCTTCTGCATTACATGCGGATTTCCTGAAATCTGTCATAACCTCAAATAACCTTACAATGACACTGAATCAGCAAGTAAAATTATAAATAAACATTACTTCATGTGAGTGTATGTAAGAGTTTTGTACAAGTCTAAAAGTTGATTTCGATGCTATCTTATTTCAGAACAACATTTTTGGGTATTTTGCACTGAACTTCAAATGTCTACCAGTAACATTTTCAGGAATACACTGCAACCTCTTTAAAACGCGGTATAGCGGGTCCATCATCCCGACCGCGTTAATAAGTGAAACCGCGTTATATTTACCCGCGCAAAATACATGTCCCGATTTTCCCGCGAAAAATACATGACCCGATTTTCTCGCGCAAATATACTACCTAATACACAACTAACGAGATTATGCATAATTCCACGTAACGTCATGATTCTCCACACTGTACTCGACAAATAATATTTCTTACAAGACATACAATTACCAAAGTTCAAATAAAAAAGCAAAACGGCAAGAGACTGACTAATAACACCAAGATCAAAATCGGATCGGCCTTAAATTATTGTAATGGAATTAAAGACCGTATATCTACACTGCAACCTCTTTATAACGCGGTATAGCGGGTCCATCATCCCGACCGCGTTAATAAGTGAAACCGCGTTATATTTTCCCGCGCAAAATACATGTCCCGATTTTCCCGCGAAAAATACATGACCCGATTTTCTCGCGCAAATATACTACCTAATACACAACTAACGAGATTATGCATAATTCCACGTAACGTCATGATTCTCCACACTGTACTCGACAAATAATATTTCTTACAAGACATACAATTACCAAAGTTCAAATAAAAAAGCAAAACGGCAAGAGACTGACTAATAACACCAAGATCAAAATCGGATCGGCCTTAAATTATTGTAATGGAATTAAAGACCGTATATCTAGTTTGTTTAGATGCCTGCAGCAATATTTTATTTTTTTATGACGCAAACTCTGACATTTACGAACGTAAATGTAAAATAAATATTAAAACACTAACCATCGTGAACATATTCCATAATTTATAAATTACATGCTAATTTTATCTCCAGTATAATATTTCAGTATTATTGCATCATCAACCAACTTAAACCAGCTACAAAATGCCAAATGTCACGTACACACTTCTTGCAGATCAAACGATTTCATAGCAGAGCCGACAAAACATCACAGTGTCGATACGAGCCGACATTTTCTTTGAAGTCGCATTTCATTGACAGATATTATCGCTGTTTACCTCCATAGTCAAAAAAATGCAACATCCATGAAATTAACAGGAAGGCGGATCAAAGCAAAATGTACATCAATGAACTACCGACAGGTTTAAAACATGATTGGGAATATTTTTTTGTTTCTTTCTGAATTGTGCGGATTATGTAATAATTATAGGGACAATCCAATTTAGTAATGGATCAATGATAAACAGTAAGTAAGCATTCACAAGTTTGCCTCGGGCTGATACCTGTCACAGGGAAAGGTGTTAAAACACGGTTGTTTTAGGGATAAAATGTGTGCGTCACTTATGTACATGTTACAATTGTGACTTCCGGTTTCGATTTATTTGCCGTTTTACGATAAAAAATGACTTCCGGTTTCTATTTTTTGCCGTTTCATGGTAAAATATGGACTTAGAAAAAAAATAGGGGATCCACGGGACGACCGCGTTATAATGGAGCGCGGATCTAAACGAAGCGCGTTATAAAGAGGTTGCAGTGTAGTTTGTTTAGATGCCTGCAGCAATATTTTATTTTTTTATGACGCAAACTCTGACATTTACGAACGTAAATGTAAAATTAATATTAAAACACTAACCATCGTGAACATATTCCATAATTTATAAATTACATCCTAATTTTATCTCCAGTATAATATTTCAGTATTATTGCATCATCAACCAACTTAAACCAGCTACAAAATGCCAAATGTCACGTACACACTTCTTGCAGATCAAACGATTTCATAGCAGAGCCGACAAAACATCACAGTGTCGATACGAGCCGACATTTTCTTTGAAGTCGCATTTCATTGACAGATATTATCGCTGTTTACCTCCATAGTCAAAAAAATGCAACATCCATGAAATTAACAGGAAGGCGGATCAAAGCAAAATGTACATCAATGAACTACCGACAGGTTTAAAACATGATTGGGAATATTTTTTTGTTTCTTTCTGAATTGTGCGGATTATGTGATAATTATAGGGACAATCCAATTTAGTAATGGATCAATGATAAACAGTAAGTAAGCATTCACAAGTTTGCCTCGGGCTGATACCTGTCACTGGGAAAGGTGTTAAAACACGGTTGTTTTAGGGATAAAATGTGTGCGTCACTATGTACATGTTACAATTGTGACTTCCGGTTTCGATTTATTTGCCGTTTTACGATAAAAAATGACTTCCGGTTTCTATTTTTTGCCGTTTCATGGTAAAATATGGACTTAGAAAAAAATAGGGGATCCACGGGACGACCGCGTTATAATGGAGCGCGGATCTAAACGAAGCGCGTTATAAAGAGGTTGCAGTGTATTTAAGGTTTTGACAATTGGTGGGAAATATCTTGTCCAAATGAATGTTATTTGTTGACAGAGCTTTATAGATTTCTGGCTATTCATTTGTTTTAAATTCAGCATTTTCTAAGACAACTCAGCTTAAGAACTTGTGGCTTCATCATAGAAAAATGTTCAAACTTTACAACATCCAGATGAAAAGGCTTGACTCTTACATATAAGTCTGTTCCTTGTTTTACTAATAGTGAACATATATCAAACTACTTAACTGTTATAACCATGTTTTTCTCTTGCTTTAAATAAGATAATATGTAATAGACTAATAACATATTAAATATTTAGAGAATCTTTGCATTAAAAAGTAACTTTTAATATATATATATATATATATGTAAATGAATCAACAAAATCTAATACGTAGTTACACAAAATCCAATTAATGCTCAATAATGCTAAGCATTACAGCATTTTGGCATAGGTAATGCATTAAATTAGCATTAAAATAATGCTAAATCTGTTGCATTAATCATTTCCTTTCATTACTGACAAAAAGTAATGCATTATTAATGCATTAGCATTAAAATTTAATTTGCCCCATGTCTGGTCATCTGACCCCTGTTTGGAATTTTCAAGGGGTCATGATCAGATGGTCACTAGTCATATCTTGTTTTCTGTGAACTTTACTACTAATAAAATTGCTTTATCTGCATTTTAACTTATTTTCATGGTTAAAATAAACATTTACTTCATACTTAAAATGCATAAGACACAATATCTATCTTTATTCTTGAAAAATATTACCCCTTTTCCTAAATTCCCCTGCATCAAAATGACCCCAAGCTCAGAATTAGGTGGGGTCAAAAGTGGAAAATTTCAAATTTGCTTGCATCAAAATGCAAGAATCTGCATCAATTGAAATCACTAATATCTATGGAGCAAAGCCCAGTTGACAGGCTATATTCCTCCAACTAGTTAATGGCAATAATCCTGGTGACATGACTTACCGGAATCCATAAACAAGAGCCAGTCGGAAACGACAGCACGCTCGACTATTCGAAGTCAGACATATTAAAGCACATTTAAAACTGGGCTTCATTTAAACTGGGGAGTGATTCAGGAGTTTATGACACCCAACACACACACATGAACAAAAGTTTCTTAATCCAAGTTAGGAAATCAATAAATTACACTTAATTTATTATTGTAGTTTTTTTTAGAGGGTTTACACAACCCAGTCCAAACACCCCTGCCCACCTATAGTGTGGTGTAGTATAGTAACGTATGGTATTGTTGTTGGTGGTGTTGTTGACGGTGTTGTTGTTGGTGGTGTTGTTGGTGTTGTTGTTGTTATTAGGGTTTTTGTTGGTTGTGTTGTTGGTGTTGTTGTTGTTGGTTGTGTTGTTGTCAGTGTTGTTGCTGTTGGTGGTGGTTGTTGATGCTATTGTTGGTGTTGATGTTGTTGTTGGTGGTGTTGTTGACGGTGTTGTTGGTGGTGTAGTTGTTGTTATTTGTGTTATTGTTGGTTGTGTTGTTGGTGTTAATGTTGGTGTTGGTGTTGGTGGTATGTGGTGGGGGGTGGTGGTAGTGTGGTGTGGTGTGGTGGGTGGTGGTGGGTGGGTGTTGGTGGTGGTGGGTAGTGGTAGGGGGTGGTGGTGGGTGGTGGTGGGTGGGTGGGTGTGGGGTGGGTGAGGGTGGGGTGGGTGGGTGGGTGGGTGGTTGTGGGGTGGGTGGTTGTGGGGTGGGGGGTGGTGGTGGGGGGTGGTGGGTGGGTGGGTTGGGGTGGGTGGTGGTGGTGGGTGGTGGTGGTGGGTTGATGTGGTGGTGGTGGGTGGGTGTGGGGTGGGTGGGTGTGGGGTGGGTGGTGGTGGTGGAAGGTGGTGGTGGGAGGTGGGTGTGGGGTGGGTGGGTGGGTGTGGGGTGGGTGCTGGTGGTGCTGGTGGGTGGTGGTGGATGGGTGGGTGTGGGGTGGGTGGTGGTGTGGTGTGGTGAGTTGTGTTGTGTTGTGTTGTGTTGTGTTGTGTTGTGGTGTGGTGTGGTGTGGTGTGGTGTGGTGTGGTGTGGTGTGGTGTGGTGTGGTGTGGTGTGGTGTGGTGTGGTGTGGTGTGGTGTGGTGTGGTATGGTATGGTATGGTATGGTATGGTATGGTATGGTATGGTATGGTATGGTATAGTATAGGTATAGTATAGTATAGTATAGTATAGTATAGTATAGTATAGTATAGTATAACCACTCAACACTTTCAACCAAAGTATGTTAAGTACATCTGTTTTAAACCTTTTCTATAGCATTACCTATGAAAAACACTAACATTGATACTTTAACCATAATTTCTAAGTCTTAATTCTAATTTCTAAGCGAAAAAGGGCAAAAATTAAATAAAAAAAGCAAGGATGAGTTATGGGCCTTTGAAAATCAACCTGATGTATGATAAAATAAAGGTATACAAAGTTTTAAAGTTGTCGTTTTAATAGAATGAAAGATATGAGGTTTCACCACCTTGCACGCAAACTTTAACCTTAATTTCTAAGTCTTTAAAGGGCAATAATTTGATATAACTCAAAGAAAGAGTTATGGTTCTTGGCATACATAGTCAGGGTCATGATAGTGAACAAGCTTCAAAGCTATAGTACAAGAAGTATGAAAGTAACTAGCTTGCACGCAAACTTTAACCTGAAATTCTAAGTTGAAAAAGGGCCATAATTTGATTAAAAATTAAAGAAAGAATTATGGTTCTTGGCATACATAGTCAGGTTCATGATGGTTAACAAGTGTTGAAAGTTTCAAAGCTATAGTACAAGAAGTATGAAAGTAACTAGCTTGCACGCAAACTTTAACCTGAAATTCTAAGTTGAAAAAGGGCCATAATTTGATTAAAAATTAAAGAAAGAATTATGGTTCTTGGCATACATAGTCAGGTTCATGATGGTTAACAAGTGTTGAAAGTTTCAAAGCTATAGTACAAGAAGTATGAAAGTAACTAGCTTGCACGCAAACTTTAACCTGAAATTCTAAATTGAAAAAGGGCCATAATTTGAACAAAATGGAAGTTAGAGTTATGCTTCTTGGCATACCCACCCTGGATATGATAATGAACAAGTGCTGAAAGTTTCAAAGCTGTAGTATAAGTAGTATGGAAGTTACGAGTTTGTACACTAGCTTGCACGCAAACTTTAACCTGAAATTCTAAGTGGAAAAAGGGCTATAATTTTAATAAAATGAAAGTTAGAGTTTTGGTTCTTGGCATACACACTTGGGAGATGATGATGAACAAGTGTGCCAAGTTTCAAAGTTGTAGTATAAGTAGTATTGAAGTTATGTGTTTGTACAGTAGCTTGCACGCAAACATTAACCTGAAATTCTAAGTCGAAAAAAGGGCCATAATTTGATCAAAATGAAAGTTAGAGTCATGGTTCTTGGCATACACACTCGGGACATGATGATGAACAAGTGTGCCAAGTTTCAAAGCTGTAGTATAAGTTGTATTGAAGTTATGTGTCTGTACATTAGCTTGCACGCAAACTTTAACCTGAAATTCTAAGTCGAAAAAGGGCCATAATTTGATCAAAATGAAAGTTAGATTTATGGTTCTTGGCATACATACTCGGGACATGATGATGAACAAGTGTGCCAAGTTTTAAAGCTGTAGCTATAGTAGTTTTTAAGATATCGGTAGGTTGCACGCAAACTTTAACCAAAGCGGGACGCCAACGGCGACGGCGACGCTGACGCCGACGCCGACGCCCAAGTGAGTACAATAGCTCGACATATTCTTCGAATAGTCGAGCTAAAAATACCAGAATCCACCGGAATCAATTCTAATTTACAAGAATCCAACTTCAAAGGTTTTCCAAGTTATATTTTTAGAAATAAATACATTTATCTTGATGTCAAAGCATTTTAAAGCAAATCTAAATAAGTAAAAGGGAGATCACTTTTTCCAAACTTGCAATTTCTCAATGTGTTATAAATATTGGTCCAGACAAGAAAATACACATGACATTGTATTTGAGTTAGATTTACATGTTTTAAATGATACATGTATTAATTTCCAGAACTATAACTCAGAAAACTATTTTTAATGTGGATTCCAGATGAGTTTTTATAGCTTGCAGTTCAGCAAAATCAGGTACAGTACAGCTCGGGTGTCTTTTACATTTTTCACCCGTCCACCGCGTTAATAAATCAGTCCGGGTGGAAATTCACCGCGAATATGTCCTTCCGACGCGGCGATTTCCGGGTGATTTGCCGTGATTCGCGGCGATAATTCGGCAGTCATTCTCACTCTTCTCGTGTTCATCGTCAGCAGTTTAGCTTCAGGGTCGATCGCGGGGGATCGCGGTGAAAAATCTTTCGAGAAACGAGTGTTAATTAACAATTAAAATGTAGTTTTTTTAATGTAAAACATTCTTTCTTTAACCAATTTGAACGTAATATTGTATCAAAATAATGTAAAAATTTTAGTCGCGTAATCGGACGTGCCGATTCGTCAGCATTAAACAAAAAAAATTTGTTTGTTTGCATATCTTCTGTGAAAATATCCAGTTTCTTAATAAATGTAATAACTTTTTAATATAACAGAGCTTGGTTTTATCACCGACGCCCGATTTTTGCAAACTGACATAAATTAGTCAATAACTATTTTGAAAGTGCTTACCTGCCAACGTAAGAAGCTTGGGGTTAATTAATCCATATAAAACACAAATTATCAACAGCTTTGTTGATTGCCAAACAAAAGTGACACACTACTCAACGACAAATCAACTCTTCAACGAACATTTTGAATGCAATGAGTAAGTCGTGAACAAAAACATTGTTTATTTAAATAACATTTGTCACAGGCATATGCTATTAATTTCCAGCATGTTTTGATTATACAACGTACAACTCTAATTTGTTTCGAGCAATCTTAATTTTTTGTTGAGAGTTGACAAATGAGTCAATCTGTTAAGAATAAAGAACGCCGACGTTTGATCAATAGTTTTTTTACCCAACACGGCATCTTTGATCTCGGAAAATCAGTATTACTCGTCGGCGTTCTTTTTGAAGTTAATAAACAGAAGTGATGATGAAATATACAATGCTGATCACACAGGTGTTCAAACAGGTGTTGATTGCTCATAAATAAAGATGTTTTAGGAAGGGATTGGGGAAAAATACTGACAAGATGGATTTTATACATGTAGCTAATGTACTTGGCTGTTATATTTCACCGTTATTTATTTTGTCAGCATGTTCGGAGTAATTATTAAAAAGAATATTATACATTTATCTTTCATCAAAATAACAAGTAAGGAAACGATAAGGTAAGAACGACACAATTTTTATTCACTTTTCTCTCTCGATAATGATCTATTATTTCCAGTTTACTGTGTGTTTCAACCGCATTTATACTCGTATCTTAAATGACATTGAATTCCGATCTGAGGCATAAATACTCTACTTGTCGATGAATTCTTATAATTTGCCGTAAAATAATTAACAATTTAATAACCGTTGTTCACTTTTTAAATGAGTTTACTCATTCTAAAAGATTTTTTTGTAATGTTTGCAAGCTAGTTATTTTGCAATGACCGTGACAACATACCACTTAGAAGCATAATTGGCAGCAATCTACGGGGCATGCACAAAGGTGTTTATGTCAACACGGAAGGTGTAAAAACTCCAGTGTTTCAAATAATGGACAATATATTTGTGCATTGATCAAGTTTAAGTCTTTTCTTTGATACGAAAATACGAACAACATATTTCTTTTTACATTTGTAAAAAAATAAATTCGGAAGAATGTCTTTAAATCGCAGGTAAATCTTCACCGCGATTCGCGCTGATAAATCGCGGCAAATCACCGTGATTTTCTTGTCAAGTGATCGCGGTGGCAAGATCGACGATCACCCGTGATCACCCGAAAAAAATTGGATGTCGCGCTGACCCTGAAACGCGGAGATGGGTGAAAAATGTAAATGACACCCGACCTGTACTGTACATGACAACGAAAAATGGGATTAGTACTGTCAAATCTAGATGCATATTGCTTTAAAACACTTTGAAATCATGATACATGTATTTATTTCCAAAAATATAACTCAGAAAACCAATTTTAAGGTGGGCGGTAAATCAGACTGGATTCCGGTAAGTCGTGTCTCTCACAATTATCCCAGTATTGTCAAAAATTGTTCAGTTCAAATGATTCCAGATCTTATTTTTTGTCAAACTTTTAGCTGATATTCGGTCATGTTCCAAATGGCAAAACTATATTTTTTCCCAATTAGAGAAGAAAACTTTCCAATTTTATCAATACAAAAATATATGACAAAAAGCTTTGGTGCCTCTATCATTACATTAATAATACAATATAACTTGTAAGTTAATCAGACATCATTTATTACTTTAATCCAGAAAATTATTGATAATTTTTTATTTTTAAAACTTTTTATTCCCAAATGATGGAAAAAAAACAACAGTTTTTGAGAAAATGACACGAAAACTCCCTCCCCTAATGGGTACCATTCCCTAAGCAGACCAGAGTCTTCCCAATTCAAAGCACTGGACCTTTCCTAATCCTAAAAACTACCATTCCCAACAATTCAACAAACGAGTTTTTGGTAGAAATGTCATACAGTCTAAACTAACCGTACTATACTTAGTAAGGTACTGTACTTAGGAGGGAGTAACTCAAATTGTCAATGATCTGGTCCGCATTTTATACATGCCTTTTTTCCAGACTGGTTAACAGTAAATAATTGCAAGTTGACTGATTCTTATGAATAAAATTGAAGCGTACAGACCAGTCTCCCGCAAACTAAAAATATTAAACAAACTTCACAACAATGTTAGGAATGAGCCATAAATCAAAATATTACAGGAAGCAGTAAAAGACAAACACTAGTTTATACTAGTTCATTGCAAGATTTTGGGTTTACTTAAGACAGATTCATGCCAATTCATGTCGAGTCTGAACGATGTGAACCAATGAATGTAGGCACGAGTAACGTTACCCCAACATTTAAAACTGAAGGGGGTATTTGCAAATTATCCAAGTGTATTTCAGTAAATACCACTCTATTTTGACACCTTGCATAAAATGATAAATAAAAATTGATGATCTTGAATTTACTTTTATGCATCTTACTTACCCTAGTCCCTATCAGTTTTAAACTTACCTAGCTTAACCACATCAATGGCATAAGCAGTTTTTAATGTTTGGTTTTTTTTTTTCAAAAGGGGTACCCCAGAAAAAAATATCAGTGCATCATTATCCTTTTTGTACTCTTGAAAGAGTTAAGGGTCTACATACACACAGAAAGAAAGTAGACCCTACCAAAGTGGTCATAAATATCCTCTGAATATATTCTTAGAATAATTTAACAGACAAAACATACATTATCTGTTTTTATTATGATCGAAATATTATTTTAAAATTTGACCAAATTTTGGCACCGGTGTCGAGGTAGATTTATCATCCTTCAGCATCTCTACAAGACCTCATTTTTTCTCTCCCTAAACACCCAGTTACGAACATACCTGGTCTAAAAAAGTACTCAACATCACGATCACTAGATGAATCTCCAGACTGATCCGTCGAGCTCATTTCCAGAACATCACATTTTAACACAATAATCCATTTTTTCTCAGCATCTTTGTTTCGGATTACTCATCCGCCATTGAAACAACACAACTTCGGCAATTTTCGGTCATTTCCGTGAGTCCGGAGTTCGGCCAAAACGGATTTCGGTTAAAGCGTTTCATATGCAACAACCAAGATACCCCACAATATTTGTTGTTTTCAAGACTTTAATGGCCACATTTACAGATTCAATTTTTTTACAGTACAGTGACAAAAAATTACACCAAACGTGCTCGGGACATAGGCTATGTATCAAGACTTTTAAACCCAAAGACTTTTCGACCCCAATATTTTGTTGGACTTTCCAACTCCAAGACTTTTCAACCACAGACAGGAAAAATGTTTACATAGAAAGCATTGTTGCTGCTTTTATGTAATAAAAAGTGAAACAAAAGTTTTTGTTTGATCAATTATTTTACCTGTACCAGTTTTAATTTCTGTTGAACTTACAGGGGCGGATCCAGGATTTAAGCAAGGGGGTTTCAACTCTGCGAGTCATATTTTTATTAGCAATAATTTGTAACTGAGCTTAAACATCAGCCTCTCGGACATGTCCAGGGTGCTCGATAAATAAAATTTGTAAGAGGCCTAAATGAATTTGTAAGATGCCTAACTAATCTAGAGGTCGTCTGATTCCTCTGAAAATTGTGAAAATCTTGTTAAATCCTGCGTTCTGAGGTATTTGGGGGAGAGGGGTATAGTATGATTTGAACTTTCATACTTGATTTTAACTATTTCCATGTGAACAGTAGTGATGAACTTAAAAGCACTCAGATCCAATACTCTATCTTATTATTTGAATCTAGATATACCAAACACTTTCAACTTGAGAAGTTGTTAATTTGAGAAAAAGTAGCTCGAAATGGCTGTAGTTACCAGTTTGTGTCCAGTAGTTTCGCCTGTCGGAAAATGTTGAAGACATTTTAGATGCACTGGAGCCATATGATGTAACCATATAACTGTTTGTGGTGGGATGTGGTTAAGAGAAATTAGCTGTGAAATACTTTTGGTTCCCTACTGGACAACAATATAACATATCATAATCTTTCGAGTCAAGTTGCATAAAATAAATTTATGAACGTTAATATGCCGAGTGCATTTCAACTTTAGTGATGGCTTTTTAATACATAGTTTATATCAATAAAGTTAACAGTGTGTATGGAGAGAAAAAATCCGATTTCTTTTTCCGTCCGAAATTATATACACTTTTTCGTCGGTTATATTCAATGTTTTAGATGTTGAACGTTGAAAATCTTTATTGAAGTAAATAAATTTGACGGTTACCTGAGTTTTTAATGTATTTAAACAGCTTAACTACCATTGAATATTAAGAATCAGCATCTCTATGCATCAGAAAACTCCGCGAATAATCCACTCAGCTTCCATCATAGTCAAGTCACAATTTGTATGAATAAATAAAATATATTGTTTTAATAAACGTAAAATCTGCTAACAATGTTGAATTAACAATAAGAAGTCTCAAAATTCAAGTAATGTCGTTTTTAGTTAGAAATCTTCGTAGGACATTAACTGTGTTAGGGCTAAGTATTTTTCGACTTTTAGAAGCTTTATTTTCATGAACGACACGAAATTCAGTCCAAACTGGCGCATTTTTATGTAAGAGTCATATTTAAGCATAAACAATAGTGTAATGATTTTGGCGCTAAATCCAGGAACGACCATGTTTATTCGCACGTGCTCCATGGTGCGCCTGGCATATTTGGGGGGCGGGGGAATATTTTTTTTTATTTAATGTTACGTTTAATAGCACAGACTATAACTTCGAATGTTATTACGTTGCAAAAGGTCACCTTTTCGGTGATTTATCAACTGCCCGTGACTAGAGACTTTGGGGCGCAAAAACATGCAATACTAAGATTTCCATTGGTTTAAAATTGACTACTTTGTTGTTTTGATTAAAACCAGATTGGCCACTTATAGTGGCAAAGGCAAGTGTGCAAGGGTGCGAAGTGGAAGTTGTTTATTGGCAATACACAGGTTTAAATTGAGAGTACGCAATATGCGTGATGTCTAAGTTTTGACAGCTTAAAACCAAAGACTACCAAGTCTACAATTAAGGCAGCATTTTTGTCGTCAAATGAAACAATTTAGCACCATCTTGTCATCGATTTCACTCTGGAAACCAGTCATATTGATTCATACCCAGAAACTTCGAACCTCGAACCACCCGGGACCACAAATTTACGGAAATTTACGACCCCCCCCCGCCCCTGGATCCGCCACTGACTTACCAATTTTTTAAGTGATTTACCCTCTGTATTAATCATGCAACCAAACACATATTCTTTTTGTGATAATTTTGAATTTATTTCAGTAGTTAATAATATTGATTGTACATTAGGCTTGTGTTCAATAATCATGTCTAAGGATTTATGTGTTAATGGCAGTTCTCAAAATATAGATGAAAACTGTTTATTACATTTTTTCTGTTCTTTCATTACCACAATCCAAAAGTATTTCCTATAATGCTTATAGTTTTAATATTATTTATATATTTTTATAAATGTATTTTGCCGCTTTTTGTTAAAATGGTTAAAGATCTTGTTTAAAATGTGTTTTATAAATATTTTTATTGTTCATGTTAAACTTTCTGCTTAACCTATTAAGACCTGTTTTACCAATATTAGAATGAACATGTATCATAGAAAATAAAAGAAGGCAAGTATAACATCGCATTATGACTGTTGGTTATTGTACGAGGTACAGTCAGAAAGTTCCCGGACTGGTCCTTTTAAACAAATTATTGACGTCGGATCCTCATAAAATTTAGCATGCATGTATTTCTATTTAAATCTAATATCAACATCTATGAAAAGGTAGGTTTGAACAAGTATTTGAATTTATTTTTTCACATTTAGCATGTCCACAACCATAATACGGAGCACTTCAGAATTTGCCTTATTTTGTAATGAGATGACTACATTCTTTTTGAAGTTTCTCAAAATAAAAGCACCAAGACGTCTTTATTTTTCCGCACGACATCAACGGAACGTTACTAGCAAACAATTACAAAATTTTAGCGTGATCGGCTGAAGTATCGCCATTTTGTGAAGTATAATTTCCGCCGTGTAAAAATTCTGAAGCAAGAAAATGACAACGTTAATTCAACGTACGGAGCAGTGGACAGTAATTAAATTCTCTGCGATGTCTTGTATGACCCCGACTGATACTTGGAAATTCATGAAACAGAAGGATGGTGTTATTAATTGTTCCAGGACTCTTGTGTTTGAGTGGCACAAACGTTTCCGGAAAGGTAGGGCGGCTATTGACGATAATGCGCGAAGCGGAAGGCCGGGAAATGAGTCAAAAAGATTAAGGACGTCCTAGCAACTGATCGGCGCAATTCTCTAGATGATATTGCTAACACTGTCGGGCTGTGTCATGGAACTGTTCATAAAATAGTGACCCAGGACTTGAACATGAATAAGGTATGTGCGCGCTGGGTTCCTCGTCTGCTGACAGATGAAATGAAAACAACCCTTGCAAACGTCATATGAACGTCACGACGTCGCGGAAGTGCTCCGTACATGACATAGTAGGCTATTCTAATGGATCAGAAAACATGTTTATGTTTGTATATTTTACATATATTTTTATGTTCTTGCAGTGGAATAGTTATATTTTTATGTCATATATTTAATTACTGAATCGTACGGAAAATAAAAAAGATATGATGACAGTCCTGGAACTTTTTGACTGTACCTCGTATAATTGTGCCAGAGGCAGCTTGTCACTGATCACGTCCTCGTTTTCTAGTAATAAACAGAAAATGTGCGACTGCACAGTAGAATAAATATTAATCGCATAAGCTTAATTTAGTTTTAATTAATCTTAATTTTTGCACGTGTTTGATGGTTTCAAACTTCCATTTCCATCTATTTCATACAAATTCAGAGAAGTAACTCAAAAACCGTATATTTGGCTGGCCTGACCTTAGATAATTACATTTTTAGGCGTTAGCTGTCTAAGTTCTCTTTTGACCAAGTTTTTCGACCAATGAAATGTTGTAAATAAAACATACAGCGAGAAATTCAAATAGATTATTTCGATTGGTTGTAAGTGGGTGTTGTTTACGATTGCCATAATGCTTTTTTTTATTTTGCGCGTAAGTATTTTATTGGCACTTACATGTTCGGTCATTTTCATATTTAACGCGATAATTGTATCGGAGAAAAACATATTTGCTATATAAATAACCAGTTAAGTCAATTGATGGTTAAAATACGATTTTATATGGAATATTCATTGGTGTCAGGTGAACACTTGCGAACAATAAACAGTGTAAAACGACAGAGTAGTGCAGCTATTTCTAGTTGTTACTGGTTCCTTTCTAGTTCCTTTGATGCTAATAGTTAATTTCAAGTCAGTTGGTGTAATGGTTATCACACTCGCCTTACAAGCGGAGGCCCCGGGTTGAATACTCGGGAGGGACACCTGTTTTAAAGTTAATTTACGCATAAGTTGGTAGGTTTCGCTCTTGTAACAAGTTGTTATTATTTATATTTATTATATTCCAAGGACATTTAATTATCTTGAGTTCTAACTCTAGAATTGGTATTTTTAAAACTGAATAAATGTAGATCAAGACTTAATGCAAGACATTGCTTCTTTAATCGACGTATTATCACGAGACGAAATTGTTGCAACAGACTTCTCTGTTGCTTCTAAATCTGCTTTTAAAATTATTTCATTTGACGTTCTTTGTCGTATGGAGCATTTGTATTCTCAGATTTTCTGTCAAAATTCTTTCTGTTCAGATCCACCCATTATTTTCTCGTTTAGGACAACCCATTTTTTCTCTGGGGACGATACGTGCTGGAACATGGAATGGTATTACCGCATCGAAGGTTCCATGTTCACCGCCATGTGCACAACGTCGTTTGGTATCTATCTTAAATGTACTATTTGCTGATGTAAATAGCGAGTTGCTTGCGCTATACCTGGTTAACTGCCTATGAACAAGCTCAAACAAACTGAGTGTGCAATAATTTGACATTTGTCGTGTTTGGTAGCCTTTAGTCCTTTTAAGGTCGGCGAGCAAGATACGTTTCTATGTATGAGAAATATTTTTCTAAAGTTACGTTTGTATTTTTTTTAATTAATGTTTTTAAAGCGTCGCCCTGTACATTCAAGCAGTGTTGTTATCAATCACACCCATTGTTTCTTTCATCCTACCTGTCATCGTGTTCTTGCTGATTTTACTCCAGGGGCCCTGGTCTCGGTTAGCCAATTGAGTATCGGTTCTTTTGCTTTAAAATGCTATTAGCTTCTTGTGTTTTATATATTTGTGTGTTTTTGCATGCAACATTGCCTAGTTGATTGGTGGGTAAGAGCTATTTCAACAAGACATTGTACTTGTTTGTCTACATGAGAACCTGTTGGGGCAAGCGTGAGGTTGGTGCAACCTAGAACCTGGTTTAAACCAGTAGTGGCAAAAGTTTTGCTACTAACCTTTGCCACTAACCGTTATAATGCAGTAAATTCAAATGTTCTCGTTTTCGTTAGTTGTTTGTGGTTTCTTTGTGGTTTGTTTTCGTTTCCTCTAGAGCTACCTTTTGGCTGCGTGGGGAGACTGTGTTTTCTGGGCGTGTCATTCCTGATATGCATATTTCACATTTTTATTATAAAGATAAAGGGCAATTATGAGTTGTACATGTCCAGGACCTATAATCTTTAACTCCCTTATTTTTATCCAGTTTTCCGCTCTTGCACAAGCCAGCGTGAGAACAGTTTAGTTTTCAAGGAGCATTAATCAGTTTTACTCATTCTGTAGTTGTAAGTTATTTATCAATACCTTTATTATTAATGATATTATTATATCCCGTCTAAAACGGAGAGGCATTTTCGGGCTGATGTCCTCGGACTTGGTAGTGTGGTTTGTCATAACTAATTGATGACCCTTATTGATTCAGAGGTTAACAGACAAAATTTCAGTTTTCTGGTGGCCTTAAATGCAAAAAGTTTGTCTAATAAATAAAGTACTCCGGGGCATAGTGTCCACAAAATTTCAGTTTTCTGGTGGCATATAATGCAAAAGGTTTGTCTAATAAGAAAAGAACTCCGAGGCATAGTGTCCACAAACTTGGTAGTTTATTTGGTGATGATGAATAGATGAACGCTATTTAGTTTGGTAAGTTTTTTTTCTAGTGTATTTAATGTTTATCTTCTGTTATGGAAGTGTGATCCCTCGCTTTGATATCATTAATATTCTCGGGCTATAAAAAATATTCAAAACCAGTAACAGCATTGTTTTATCTTTAATTTACTGTTTCCAAGATTTACAGTCATATTTGAATTAACATACTTATAACAAACATGCTCTCTCTTTCTCTCTTCTTTTTAGATGCGTGGGGAGGCTGTGAACGTTTTGTGAGTGTGGCGATTCCTGATATGCATACTTCACTTTTTTGTCAGTCGAGTTCCCCTTCACTTGTTCCAGGATTTTTTTTACTGATTATTTTTTTCAACAATTCATCGTAACCTACTATTTTGACAACTGAAATCGTAACAAATTATTTTCAAGGTAATAATTTTCTTTTCAAGCACGTTATCAACATACCAGCGCTACAAGGTTCCCGCATTATACGTGACTACCGTGATTACCGTGTTTCTGCGAAACGTTTGTTTGAGCATGCGTGTTCCACGTGTTTTTACTTCCGGGTTAAAGTCGGTGAGAAGAAGACGAAAACATCGGTAAGTTATCTTTTGTTTGGATTACGTTGTTATAACTGCATAAACATTTTGAAATATTCGGGTTTTCATTCCAATACACTTGCGGAAATACAATCAATAATGTTTTCCCAGATTGTACCGTATATCTCTAACTGGGTTTAAGTGTCGTAGTTTTCGGATACATCTGTAGTAGCGTCCTTATCAGGTAGCCTCGGTAGCTCAATTGGTAGAACGACGGCAGGGTATGCCGGAGGTCCGAGGTTCGAATCCTGGTCGAGGTCTACACATTTTCTCCCTCCTGTTTCATTTGGTATCCATTTTATGATGGTCCAACAAGTTTTCGTGGTACTAACAGTTTAACTGCTTACTGCTATAATCAGTAATCATGCTGATTGAGAAAAGAAAACAAGTTTTGTTAAACTGATGCTAATCTATTCACTTCAATGAGATTCATTCAACGAAGACTTTCCAAATCGTTTTTCCAGCGTTTTTATTAACCCAACTATCAGCCATGTTATCCATGACGTAACCAACAAGTTTTCGGGGGGTCATCTCAAAACAATAATACAAGTAGACTAGTTTAATCAGCCTTACAGAATTTTTTTATTTGTTTATTACTTTGAGAAGCTCCCTAACATGCAGACTTCCCGAAAGTTGAAAAAAAGTGTCAGACATTCGGTCAGACAAGATGTGAAAATCTGCCTGACCGAAACAAATTCTGTCTGACCGAAACATTTAAAAATAAAACAAGCAAAACACGGTAAATGTATTAAGGGTGTTTTTATTTTTCTTTAAAACCATTTTATGTAGCATATAGAGGATATTTGTTTTACCAGTGTAAGACAGAATATATTTCCATTTTTATTTCACTTAGAAAATCGTATGATTCACTGGAGAGCAAAATCACTCCCTACTAAACATGGTCAGTTTTTCAAAATTCAAAAGTTCATCTTGGAAGTTAAAGCATTCACGATCTTTTATCCGTATAAAATCTACAAACCAGTCAGTGTTTTTCGTATTTTTTTCTTTTGCAGCTTTTCTTCATTTGTTACTTTTCTCCTTTTATCGGGAATTGCTCCAGTGAAATATTTTTTAAACGCCATTTTGTGACTCCGAAATTACGAAATGGAAATAGGTGAAAATGGGCGAAATGTAGGAAACGGTAGACTCCTACCCAGTCGCAATCAGTCGTTTTGTGCTGAAGAATGGTCATGCGCAGCGAAACAGTCAAAAGAAACGGCAGTGGTACGAATGGTCATGAAGACGAATACGTAAATTATTGCACTCGGATATCCTCACTCATTTCCCTCGGAACAGTCTCGAATAAAAACAGCGAGTAAAACTGTAATTTAGCGAATAAAATTGGAATATGCAGATCAAATGTTTGCCGGACACTCGGTCCCACAACATAGGAAATCATGTTGGACCGGCCCAAATTTTACCGGACAGGTCCGACGGTCCGGCGACTTTCGGGAAGTCTGACATGTGATGATCGCTTACATCCTGCATTAAATTAAAATAAGCTTTCCGAGAGCTCATTTTAGAAAAGATATCAGGAATGAAGTTTCTTGATTACAAAGAAAATTGTTATTTGAGTTTTGAAAATAGTTTTACACTTATTGAAAGATGTAGGCATCTTTTAACCTGTTTCAACCGCATATTTTGTGAAAAAGTTTAATCTGTCAAAAGTATGATCTGAACCTACGGTGTGTAGACATTTGCCGATTTAGTGGCGTGTCTCATTTAGGAGGGAGGAATGTAGTAGCATGCTTAACAGGTAGCCTCGGTAGCTCAAGTGGTAGAGCGACAGCACGGTAAGCCGGAGGTCCAAGGTTTGAATCTTGGTCGAGGCCTACACATTTACTCCTTCCTGTTTCACAACAAAAAAGCTTCTTAAAGGGTTTTCTTGAATACTATTTATCACACTGTCATTTGATCATGTCAGCATGTCTTAAGCTGTTTTCGACATCAATAAAGGTCGATATGGTCTGAAAATGCTCAGCAAAGCCTGGCTGTCTGATCAGGATCTACACTTTTGCATTTATGATTTAGATTCCTGATTTTCTTCATGATCAAGATGTGACCAGTGTAGATCCAGATCAAATGACATAAATCTTTCAGCTGATCTGGTTCGACACTGTTCATCCACGCAACAAAGCCATTTCTATGGAGAAAGAGAGTAAAATTATCATTTTTGTTTAAAGTCAAGTCAAGTAATATTTATTTTGAAAGTCGGAGGCATATAACAAATATGTGTAACATACAATTGTAAAAATACAGTTTATGAGTTTATGAGCAGAGCTTCTAATAAACATTGGCAATATGTTTGATATGAAGATAAGTAAGTTCATGTCAGGCAGGTGTTCATAGCAATAATTGATAACAAAATAGGAAGTGCAGTCAAAGAATTGGGTCTCTTATTTCTGTTATTTGTGATCTGCAATGTCCTAGTTTTGGTCAGAAATAATCAAATAAATAATTCAAAATGCAAACAGTGAAGATCCTTATCAGATGGCATGGATGTGCTGGTTGATCTGGCTCTACACTGTTCAACCATGTCATAAACATGTATATAAGGAAAGGGCTTTATTTACCTGTTGGATTTTAAACACCAACAAGATTGCTTGATCAATAACTGACTAATGTAAATTATTACATGTACCGAGACTGGTAGGCATTCTGATCTGGATCTACGCTGGTTTCACTAGGGATTTAAGCACTATTAACAGAGTTAAGTTGTGTTTTAGTTTTTATTAGTATATCAAACTACATCTAAAAGACATTTTTATATTTTATCTGGATCAACCCTGTTTACTTTTTGGATTCATCAGGTTGTTTCTGACCAAGAAGCGACCAGTTTAGATCTTGATCGGATCTGTCTGGATCTACAATGTTCACACATGTGATTAAAATTGTATCCATAGATTAGAGGGTTAATGTAACTGATTCTCTTTTTTCAGATTACCACAATGGCTAGTTTTCAAAGTCTATCTTTGCTGATGTTGGTTGTTTTCTATGTTGCCATGGTGATGGCTGGAGAGGATTTCTACAAGTTGCTAGGGGTGCAGAGAGGGGCCAGCGATAAAGAAATTCGGAAAGCATTTAAGAAACTTGCAGTAACAATGCATCCTGATAAAAACCCAGTAAGAGTTGTTTGAGAAATACATGTATCACAAAAGTGATATACACATTGTATTCAGTTTTATGTCCGTGGTTACAAGTTGCTATGGAAATGGGCTGTTATGTTTGTGGAAAGCAAAATACTCCCTCCGTTAAGTTTTTTTTTTTTAAATACAAACCAAGTTAAAATAACAACAACAACAAATAATGAGTATGTTGTTGAGCTGGTGTAAACCTTTCATAAGCTGATGTATTAAACCTTTTTTTAAACAAGCTTTTTCTTAAAATCGTCTTTTTCTAAGTAACCATTGAAAATGGAACGTTGGAAATTAACATAGTTGTCTGACCTCACAGTACCATTTATCAAGACAAGTTTCATAACCCTTGGTTGTATTTTATCATAGTTATGCCCTATTTTCACTTAAAATTTAAGAAGAAAGCCTGGTTTTGTTGCATTGAGGTATCTTCTTGTTTTATTCATTTGTTTACAGGATGACAAAGATGCTCACGATAAATTTCTAAAAATAAACCGTGCATATGAGGTACTGAAAGATGAAGACTTGCGCAAGAAATACGATATGCATGGAGAAGAAGGGTTGTCTGAAAATTTCGGGAAAGGAAAATATGAAAGCTGGAAATTCTACCAGGAGGAGTTTGGTAAGTTTTAATTGAAATTGTTCGATGTGCAAGGGCCCTCGATTCGTCTAGATTTATGTGTTTGGGGCTCCCAAGGGTTTGCCCCCCATCACCCCATCCTTCACTTTGTTAAGCAGGGGCTTAGCTGGTCATCTGTTCATCTGGATTTCTAGCTGTGTTGGAAGCTCCCAAGTGCTCGCCCCCCTCCCCCCTCACTTTGTTGAAATACTACTAAATTCAAACAGAAGGGGTTAATACCCCTGGCATTGTTGAAATGGTTTTTGCGATTATTTTTACATGATATTTATTAATATTAATCTTCCATTTATTTGGTTTTTATGGCATGGGCTGTCTGAGCAGGATCTACACTTTTCGCTTTAAGATTAATTGGGTTATTTCTGTCTTAAAAGCATACAGTGCAGATACTGTGTGTACATGCTTTAAAAATAGTATATTTGGAGTAAAGGTTTAATATTAAACCAGTTAACTATAACATCACAGATTTCATTGACATTAAATTTCTCCATGGAACATGATGACATGGATATTAGGATATTGAATAACTGAAAAGTTAAATACAGAAGACTCCACGAAATCGGGTATCGGCTATAAGAATATATCGGCAAATGGGGTACGATTTTCAAACACAAAACCATTTCCTATATAAGCAATGTAAATTTTTATCGGCCATTTGGATATCGGATAAGATAATATATCGCCAAATCGACACCTTTATTATTTGTCTATTGTCCGCTAATAAATCCAACTAAATTTTCTCGACAGCGATGAACAGTGAAGTCTCTGGTCAAACAAACTGTAACCTGTCACCTCTTTTAAACAGTAAGGCGTTAAAAATCTGTTACAAATACACAGCAGCCTAGGCCTATCCGTTATTGAGACGTTATTGGTACATGTACTTACAATAATCCACGTTCAAATTCCATTGTCTCTTTTTAATTATCACATAATCCGCACAATTCAAAAACAAACAAAAAGTAATTTTTTCAAACATGTTTAAAAACACTCATAGATTTATGTACATTTCTTTGATCCGCCTTCCCTGTTAATTTCATACGGAGACTGAATTTGATTGACAGTCAGTATGGAGGTAAAGATTGATATTGACCGTCAATGAATGCAACTTTAAAGGAAATTGTCGGCTCGTATCAAGACTGTGTTGTTTTATTGGCTCTGCTTTGAAATCGTTTGATCTACAAGAAGTGTACGTGACATTTGACATTTTTAGCTGGGTTAAATTGGTTGATGATGCAATAAAACTGAAATATGATACTTGAGATAAAATTTGGATGTAATTTATTATGGAATATTCTCGCATTGGTTAATATTTTATTACTTATTTCACATTCAGGTTGTAAATGTCGCGGTGTCATAATGTAATTTGAAACTTCGATTTTCTAGCAGTGCATGACAGAAGGGTCTGTTAATTAATAAACATATAAATAATGCATATTTATCACGAGTATTGTCCAGAACACGATCTACCTGACCTCCCTTGTCAACAAATATATGCAGATTTAATGATGAATACGATTACCGGCGAATCGAATACTACATGCAATAGAATATTTTTAGCTGACAATTTGTGTATTCGATTTCCTGGAGTCTACTGTACTGTGATTTCGTTTTGAACAGATGTTGCAAATTGTATTTTTTTGCGAGATAAATTTGTGTAGTTGTATTTTCTCTCAGAAAAAGACACTTCATGGTTAAATTTAGCTTGAACCTGGTTTCATGCACTTTCTTTATTCACCAAAATTCAACATACACATAAACCGATAATGGGTTTTTATGAAACTGAAAACTTTTGCAATATTGCCATAATTTAATTTTTTGAGGTTTTAATTTAAGTGAATTTGTCCCAGCAGAAACTTGATTAACCAAGAACATAAAGAAAGTGCGACTGCAGTTTTAGTCAAGCATACTGTTTGGTGTAGCTGTATGGAGGATAGTGCACTTTGCGAAAAAAACATTGGGAATGTACAGCGGTTTGTTGTTGTTTTTTTGCGATTTTTAAGATAGTCCCAAAAAATAGCAAAAATATTCATCTCACGAAAACAAAAATTACGATATAATGATACTAGCGAAAAGTCCTTGTTTGAATTTGTTAACTTAATAGAAACACATAAGCAATAAAATTTAATTAGCCACTAATCCTTATGCCTTTACGGTATGTGTTTTTGTCTTCAGGTCTGTACGATGATGATCCAGAGATAATTACCCTCAGCCGAGCCGACTTTGGTTTGTATATTTTGTTCTGTACTCTATATTAGCACTTGAACTACGTCCTTGATGAAGTCGTATTAATCCAACAAAATCATAATTTCTGATGGTAAACAGTGTTATGTATAACTTTAAAAGGCCCGGCTACAAGGGAACTGTTAATAATTTATTGGATGTGCATATTGTTTTGACGTGTGACATTGCAGAGCACGCACTTTTGCCATGAGTTGCTGTGAAATTTTTTTCCGTCATTCACTTTGTCATCAACATGACTGAAATTCTCCTTAACTTCGTGGATAATGATTGCTCTCAATAGACTTGCAAATCAGGGAGAAGTTTTCTCATAATTTTACTGTATTATGGAGAAGTTTGCAGTCAAAAGCATTCTTTTCCTTTACAAAATGACTTCTCCCATAGCTCAAAGGAGGGAGAAGTCTGGTCACTTTTAGGAGACCACTTCTACCCAAAACCTTATTTTGTAAATGACGTCACTAACGTCACTAACTTGATTATATTACGTAAGACACTTGAAGACGTGACGTCACTCATGTATCATGCGAACGTTATCTTTTCCCTAGCGAAAAGATAAGATTGTCTTTCCCCGGTAAATCACGCGGAAATACTTATCTGGTATGCAAGAATAATGCTGTCTCTCAGGGAAAACATGAAATGGTAAAAACTGGAATCATCTTCTCAGTGTACCCTGTGTTTGTTTGTTTTCACATTGGTACACATTAAGTTTAACTATTATTGAGACAATTCCTAGTCCAAAGGTGGTTTGCACAGCAGGGCTTAACTGTTATGCAATTGCTTGGTGATAATCACAATTCCTCATAAAAATCAACATTTCTTCCAGATGTTACATACATTTTCTGATCATTTATGAATAAAAACTGAACTGGCAACATATTTTCCAATTTTTGATAATGATTTTTGACCTACAAATGTTTGCATTGTTGAGGAAGTGGGGACATTTTCTGGCATTGTGCCACACCATGAGAAAAGGAGGATTTTAGACATTGTGATAGGCGTAGATTCTGACCTAATCACAGACTAGTCTGAAAGTAATCTAAACTTTTTTCTAAATGCTTTAAGAATTCTTCTTTGACAGAATGGCGAACAGTGAAGACCCTGATCCCACTTCGCTGATGTGCAAGCTGATCTGGTTATACGCAAATGCGTAGGCCCTATGCTGGCTGATCTGGATCTACGCTGTTTGCACCTGCACTATAACTCCCACAAATTAGTCACATATTTATGCACAAATCTTGTTTTTTTTTGTTCTGGCCCCGTGATTATAAAACATTTTTCATGCTCGACTCAATTTGAGCATGAAAATTTGATGGCTTCTTTTCTGTTCATTATATAAAATAAAACATTTTAACTGAATATATGACAAAATTGCTCTCAACAACAACTGTTGAACAGATAGTTATTCCTAATTTATGAAGACTGTTAATGTTTTAGACATTTTAAGTTTGAGCACAGAATTGAGTTGAGAATGAAAAAAGTTTTATAATCACGGGGCAATATCTTTACAACTGAAATTTTTTATCTATCATAATTTTACAGCTGAATTACAGTAAAACATATGACTATGTAGAATTTAGATGCCAAAGACATATCACATGGTGGTAGCCTCGGAAGTTACCTGTGCAGTGATACATCTCAGTTATATCATCTGACGATATTTGTTATTTTTTAATTTTTGTCTTTTCAGAGATGTCTGTAGAAAGTACAGAAGACGTCTGGTTTGTCAACTTTTACTCGCCGCATTGTTCACACTGCCATACTCTTGCCCCTGTGGTAAGTTTATCCGTTACGTTGTTCACACTGCTATACTCTCTGGCCCCTGTGGTAAGTTTATCCGCTACATTGTTCACACTGCCATACTCTAGCCCCTGCGGTAAGTTTATTTGCCGCATTGTTCACACTGCCATACTCTGGCCCCTGTGGTAAGTTTATTCGCTGCATTGTTCACACTGCCATACTCTGGCCCCTGTGGTAAGTTTATTCGCTGCATTGTTCACACTGCCATACTCTGGCCCCTGTGGTAAGTTTATTCGCCACATTGTTCACACTGCCATACTCTGGCCCCTGTGGTAAGTTTATTCGCCACATTGTTCACACTGCCATACTCTGGCCCCTGTGGTAAGTTTATTTGAAACATTGTTCACACTGCCATACTCTAGCCCCTGTGGTAAGTTAATTTGACACATTGTTCACACTGTCATACTCTGGCCCCTGTGGTAAGTTAATTTGACACATTGTTCACACTGCCATACTCTGGCCCCTGTGGTAAGTTAATTTGACACATTGTTCACACTGCCATACTCTGGCCCCTGTGGTAAGTTAATTTGCCACATTGATCACACTGTCATACTCTAGCCCCTGTTGCAAGTTAATATGACACATTGATCACACTGCCATACTCTAGCACCTGTGGTAAGTTTATTCGCCACATTGTTCACACTGCCATACTCTAGCCCCTGTGGTAAGTTAATTTGACACATTGTTCTCACTGTCATACTCTGGCCCCTGTGGTAAGTTAATTTGACACATTGTTCTCACTGTCATACTCTAGCCCCTGTGGTAAGTTAATTTGACACATTGTTCTCACTGTCATACTCTGGCCCCTGTGGTAAGTTAATTTGACACATTGCTCACACTGTCATACTCTGGCCCCTGTGATAAGTTAATTTGACACATTGTTCACACTGCCATACTCTGGCCTTTGTGGTAAGTTAATTTGCCACATTGATCACACTGTCATACTCTAGCCCCTGTGGTAAGTTAATTTGCCACATTGATCACACTGCCATACTCTAGCCCCTGTGGTAAGTTAATTTGACACATTGTTCACACTGCCATACTCTAGCCCCTGTGGTATGTTAATTTGCCACATTGATCACACTGCCATACTCTAGCCCCTGTGGTAAGTTTATTCACCGAATTGTTCACACTGCCATACTCTGGCCCCTGTGGTAAGTTTATATGCCACATTGTTCACACTGCCATACTCTAGACCCTGTGGTAAGTTTATTCGCCACATTGTTCACACTGCCATACTCTGGCCCCTGTGGTAAGTTTATTCGCCACATTGTTCACACTGCCATACTCTAGCCCCTGTGGTAAGTTAATTTGACACATTGTTCACACTGTCATACTCTGGCCCCTGTGGTAAGTTAATTTGACACATTGTTCACACTGTCATACTCTGGCCCCAGTGGTAAGTTAATTTGACACATTGTTCACACTGCCATACTCTGGCCTTTGTGGTAAGTTAATTTGCCACATTGATCACACTGTCATACTCTAGCCCCTGTGGTAAGTTAATTTGCCACATTGATCACACTGCCATACTCTAGCCCCTGTGGTAAGTTAATTTGACACATTGTTCACACTGCCATACTCTAGCCCCTGTGGTATGTTAATTTGCCACATTGATCACACTGCCATACTCTAGCCCCTGTGGTAAGTTAATTTGCCACATTGATCACACTGCCATACTCTAGCCCCTGTGGTAAGTTAATTTGCCACATTGATCACACTGCCATGCTCTAGCCCCTGTGGTAAGTTAATCTGCCACATTGTTCACACTGCCATACTCTAGCCCCTGTGGTAAGTTAATCTGCCACATTGTTCACACTGCCATACTCTAGCCCATCTGGTAAGTTAATTTGCCACATTGATCACACTGCCATACTCTGGCCCCTGTGGTAAGTTTATTTGCCACATTGATCACACTGCTATACTCTAGCCCCTGCGGTAAGTTCCTGTCGTATCTTTTTCCTTTAACTTTAAAGGATACAGATTATAGACCATGAACAAACAGTGTAGAGCCCAATCACTGACCTTAAATTGGGTAGAAGACATATCCATATAGTAAGGGTTTCATTTCTTTTTCACTTATTTTCTCCACAAGCTTCTCTTTCATAAACCAGAATTTCTCAGAAAAAACCTGTTAATGAGAATGGGATATGTTGTTGCGTGGTTTGGGCATGGACGTCATTGAAACGTTATTTTACATTTTTGTTAATTTATTAATGGTGTATATTGAATTTCATTAATAAATAAATATTAACTGTTAACGTTTTTGCGCTGAGCTGCTATGCTGTTACTATGGTTATTTGAAAGCGTCTTACACGTGGCATAATAATACAAAAAGAAAAATATTATGGACACTATTAGAAGAGATTGAGAGCTTTATAACGATATAAAATACATATATTTGTCTTTAAAAATTTGGGAAAATTTATGAATTCCGGGTAATTCTGGATCATCCCTCGTATATGAGTTACAGGTATGTTGACCTAATGTGTAGTTGTGCACCGGGGGTTTTGTTTCTGGCCATGCCCATGAAGACCAGAGTTATACCCCTTATGCAAACAAAGTGTGTGACCCCTACTGATTTTGAGGTCAATAATAAAAAGTCAAGGTGATCAGTCTCTAATCTTGAGGATCAGATTGGTTGAAATTTAGATCAAATGAACCTATCATAATACTGGTAACTAGTCTATCCTTTATTATCTATTTTAGGCCAAGCTAATTATGTATTTTGTTTGCAGTGGCGTGAAGTGGCCCGAGAGCTTGAGGGTGTGGTTCGTATTGGTGCCGTTAACTGCGGGGATGAATGGCAACTGTGTAGAATGCAGGGAATACAGTCCTATCCTTCGCTGATGATGTATCCCGCTGTAAGTATTCTGCGAAGCCACAAATGTACCTACATAATTCTAGAGTTCACATGTGAACTATATTTCTATCTTTCACTGGTAAAAAGAAATTTTATTTTAGATTTTAGTGCATTAAAAGCATAGATTTTGATGGAAAAATTGTATCATCATGACGTCATAAATAAAAGCTTGAACCCGTTTTCTAAACATTCTCATTCGGAAAATGATGTGTGTTTGGGTACCACGCTAAAAACAATAAAAATAAAATATTCTTCTGTTTGAAAACAGGGAAATACACCTTTTATTTCACTATGAAAATTCTATAACTCAATAAAAAAAACATCAAATAAATATGAATTTTCATTACAAATCACAAAAACTGGTGGAACGCAATGCTACATTTTACTGTAAGAGGCATAGTTACAATTAAAAGCTCTCACAATTTACTGTTTTGCAAATAATTGTTTAATGAGTTGCTAGGAAAAATAGTGCAATCATTTACTTTGTCATCAACATGGCTGTTTCAACATTCATGATAAAAATGCCTTAATATCATGAATTTAGCTCACAATTTTTCTGTAAACTGAGAATATTTATGTTTGTGAATAAAAGAATTCAGTCAATATTTTATTGTGTTTTGGATATGAAGATCAGTTTAAAGTAAGCATAGAGCCCTTTGGGCTTCACAGAACTTAAAAAAAAACAACAACAATGTTTTTCTTACCCAAATTTACACAATCAAATACTGGATCTAAATAGTAGCAGATTCTTGCATTTTGATGCAAGCAAATTTGAAATTTTCCACTTTTGATCCCCTTAATTCATTTGGTACCAAAAGTATGTAATATGTATGAAAAGTCACAACGGTAGGTTAAACATCCGCGGTACTATTTGAATGTATTTCATACGTTAGCTGACATACGTTTTATGTACTGGGATATTTTTTTCTGTGTACAACCAACACAAGATATAACTTGACGTGATTTTATTATGACCCCTTAAAAATTCTCAACTGGGGTCAGATGACCCCTGGTTTTCACAAGCTATTGAAATCCCGGAATATTGATTCTATAGCCTTAAATATTTTTCAGAGAGAAAAGTATTACGGAGACAAGACGAGGAGAGAACTGGTGAAATACGCATTAAAACATACCAAAGTGAAGGTGTCTGAACTGTGGGCAGGCAACTTTGACGACGTTGTAACGCGCAGTGAGAATGATCTCCCTTGGTTGATCACCTTTTGTGGAGATGGTGGCGGTAAGTTTCAATTTTTACATGAAATATTTTAAACTCCTCACTTGATCATATATCAGGTGACATAATTATTTAAAATTGTAATATGTAATTTTTTCAAAGTTATATTTTATGCTTTTTTACTAATTATATGGTTCTATTTGAATATAAAATTAATGTAATGAGTTTTTACTATTAAAAAAATTTATTAGAGCAAAAATAAAAAATATGAAATTTTAATAAAATCATCAGTAGAGGCAATGGTTACTGTTACTTTAAGGGAAAGAAACTTCTGCGAGGAGTTTCTTTATTTAGGTCCCCAATAAGTGGGAGCAAATCAAGTTGCACTTGTCGTCCACCTTTCCATACATACGTCCCCCAAATCTTGTGGCATCAACTCCCAATTTACTATCATGTGGATTTTTTTCAAACTTGCACAAATGATCAAGCAGGATTTGCAGATAATGGTGAAGAAAAAATTTTTTTCTTCGACCATTTTTACCAAGGTTATGGCCCTATGTTACAAATGTTGTTTTAGCAGTGGGGGCATCAGGACACAGTTTAGTTTTTAAACTGTCATTTTACATCATAAGGTAAAGATGATAAAATGAACCGATGATTAGTGTTGGGTAAATTTTGTTAACATAAAATATTAATTATATATATGCATTAGATGTATGCATTTCTTTCATACCTAGAAGACTCCAGAAAATCCTGTCATTTGTGTGTAAAACCAGATCAACAGTCAGACTGTGGTCTACACTATTCACTCTTCAATTGTTGTTGTTTTTTACCATTTACTTGTTATAGCGTGGACTGGAATGGTATATCCAGATAGCCCCACATCCATGCCATATGATCAGAATCTACACTGGCCCCTCATCTGTGCCATCTGATCAGAATCTACACTGGCCCCTCATCTGTGCCATCTGATCAGAATCTACACTGGCCCCTCATCTGTGCCATCTGATCAGAATCTACACTGGCCCCTCATCTGTGCCATCTGATCAGAATCTACCCTGGCCCCTCATCTGTGCCATCTGATCAGAATCTACCCTGGCCCCTCATCTGTGCCATCTGATCAAGTTCTACACTGTTCTTAGATTCATTTGGTTATTTCTGACCAAGAGGCAAACAGTAGTTGACCATGACCATCTGATAAAGGCCATCACATGATAAGTTTATTGTATATTGCAGATTGTCTGACAGGTAGCACAGCTCTGAAGGTTGCAGGCATGTTGGTAAGAATTCTGCTCTTGTTTTTATCTAGTACTGCGACAGTACTAATATCTTAACCCTTTCACTGCTGAATAAATTTTTTCCTGATTCTACCCTGCATGAAATTCATTCCAGGAATGCAAAGAAAATAACGGTTACATGATATAAATCTTCGTAATTGTTCTTATATTAACTGGTATTGTGAAAACTATAACCTGTTAAAAACATGTTTAAAACCATACACCATACTATGTCAACTTAAGTTGACTGTGGCAGTCTGCATAGCTGTCGACTCTAGTTGCCTGCGATGGTGAAAGAGTAAATATTGGATTTTACAGGAACCTATATTCATGTAGAAGAAAAAATTTACGAAAGACACACTATCACATGGTTAAATTTTTCATTGATTTGAATGCTGCAATAAGGCTTTCCCTAGCAGGAAATATGTAAACATTAAAACATTGCAAAATAATATGAGACACAGTATTGAAAAAACAGAGTCCATTGTTGCCGAATCAGAAAAAAACCTGTCAAAAAATGACAACATTTCAAATGAAATATGAAACTATGGAAATCTAAAGAAATTTTCTCTGGCGTTTAAAATTTTTTTCTGAAGCAGGTCTGCCTCTGAGTCGCATAATCGGTTGTTCGATCTCCCGTATCTCCATTTAAAATTACTAACAGTCGTCCAGATGAGACTGTTGCAATAAGGCTTTATTGCCTTGATAATCATGCCGTCTGATCAGGATCTAAACTGTTCGCTTTTTGATTTATTAGGTTATTTTTTACCAAAATGCAACCAGTGCAGATCCTGATCAGACAGCATGTATGTGCCGGCTGATCTGGATCTACACTGGTTGTGCATGTGTAAAAAGGCATATATATGGAGGAAAGGGTTAAATGACTAATAATCTTCTGGAGGTATCACTAATATATTTTACATTAGCAATGATAAATAAATCTTAATACAAACATTTAAAGTTAAATTTAAAGCAGTTTTTCCAGGAATTCTCAAGTTATCATATTTTAAATGATAAACACAGGGTTTTTAATAGCTTTTGAAAACCAGAGGTCATTTGACCCTGGAGAATTTCAGTTTGACCTCCAGCACCATACTATTGACATCATCAGTATAACCCTTTCCACCATATATACGCATTTTTATGCATGTGCGACCAGTGTAGATCCAAATCAGCCGTCACATTCATGCTGTCTGGTCACGAATCATAGAGCGAACAGTGCAGATCCTGATCAGACGGCATAGATGTGCCAGCTGATCTGGATCTACACTGTTTGCCCATGCAATAAAGGTGTATTTATGGAGGAAAGGTTAAAATTTTGACCTCTAGCTCCATAGGTGGACAGACGCCTCAACCGCTAGACCACAGAGACGGTAACTTTACTTTTAACTTGTATTTGCTATTTGTACAGGATGAGTTGGTGAACGTCGGAAGTCTTGATTGCCATGGTAACAACGAGGAATTTTGTGAGTCGCTTGGGCGTGTTACTGGTACAGTGTTTTACCAGAACGGAGAAGTGAAGAAAGGTGAAGGACTGGTAAGTTGTGTTGTTGAGAAAGAAAGGGGAATTTTTGCCATTATTTTAACCCTTTCCTCCATAAATACGCATTTTTACGCATATGCAACCAGTGTAGATCCGTGCCGTCTGATCAGGATCTGCACTGGTTGCATTTTGGTCAAAAATAACCTAATGAATCAAAAAGCGAACAGTTTAGATCCTGATCAGGCTGTATGGAAGTGCCAGCTGATCTGGATTTAAACCGTTCACCCTCGCAATTAAGGTGTATCTATGGAGGAAAGGGTTAACTCATTTTTTTACCCTTCACTCAATATATTGTCACTTCTTGGGGTAACGATTGGATTTGTATATAAATAAAGTAGGCATTACAATAGTTTCATTGATGATATCTGGGTTTTATTGCATGTGCTAACAGTGTTGATCTGTATCAGATGGCAAGGATATGCCAGCTGATCTGATCCAGTTTCCCGGCCAAATCATTGCTGTCTGATCAGGAACAACACCTTTTACTTCTTGGTCATAAAAAACCAAATGAATAAAAAAGCTAACAGTTTAGATTCTGATCAGATGGCATGAATGTGCCAGCTGATCTGGATCTATACTGTTTACCAATTGGAAAACAGCCATATCCCATAGACTTGAAGGTTAAGCTAAGAAAAACTTAACCCTTTCCTCCATATATACGCATTTCTACGCATGTGCGACCATTTGTGCCATCTGATCAGGATCTGCACTGGTTGCATTTTGGTCAGTAATAACCTAACGAATCAGTTATAACCTAACGAAATAGAACAGTTTAGATCCTGATCATTTTGGTGACCTGTGCATATCGTTTAAATAAAATTAGTTAACAAATTTTTGTGGAACAACCTTGTGACCAATGAATAACTGGCTCAAACTGATGGAAACATGTGTTTAGATCTGCAGTTTGATTGTATCTTACATGATTATATCTCATGATTTCATGATGATATAAAAATGTAAAACCGAAGGAAAGCAAGCTATACCACTGTATAAAGCCATTCTCACTGCAGGTGATTTTAATCAGATTCGTATAAAACTACCCATTTTCTTCCTCATTTTCAGGAGATCACCACCTTTGTTACATTTTTTCTGTCTCTTTTAGGAGATCGCCACCATTGTTGCATTTTTCTGCCTCTTTTTCAGAAGGTCACCACCCTTGTTAAATTTTTTTCTGCCTCCTTTTCAAGAGATCACTACCCATATTGCATTTTTCTGTCTCCTTTTCAGGAGATCACCACCATTTTTGCATTTTTCGGCCTCCTTTTTAGGAGATTACCACCCTAGTTGCATTTTTCTGCCTCCTATTCAGGAGATTTCCACTCTTGTTACATTTTTTCTGCATCCATTTCAGGGGATTACCAACCTAGTTGCATTTTTCTACCTCCTTTTCAGGAGATCACCACCCTGGTTGCCCAAGAGATAGCAAACCAGATCCTCTCCCAACTACCTGATGTTAAAGTGTTAGACTCGGACAAGTTTAATGTGAGTACTGTGGTATCATTAAAAATCAAGGGGGTTTAATTTTTGTGTATTCTGTGCTAAAAAATGTATGTGATATCAAACTTTATTGAAATAAAACTATTGGATATCTAATCATGTGAGAATATTACAAATGTCCGAATTTATGCCAAATGTCATTTATGGTTTTGCATGGAATTGAATTCCCGCAAAATTCAATGATATTTCTGTCATACTGTATACTTCTAGATATTATATGCCATATAAATTTCGATCATTCTATAAATTTCGATCTTTCAGATAGGTTAAAAATCATCACACGTACACTTCTATAATGGGATACAGTGAAACCCCTGATCATTCCAAAATTAAGACCACCTCAATAAAATGACCACTATTCCAAAGTCCCAAATTACAGTTTCTGAAGAAAAGGTTAGTAATACTACATTAAATTAATTTATGGTTTAAGACAGGTTTTAGCATGTACTTAACATGTATTGGACAGCATTTTGCATGTTTTTCAGGAGATTCAGAAAAGCCTGAAGCGCCGTTCGGAATCACCGTGGTTGATTCACTTCGTAGAGGGAAATGAAGGAAGACATTTGGAATTGAGAAAATTGCCAGCCATGCTGTCTAATGTCAATGTAAGGTTGTTTTATACATTATTGGCCCTAGTTAGTAGTCTCTGAATGCTAGCTGATGATTGGTCAGTTAACTCTTTCCTTCATATATACACCTTTTTACGGATGTGCAACCAGTGTAGCTCCAGATCAGCCAGCACATCCGTGCCATCTTATCTGGATCTAAACTGTTCATTTTTTGATTCATTAGGTTATTTCTGACGAAAATGCGACCAGTGCAGATCCTGATCAGACATTAGGAATGTGCTGGCTTATCTGGATCTACACTGTTCACCCACGCAATAAAGGTGTGTCTGGAGGAAATAGTTTAATTACATGATCACTGGTCTAATCACAAAACCAAAAGTGTTTTTGAAGTAATAGAGGGGAATTTATTAGGAGGCGAGAGTAAATCTAACCACTGCTTTAATTAAATCTTGTCCCCTTACAATGTAAACCTTGGCCATAATACAGCAGGAAAAAATCCTGCATTTCATGAAATTGTTCCTGGCCTTGCTTGATCATATGGTTATTCTGCAGTAATTGATGAGGCAATGTACATGTTCACCAACAAAAACACATTTACATCAACTTTATAAAAGTAAATGAAAAACTTTTACAATTGTATTGCTTGCTTTGAAGTTGACATGAAAACTCCTTTGTATAAAATATGACCTTGTGAATACAGGTAGGGCGTGTGGACTGTGAGGTGATGAGAGGAATGTGTAACAATCTGCATATAAACAAGTTCCCTAGCTTTCTGGTCTTCAAACAGACGGGCGGACATGAAATCTACTATGGTTTGTGTCATTTTCGTTTGCATCAGCAGGATACAAATTTTATTTATGTAATATTATTACCTTTTCCTCCATAGATATTTCTTAATGGTGTGGGCGAACAGTGTAAATCCAGATCAGCCAGCACATCTGTTTTGTCTGATCAGGATCTACACAGTTTGCTTTTTAATTTATAAATCCAGATCAGATGGCACAGATCTGGATAGACACTGGTGGCATAAGCATACTAATGTAAATGTATGGAGTATAGGGTAAAATAGCTTTCAGTGATATATTGCAGGATTTGGGGGGGTGGGGGCGGGGGTGGAGTACAGATCAGATGCGCAAGGATATTTATTTACACATGTTAATGACATCCCATGATAAATCATGCTCTAATATATCACCAGCGTTTATTTATTTATTTTATTTATTCTAACTTGAATTTGCCTTATGGAGCATTGAAATTAATGGTACTGCAGTACCATTGCTATTGCCAAATGTATTGCCAAAGTAGTCTACCTTGATGAGTGTATTTTCCAAACACTGTGACATAAATTATAAGAGTTGTCAGGCAAGGAATATGGCCCGTTAAAGTGATTTATCATGGAATCACCATCACTTCACCAGGTTTCCGCTCGCTGCTGAATCTCAAGGGTCATTTTGGAGACTTTTTAGTTGATACAGGCAATTTATGTCCAAAATACCCCTAATTTAAGGAAAAAGGACCTTTCAACTAAAATGATGGGGGTCAAAATGAGGGTTTTTGAAAATTTCAAGAGTCCAAGGGTCATTTCCTGAGTCAACTGGAAACCCTTCTTCAATATATTGCCAATGGAGAATCTTGGCAGTCATGTAAGAATGAATGTTTGAATGAATAATTTTGATTTCTCAATGAAATAAATTGGTATTGTAAAAAATATATGTTTTCAGGCAGCTCAAAATAATAAAGAATTTGCTTCTCGGAAATTTTAGGGTCACAAAAAAATATATATTAAAATTTCTGGATGAAAACTTTGGATTTAGACTATGATGTCGTGTATACAAAAAATGGTACAAAATGCTGTGAGAAATGTGTAGCCATGTCAGTTATCCCTATTCCGTCATTCTAGTGTAATAGCCATGATTCTTTTCTGTTTCATAGTAAATAAATTACTACTCTATTGCCTGTTGTACGGGGGTTAAATCCAGTTAAGTTTCATCAAAAAGCAATAAATGTGGTCTTTAGCATAGGCTGTACAGTATGTATTCAAATCCCAAAGTGTTAAACTTTGATATATAAAAAGCTGCATTTTCCAGGCAGAGTTACTGCACATGATGTTGCCGCCTTCGCAAGAGATGCATCGGTGATCAGACTGGAAGCCCTAGGTCCTAGGGATTTTGAGAGCCACAGGGTCGGGCCTGCCAGTCCAGATGTCTGGTTCATAGATTTCTTTGCACCCGTAAGTTGCTCAATAAATTTATTTATTAATAATACTGATATTCGTCCGTGTATAGTTTTGTGGTTTTCGTTAAGTGACATTTTTCGAGGGTTTCTAATTTCGTAGTTTTGAATTTTCTTCAATTATACGCAGCAAAAATAGCCCTGTATGTAAAACGTATGTGGTACTTTCATCCATAAAACGTACATTTAGCGTACCTTTTAAGTATGTAAAAAATTCTTACAAAATACATACAAACCAAAACATATGTTTTTCATTACCTTACGTTAAACATATATTTTAAAAAGAATGGAACACATTATAGATCATCAAGCTTGCTCAGAATGGAATGTTTTTCTTGATGTTATCTAAGACAATATTAAATATGAGTTATCATGGAAGTAATTTTCATACAACAATTTCAGTCATTATGTCAGTATGACTCATTTGGTACCAAACGTACTTATTATGTATGAAATGTCGCAACTGTACATTTTAAGTCTGTGGTACTAGATGTATTTGTATGTTTTTTAGCTCACCTGTCACATAGTGACAAGGTGAGCTTTTGTGACCGCCTGATGTCCGTTGTCCGTCGTCCGTCGTGCGTCGTCAACAATTGCTTCAATCGACTTCTTCTCTGAAACCGCTTGGCCAATTTTGATGAAACTTGCCACAGATGTTCCTTGCATGAAGCTCTTCCAAAGTTGTTCAAAGAAATCAATTCCATGCAGAACTCTGGTTGCCATGGCAACCGAAAGGAAAAACTTTAAAAATCTTCTTGTCTGAAACCACAAGGCCTAGAGCTTAGATATTTGGCATTTAGCATCCTCTAGTGGAGCTCTACAAAGATTGTTCAAATTATAGCCCTGGGGTCAAAATTGGCCCCGCCCCAGGGGTCACTTCATTTTACATAGACTTATATAGGAAAAACTTTAAAAATCTTCTTGTCTTAAACCACAAGGCCTAGAGCTTAGATATTTGGCATTTAGCACCCTCTAGTGGAACTCTACAAAGATTGTTCAAATTATTTCCCTGGGGTCAAAATTGGCCCCGCCCCAGGGGTTACTTCATTTTACATAGACTTATATAGGAAAAACTTTAAAAATCTTCTTGTCTGAAACCACAAGGCCTAGAGCTTAGCTATTTGGCATTTAGCATCCTCTAGTGGAACTCTACAAAGATTGTTCAAATAATTTCCCTGGGGTCAAAATTGGCCCCACCCCAGGGGTCACTTCATTTTACATAGACTTATATAGGAAAAACTTTAAAAATCTTCTTGTCTGAAACCACAAGGCCTAGAGCTTAGATATTTGGCATTTAGCACCCTCTAGTGGAACTCTACAAAGATTGTTCAAATAATTTCCCTGGGGTCAAAATTGGCCCCGCCCCAGGGGTCACTTCATTTTACATAGACTTATATAGGAAAAACTTTAAAAATCTTCTTGTCTGAAACCACAAGGCCTAGAGCTTAGATATTTGGCATTTAGCATCCTCTAGTGGAACTCTACAAAGACTGTTCAAATTCTTTCCCTGGGGTCAAAATTGGCCCCGCCCCAGGGGTCAATTCATTTTAGATAGACTTATAAAGGAAAAACCTTAAAAATCTTCTTGTCTGAAACCACAAGGCCTAGAGCTTAGATATTTGGCATTTAGCACCCTCTAGTGGAACTCTACAAAGATTGTTCAAATTATTTCCCTGGGGTCAAAATTGGCCCCGCCCCAGGGGTCACTTCATTTTACATAGACTTGTATAGGAAAAACTTTAAAAATCTTCTTGTCTGAAACCAGAAGGCCTAGAGCTTAGATATTTGGCATTTAGCATCATCTAGTGGAACTCTACAAAAATTGTTCAAAGTATTTCCCTGGGGTCAAAATTGACCCCGCCCCAGGGGTCACTTCATTTTATATAGACTTATATAGGAAAAACTTTAAAAATCTTCTTGTCTGAAACCACAAGGCCTAGAGCTTAGATATTTGGCATTAAGCACCCTCTAGTGGAACTCTACAAAGATTGTTCAAATTATTTCCCTGGGGTCTAAAGTGGCCCCGCCCCAGGGGTCACTTCATTTGATATAGACTTATATAGGAAAAACTTTAAAAATCTTCTTGTCTGAAACCACAAGGCCTAGAGCTTAGATATATGGCATTTAGCATCCTCTAGTGGAACTCTTCAAAGATTGTTCAAATTATTTCCCAGGGGTCTAAATTGGCCCCGCCCCAGGGGTCACTTCATTTTATAAAGACTTGTATAGGAAAAACTTTTAAAATCTTCTTGTCTGAAACCACAAGGCCTAGAGCTTAGATATTTGGTATTAAGCATCCTCTTGTGAAACTCTACAAATATTGTTCAAATTATTTCCCAGGGGTCTAAATTGGCCCCGCCCAAGGGGTCACTTCATTTTATATAGACTTGTATAGGAAAAACTTTAAAAAATCTTCTTGTCTGAAACCACAAGGCCTAGAGCATAGATATTTGGCATTTAGCACCCTCTAGTGGAAATCTTCAAAGATTGTTCAAATGATTTCCCTGGGGTCAAAATTGGCCTCGCCCCAGGGTTCACTTTATTTTATATAGACTGATATAGGAAAAACTTTAAAAATCTTCTTGTCTGAAACCACAAGCTGAGAGTACTTTTGTACTCAGGTGAGCGATATAAGGGCCATCATGGCACTCTTGTTTTTGTATGTCAGTAAATGTATGTTTAACATATTGGAAGATTTAGGCAGTGTATCTGTTTTGGCATTTTGAAATTCATTGATTGATCTGCCTACGAAATCCAAAAGTAATACCCACAAAAATTATTACTTTACAAAATGACAAATTACCGTAAAATAATTTTAACCTGGTATTTAATTGAAATAATGTGGACTTTATTATGAATTTTAGTAACATTATCACCATTATTAAGACATTGTTTCCTATAGGATTTGATTATCTGAAGCTTCAATTTGCCATGTTAACATTGTTTAAAGCATATGTAAACCCTTTACTCCATATATACCCACGTAATCGCATGTGCGAATAGTGTAGATCCTGATCACCCAGCTCATCTGTGACATCTGATCAGGATCTGCACCAGCACATCTGTGACATCTGATCAGGATCTGCACCAGCACATCTGTGACATCTGATCAGGATCTGCACCAGCACATCTGTGACATCTGATCAGGATCTGCACCAGCACATCTGTGACATCTGATCAGGATCTGCACTGTTTGCTTATTGGTCAGAATTATCATAATAAATCAGTAAGTGAAAAGTGTTGATAATGATAAGATGGCATAGATGTCCTGGCTGATATGGTACTACACTTTTCACTAACGCGAGAGAAAGCTTGTATACAGTGTACATGAAGTCAAGAGTTATAGCTGCATTTCGCCATGTTAACCCTTTCCTCCATATATACTCATTTTTAGGCATGTGCAACCAGTGTAGATCTAGATCAGCCGGCACATGTGTGCCATCTGATCAGGATCTGCACTGGTCGCATTTTGGTCAGAAATAACGTAATGAATCAAAAAGTAACTGTTGAGATCCTGATCAGACGGTACAGATGTGCCGGCTGATTTGGATCTAAACTGTTCACCCACGCAATAAAGGTGTGTTTATGGAGGAAAGGGTTAACATTCTGTAAAGGGCTGCTTATTGGTGAGTGTCTGTTATGTTTCACAGTGGTGTCCTCCATGTATGAGATTGTTGCCAGAGTTCAGAAAAGCTGCAAAGAACTTCGGTCAAGTTGTCAATTTCGGAACTGTCGATTGTACCATCCATGTTGACCTCTGTAGAGTGGTAAGTTAACCTTTTCCTCTATATACAGTTGAACCTGCCTTCAGCAGCCACCTGTCTTAAAACAGCCAGTCTGAATATGTCATAAACTGACATTTTGATATCATCATTTTTACTTGTATTAAATAGCCACCAGTGTTAAGCAGCCACTTTTAGTCATTGTGTTAAATGAAATATCTAATAGGGTTTGTATTTCACAGCTTTTTCTTTTTCTAAAGCTTATAACAATGTTAAAGATTTCAATAAATGCAATCATAGCATAAAAGAAAAACTTTTGAACAAGGTTATCGGTACTACAAATTAAGAAAAGTGGTTTGCAAGTTTGATTGCCGATACTGAGATTTGGTTAAAATACATAGAGGACATTTGTTTTTACCAGTGTAAGGTAGAAATATACTTCAGTGAGTGACCTCTGAAGTTCGTATTTTCATAATGTGTATTTTTATTACAGTATAATGTGCGGTCATACCCCACAACCATACTGTATAACCAGTCTATACCGCATCAGTACCATGGTCATCATAATGTACATGCTATGGTGGAATTTATACAGGTATGTTTTCATTTTATTTGATATCCTTAATAACTCAGGGGTGTTGCTATAAATAACTAACTGTTGTCACATCAGAATTTTAGCTATATCACCATTATAGCCCAAGTAATTGGTGGACCCTTCATCGACAGACGTCAATAAAAAGTCAGTGTGATAATGGGTCTGTGCTTGCAGTCGACTTACCACCATTAATAACTTCTTACTCTATATATACTGGTTTTGTCCCATTTGCGAACAGTGTAGATTCAGATCTGCCCATCTTTGCCTTCTGATAAGGATCTACACTGAAATCTTTTAGATTCATTAGTTTATTTCTCACCAAGAAGTGACCAGTGTAGATCCTGATCAGAAAGTATTGATTTGCCAAATCAAAGAAACAGTACAAAACAAAAATATTTCAGAATGTCATTGTTGGTTAATTAATACATTAAATTTATAGGTTTTGATCTTTTGGTAGAGAGTGGGAAGGGTGAAATAAGTGAAACAATGGCAGATGAATTCAACCAAACTATTTCTTCCAGGGTCTGCCATCCAATTGTGATCTACTCAAGTCACACATGTGATAAAAACCTGTTACTTTTCTATATATTTTTTGCCATATAATGATGTTCTATACGGTTTGATTTCAGATTCATTAGGTTATTATTACCTACTTGGGACCGGTGGAGATCCAGATCAGACGGCATGGATGTGCTGGCTGATCTGGATCTACACTTGTCCCACGTGTGTTAAAATGTGTGTATATATGGAGTAATGGGTTAACTTCAATTAAGACAACTAGAATCTGTTTTGACCCTTTAATTCATAGATACACCTTATTTCATGGGCGAACAGTGTAGATCCAGATCAGGCACCACATTTGTGATGTCTAATCATGATCTACACTCTTCACATTTAGATTTATTAGGTTATTTCTAACTTAGATGCAACCAGTCCGGATCCAAATCAGACAGTAAACATGTGCTGGCTGATCTGGATCTACACTGGAAGCACAGGTTAATTTTCATATATAAAGAGTACAGGGATAATAGAATTATAACTGTTTTCCAGGACACCCTAAATCCACCTGTCATAAAGCTAGATGGAAATTCATTCAGCAGACTGGTTTTACAGAAGGGTGAAAATGATATATGGCTGATAGACTTTTACGCATCTTGGTGCGGACCCTGCCAACAGCTTGCCCCTGAGTGGCGCAGATTAGCAAAGGTAAGGTTTTTGCACAGATGTTACACAAAAATAGGCAGGGCATACGGTTTATTTTGATGGGCAAAATTCCTCTACCTCTAATTGAGACGATTGGGTCACTGTCTTCTTAAATTTTTTGTGTCACCTGTGATAGCAGATAGACACCTAGGGATCCTAATGTCGGGCAGTGTCCGCCATCCGGTTACCCCCAACTTTATCATGAAACTCAATGTCACCTATAACTTTGAAAGTTTCAAAGTACTTGTCCTATTCACTTAATACTTGGACTATATCATCTGGATGAACAAAGCAATTGGTGACAACAAGTATGATAACTCCTATTTCACTATTTTTCGAGTTATGCCCCTTTCTAATGCACTTTTAATATTAAACTTTATGTTGCCTACAACTTTGAAAATACTTGTCATATTCACTTAATTCTGTAAATGTCTCATCAACATGGACAATGCTATTGGTGATAACAAGAATGATAACTCTGGTTTCATTTTTCTTCTGAGATATGCCCCTTTTTTAAAGCAACTTTATGATTAAACTTAATGTTGCCTATAGCTTTGAAGTACTTCTCCTTTTCACTTTAAACATTAAATGGATTATCTGCATGAACAAAACCATTGGTGATAGCAAGAATGAGTTGTGCCCCTCTCAAACGGAATTGTCGGCGACACATGTGTTCCTTTGAAAACCAACTTCTAGTTTATATGATTGGGCAGCTCAGTTCGTAACTCAAAGAGATGATTAATTCATGTGATAGGACAGCACAGATGTACCAGCTGATCTGAATCTATACTTTTTGCCCATACAATAAAGGTGTATCTATGGAGTAAAGGGTTATAAATATTCAGTGGGTAATATCTTATGTATGATTTGCTCAGGGCATCAGTAGTCCAGTGGTACAGTGCTCGCTTAGGGATCTATGGGTCCTGGATTCGAGCCCCAGTCCGGCCGCTAATTTCCTTGAGCAAGAAATTCAGCCTTCATTGCTTCTCTCCATCCAGGTGTATAACAAGGAAACCTGTGAGAAATATAAGCCAATGTTCCGGGGCTGCTGTCTGCTCTGACTGTTAACCCTTCCCTCTATATATACACATATTTACGTGTATGTGACCAGTGTAGATCCAGATTAGCAGGATCTGCACTGGTCGCTTTTGGTCAGAAATAACATAATAAATCATATAGTGAACAGTTTAGATTGTGATCAGACCGCACAACGCTAACCCTGCCATGAAGTTGTATATGGTGAAAGAGTTAACCTACAACTTATATACAGTGTTTAGAGGGTAAATGTGAAAGTCAGGTGAATATGTTCAGTCAGACCAGACTATTATTCCATACTTTTATACCTTTACCTTTCAGCTGTTAAAGGGTGTGAAGAACGTGTACGTCGGAATGGTAGAATGTCAACAGGAACAGCATCTGTGTTCTAGTCAAGGTGTACAATCCTACCCGAACCTGAGACTTTACCCACCCAAGTCCAAGGGCGGGGCTCATTTGTAAGTACTTTGACTTCTTTTATAATGCTGTTTATGTACAAATATATTAGAAACTGAGACTGTATGAAAATGAATGAGAATTTTATTTGGGCACGTCACGGAAAAATTTTAACAGTCATTAAATCTAGAAAATATTGTAAAATAAAAGTCGCCCATCAAAACCTACCTCTTTTCAATTAAAACCCATAACTCTTACATAAAAGTTATACAACTTTTCTTTCATGTTTCTGATCAGTTCACCAGTATCTTGAAAAATAAACCCTTTACTGCATAAGATATGGCTGTTATCCATGGGCAAACAGTAAAGATTTATATAATCCAGATCAGCCGGCACATCAGTGCCATCTGACTAGGATCTACACTGTTTGCATTTTGATTCATCAGGTTATTTCTGACCATTAAGCATACAGTGTTGATCCTGATCAGATGGCCTGGATGTGCTGGTTGAACTGGTTCTACACTGTTCGCACATGCTATAAAAGGCACATACGGAGGTTAACCCTTTCCTCCATATATACTCATTTTTACGTATTATTGAACAGTGTAGATCCATATCAGCCGGCACATCTTTGCCATCTGATCAAGATCTGCACTGGTCACATTTTGGTATGAAATAACATAATGAATCAAAAAGTGAACAGTGCAGATCCGGATCAGATGTCATTTTGTTTCTGTTTCAGTGTTTACAATGGCTGGCATAGAGATGCGGAATCATTAAGAGCGTGGGCGTATGAATATTTACCATCCAAAGTAGAAACTATCAACTGGAATAAATTCCATAGCAAAATTATATCGAGTGCTGAACCATGGATTATAGACTTTTATGCACCCTGGTGTGGACATTGTCAAGTGTTTAAACCTGAATTTGAAAAGGTTGCAGAAGTAAGGACCTCATTGAATTTTTTATCAGTTTATTTAATTTCTGTATTTACTAAAACTGAGTTAAGGAATACTTTGGACTTAATTGCTTTTAAAACAAGATAAAATATATGTGAAGGCACATTTATTCACAAACAATGATATTAAATTTATGCCATTCTACTAATTTAAAAGCTGATATTTAAAATGTATAACAGTATATTGTGAAATAACTGTGAAATAGCTGTTTTCAGTATTTAGGAAGAGCTTTATATTGCACACTTCATTTTAACCCTTTCCTCCATAGATACACCTTTATTGCATGGGCTAACAGTTTAGATGCAGATCAGCTGGCACATCTGTGCCGTCTGATCAGGATCTAAACTGTTTGCTTTTTGATTCATTATGTTATTTTTGACCAAGATGCGACCAGTGCAAATCCTGATCAGACGGCACTGGTCGCATATGCATAAAATGCATATATATGGAGGAAAGGGTTAATCTATGAAATTTCAGGACACCAACAAATATTCACAACCAATAAATTTTCACTATATTGTTGGATAGCATTAAAGTGACAAAATTAATTGGTGCAAATATGTCCGTGCAGAATTATGAAATACTTTTTCATAAATTAGAAACATATTTGTGAATGGGCATAATTTGCTGACCTTGCCCAAATGCAAAAATTTATATGTGCAAATAATTATTGGTTAACAGTATGCATTTTGCGGTAAAATCAAACGTTTATTTAAAATAACCTGTTAGTTATTGGGTCCAAGATCATAAAACTGAGATTGGAGACCAGTCTTAAATCTCAAGCAACCTGTCGTTATTTCAGCCAATCAGATGCTTGAGATTTGAGACTTGTTTCCTGTTTTCATTTTATGATCTTGGGCCCTGTATGATCAATGATCTTGTTCTCATTATGCAGAATATAGAAGGCACAGCAAAAGCTGGTAAAGTAGACTGTACTCAAGAGAACCATCTCTGCCAGCAAGCGAGCGTTCATTCCTACCCCTCTGTCAGGTTTTATCCTGGCTCCACAGATGGAAAACCTCAGGTATGTCCACTAACCCTTAACTCCAAGGGCTTTTTTTAACTGCCTGGGGAAGGGGTCCATGCCCTATAATTGTGGGGTTATAGGGTAATTTCTTTTCTAAAGGCGAATGAAAAAAAGCTGATGTAAAACTACCTTTTTTGGGAAAACTGCATGATTTTATAGAAATTTTCAGAGGTAAGTCGCCGATAAACAACCCCTGCTATAAAAGAAAAAAAGCCCTGTTTATATGCATTTTTGTGCATGTGCAACCAGTGTAGTTCCAGATCAGCTGGAACTTCCTTGCTATCTGATCTTGATCAACACTTGTCACTTCAAGGTGAGAAATAACATGATGAATATACAATGGAACGGTGTAGATCATGATCAGATTGCATTTGAATTTGCAAACTTTCCCTATCACATAAAATGAAATGAGACTAGAGTAAGCAATCTAATAATCAAGAAACCTCAAAACCCTTTACTCCATATATACAGGTTTAATGTAAGTAACAAGTAGAATATAGATAAGTGGACCTACACAAGATTTGAGCAAGAGAACTGGGGGGCGTTGGGCGTGTGGGGGGGGTGCGTAGCCCCCATTTAAACTCACTATTAATAAAATTTGCTTTACACACAATTTAGCAGCATTACTCACAAGCAATGCTCTTTACTTAAATGTTGGGGTCCACTTCAGTAGATGTGTCCAGTAAGAAACAAAAAACGTTATAGCATTTTCTTATGTTTTCAGAACTATTATGGATGGGACATCAAAAGTCAGAACGCACAAGAAATAACAAACTTTGTGAAACAAAATTCACCGAAGGTAAACACTTCTTTTTGCAATAGTTTTTGATGTGGACTTAAGTGGGTATTATTAACTGATCTGCAGTATCTTCCAACACACTTTTATTTGGTACTACCTGCTAATCAATCTCACTGAAGTCAGATCTAACAAACTTTTAGATCTGATGACGGGCCGCAGAGACTGAACATAAGTTATAGTGGTTTTGCCCGATTACTTTTTTTAGGGATGGGATCGAGTACTCGGGTACTCGATTAATGTTTGAGTACCCGAGTAATGCAACAAGTAATCGGGTACTGGATACAAAATATAAAAAATCAACAAAATTTTATGACATTCTTCTATATTGAATCTTAAAAATCACCGACTGACAGTTGATTGATAACACGTGGCACCTGGTATCCAATAAACAAGATGACAATTAGGGGTACAAATATCCGATAATTGGTGCCTAATTGATGCTTAAAATTTGTTTGATGCCGTGGATACACCAGTAACACAAACAATTCGCAATCATGAAAATTAGCACCTGAATGTTTTAAGTACTACATGTTTCTTGTCGGCCATTTATTTGATTTTGTTTTTTGAGTAATTATATTCAAATGCGATTGTTGATTGGAAGTTTGCAAAACTGAAATCTAATCAATTGATGTTAAGTAATATAGTAAACATATGCTATTTTCATGATGTGCAAATGTTACGGTGATGTTGTAGTTTGTGACACGTGCTTATATATGATTGTATTGTTATTGTAAAATGTTTTCAAAAAGTTGATGCTCGAAATGTATTAAATAATTGTCATTAAAGTTTGATTGTTTCTTATAAATGTGATGTTTATCTTCTTGAGTAATCAATTATGACAGGCAATCTGGAATCATCGCACCCGGTAAGATCGTAAGAAGCTGATATTTCTTCCTACGTTAGAGGAAGATTTCGAGTACCCGAGTACTCGATCGGAACAAGATCCGAGTACCCGAGTACCGATTTTGCTACTCGTTCCCATCTCTACTTTTTTTAGAAATTGTCAACACAGGAAGCATGATTTAAAACGTTCGCAAAATGATCTGAAGATATCATTACATTAGAAATGAATGCAATACATAAACACCTATATCTTCACTAAAATATATGTCTTGCGCAAGCTGTAAGCACTTTCCAAGGTTTAAATTACTATGTTTATTTTCAATTTCGCGATGTTGTAGGTGACAATCTGATTGGTTCAAAGGGTTTGTGATTATAGCACGTTTTAGTTACTGGTCGTCAGATCCTGATAGCATAGCGGTTTTCAGGAGATGATTTTATTTTTAATCAGATTGACCTGCTAATACATGTATATAATGTTATTAATTAAGTGAATTCATATTTGCCTTGTTATTTGGCGGAGGGTAGACATAAGACTATGACAGCCTGAAGCCCATTAACATCGCCAATGTGAATTCACATGATTAATGACAATTTTATTAAGTAACAAAATAAAAACATCAAATTTATATAAAGACTAAACTCCGAAAATATTAGAATTGTCAGAAAATTATGAGATAGTTAATAAATAAATAATGTTTTTGACTTACGCACTGATTTGAACTGTTTCTGTTTGTTTACTGACTGAGTTATTCAATTCTTTGAATTAACAAATAGAGTAAATTTATTGTTGTGTCACCATTTTGAAGAAAATAGGGGTCGCTTTGTCTAACTGTCCATCAGGAAAATGTAACATTATCTACAACCTAGCCATTTCTTTATCAAACTTTCGAATTATTTTGCTTATGACAATAGGGTTGATGTCATAATCTAAAGATCAAGGTCACATTTGACAGAGTAATGCCCCTTTTTTACTTGGGATTTTTTATTCTGACAAAGAATTAAAGGGCGACACAAGTGTTTAACTAAACACCTTTCTAGTTATAACATATACATTTACACTAAAACTGCATGGTCTACATTGAAGTCTTATTGTTATTTATCCAACAAACTTATACATATTTATATATACTACTCAAAAAGGCCACTTTTGTAGTCTGTAAGTTTTCCCGCTAAGATAATTTTAAACTCTTTTTATTGCGTGAGCAGACAGTTTGGAATCAGATCAGCTGGAACATCTGTGCGGTGTGATCAGGATCTAAACTGTTTGCGTTTTGATTCATTAGGTTATTTCTGACCAAAATGCTAACAGTGTAGATCCGAATCAAATGGCAAGGGTGTATGCTTGCTGATCTGGATATACATTGGTTGCACATGCGTAAAAATGCGTATATATGGAGGAAGTGGTTAAATGTTTACCTAAACAATAAAAAATTACAGATTACAAAAGTGGCCCGTATCAATTTTTGAGTAACATATCATGATAGACATTTTGTGTTTTTCAGAAGAAGCAAGTACACCAAGACAAGCATGATGAACTGTGATATTACAGCAACTTAGAACACCATGCATTCATCAGCAGAGCCAGTGATCCAAAACTATTCTATGCATATTTTAGCTCATTGTAAAGAGAATAACATGTCCAGAGTCATAAAACTGAGAATAACGTGATCTAAATTTGTAAATCTGAGGGTAATCTTAAGTCAAAAAACAGAATGACCTTGGCCCAAGATTTATAAAACTAATATAGATCCCGATCAACCAGCACAGATCCGTGCCATCTGATCAGGATCTGCACTGTTTGCTATTTGATTTATAAGGTTATTTCTGACCAAAAAGCGACATGTGCAGATACTGATCAGACAGCATGGATGTGCCGGCTGATCTGGACCAACACTGGTTGCACACGCGTAAAAAGGTGTATATATGGTGGAAAGGGTTGAAATATTTATTTTCCAGATCTGACAGAAACATATCTCTAATTAATGGTTGATCTTTACATTTTTGTTGCAAATCAATCAGAGTTTATTTAACTGACCACACAGCAAGAAAGAGATTAACTCTGTACTCGATATATACACATTTTATCATATAGGTGACCAGTGTAGATCCAAATCAGCTGGCACATGCCATCTGATCAGGAGCTATGCTGTTTACATCATGATTTAGCAAGTCTCTTCCAGATTTGGTTAAAGTCGTACCCAGAATCATTAAACAAAAACTAAAGACCAGTCTTGTGTCTCATCTTATTGGCTGAAATGGAGACTAGTCTCTAAACTTTAAAATCAGTTTTATGATCTTGGGCCAGGCTGTGAAAAAGAGAAGTTGTAGTTGAGGTACAGTCTAATTGCTGACACTTTTTGCTGAGAACTTACTGTTTATTTGGGAATGTATCTTACATAGGAATGGTTGCTAGCAACGGTTATTTATTTCATGTTTTAATTGTGTATTTATGTTTTTGTGCCAAATTGTGTGGCAATAATGGATTGCATACACTTGATGATGATGGAAAGGAGGAGCCATATTTCATTGCCTTAGTGCAATAATGGTATATCTTATTCATTTTTCAATGGTACGTTTACCATTCTTGCATTAAAGTGATGATTTGTTTGTTAAATGGTACATTTAGATCTGTGATTGTGGTTTTAATTTTTATGCCTCCCACTTTTTGGGAGGCATATAGAGTTGCACTTGTCCGTCCTTACGTTTGTGCATACATCCCCATAGTCTTGTGGCATCAACTTCTCATTGACTATCGGGCAGATTTCTTTTAAACTTGCACAGATGATCAAGTTGGATGTGTAGATGATAGTAAAAAAAGATTTTTTCCTGCGACCATTTTTACCAGAGTTGTGGCCCTTTGTTATAAATGTTGCTGTAGAAGTGGAGGCATCAGTGTCTGTGGACACATTCTAGTTGATGGAAATGCTGTTTTGTTAGTTGCAGTCCATGATTACTGTTGGTTTGAATATGGCCCTAAAGATACAAACTAAGACTGGAAAACAGAGCTGAAGATTATAAAACTGGAATGGAGACAAGTCGGAAATCTCAAGCATATGATATTGGCTGAAATGGTGACTTCCTTTCATTTAAACCAATCAGATGCTTGAGATTTGAGATGGGTCTCCATGCTCAGTTTTAACAATCTTTGCCATTGGTCTGTCCGTAGTCTGTGCTCGTTTTTAACCAATCAAGTTGCTAAGATTTAAGACTGGTCTCTAGTCTTAGTTATGTGATCTCTCTAGTCTTAGTTATGTGATCTCCTAAGGATCTTATCCAGTTGGCTAGCAGGTGGTTTTCCACTAGTATCGTTATCTTTTACTCCATATAAACACATTTTATCAGTGCCCAAGGTTATAAAACTGAGCATGGAAACCAGTCTCAAATCTCAAGCATCTGATTGGCTGAAATGGCGACCAGTCGCCATTTCAGCCAATCAGATGCTTGAGATTTGAGACTGGTTTCCAAACTCAGTTTTATAACCTTCAACCCAGGTGTAGATCTGATAGATCAACTAGTGTAGATCCAGATCAGCTGGCACATTATAACCATCTGATCAGGATCTGCACAGTTCACATTTTAGTCAAAAATAACCAAAAAGCGAACAGTGTAGATCCTGATTAGATGGCATTGATGTGCTGGCTGATCTTGACCTATACTGTTCGCCCATGCAATATAGGTGTATCTATGGAGGAAAGGGTTAAAACCCTAGTGTGTGACATAGTTAATATTTGAGTAAAGGAGAGTTTATCAGCATTTTAGACAAAAATTAATGTCTATTTTGACAACTGTCTTTTATTTTGTAAGTTTGAATTATGTTTAATCCTTACCTCCATATATACGCCTTTTATCGCAGGTGCAAACAGTGTAGATCTTGTTCAGCTGGCACATCCATGTTATCTGCACTGTTAGCTTTACAATTTCATTAGGCTATTTTGACCAAGAAGTGAACAGTGTATATCCTGATCAGATGGCAAAAATATGCTGGCTGATCTGGATCTACATTGTTGGCCCATGCAATAAAAGGCTTATATATGGAGAAAAGGTAAAATTCAAACTGTTTAAAAGTTTTCAAAGTTACGTGTATTTCACATTTTTATTTATACAAACATTTTATATTAATTAGGGAAGGTTTAGCCTATTCAACTACTTGATCAGAACATGATTCGAGTATTTGAGTTCCAATTTTGCTACCTTTTCCCATCGTTAATATTAATGCTGTTTATTTATTGCTTTAAGTTTACGGAAAGAAAGGTACTGCTACTCAAAAATAAAAAATTTCATCTCTTTAATGTGAATCCGTTGTAACTATAAGTAAAAAGAAGGTTGTACATTATTCAAGCATATAAGTGAAACAATATATTGCGAAATATTTAAATTTTAAGTTTGTTCTCTATTAAGTTTGTGCTCATTTTAAAATGAAAGATTAAACCTACATGACTTAATTTTGTAAAACCCTGCTGATTTCGTGCAGCGATCGTTTTATTTTATGGTATATTTTATGGTTGCATTTCTTTTTAATGCATTTAATATACTTCTGACATTGTAAAGTCCAATTGTCAAAGGTAAACATTAATGGACATTGTCAGATTTTATCAAATTTTATTCAACGAGCAAATGTACATGTTTTTTTACCATTACCCTTCACTCCAAAGGAAACAGCTTATATCCCCACTGGTTTCACATATGGTGCGTACCACAGGAAACGGTGTATTCGGGTGTATTTTTGTCATCTTAATTGTTACTATATGTGAAAGAACTTACAATGGTCTTTTATTTTCTCATATATTATAAAAAAAATTGTTACATATTTTGACCCCTAAATGCATAATAAGTAATGTTGTCTGCTCAACTTTATGACATCATTTCAAAAATTGACATAAACTGTCCCAAGGTACCTTTACCTGTGATACACCACGTATGACAAAAGTTGTGTCTCGAAGAGTTAAGGGTTAAGCAATATACATGTCTTAACCCTTTCCTCCATATGTACGCCTTTTTACGCATGTGTGACCAGTGTAGACCCAGATCAGCCGGCACATCCGTGCCATCTGATCAGGATCTGAACTGGTTGCATTTTGGTCAGTGATAACATAACGAATAAAAAAGCGAACAGTTTAGATCCTGATCAGACAGCATGCTCTGTTGGCCCACACAATAAAGGTGTGCCTAAGGAGGAAAGGGTTAAACTTAACTTGTTATTGACTTTTATTGACAACAAACCATACTGCGTCATAATTTGCAATTTATCTTAAATTGCATGAAATAATGCTTTAGAAATGTGTTTGCACAAACATGGGTCACGTAATAACAAACAATCAATACCACAACATGCAATGTTACCTTTTGAGTAACTGAGTTTTACTTTATCTATTTACCAAGCTTGCCAGTATTCTTGTTGTACATTTTTAAAAGCAATTAAAGAGGTTGTAAATGTTTTATTAGTGTGAACCCTCTTCTCCATATAGACAGGTTTTATCGCTTGTGCGACCAGTGTACATCCAGATCAGCATCAGGCCTGCCAAATGTCCGGATTTTATCCGAAATCTCAGGATTTTAAATTAATTCTCCGGATCTCCGGATTTATAGTCAAATTCTCCGGATTTCTATGAAATTGCAAACAATATGGATTCATTAAACCTAATTTTAAAGTTGTGCAACATCATAATTATTCTACTGCAGTCGCACATTTCCTGATAATTACGAGATAACGAGATCAATAGGAGTTTTTTAATTCATGCAGTTTAATTTTATTTGAATCTCTGCTTTAAAACAGTTGGTTCATTTAACATCAGTTGTTTTATTTAACTCATAATCTTTTAATACTGTTTTTGACAAAAAAGATCAGGTTTTAGTAACTGCATTTTTTTGGTTTGTAAATTTTAGTTACCTCAGTACTGCAATTTTGTTGTATAGATTTAAATTATTTAATTGTGGTGATGGGGTATGCAATATACCATTTAAATCTCTTTTGCTCTTAGATATTTGAATTCACCAATGTCAAACTTCATTAACTCAATCTTCAATCTCCCGTAACTCACGCCAAATCTGTCAGCGAGCCCACCCACGGTGGCTCGCCTGTCTGCCTGTAGAGCCTCTTCAACAGATGACATTAATGACATGCCCATTTTCCGCTTTCGTCCCCTGCCTTTGTTGTCTTCTAGTTTTGTTTGACCCTAAGAAAATCATTTATGCCATTCATAAACCGTTGTTTGACTTATTTTATGCTTGTGTGAAGTTTCCTTCAACATGTTGAATGTTTCCGCGGGTGTATTTCTTAATTCTTGACAAAATTTTATATCAGCTCGAATTTCTTAAAGACCTAATGACTACATTTTTGATGTTAACAGCTTTGATGCTATTGATGGTTAAAAGATGTTTACTTTTGAATCCAAGGCGTAAATAATGTAAAAATTGGAACATGACGTCATTGAAATGTATTTGTACATTTTGGCGTAATTTGAGGTGTTTTGGTTAATTTATTCATGTTGTATATTCATTCAAAAAAATATTAATGGTTAATGTTTTTGCGCTGCACCGCTACGCCGTTACTATGGTTGTTTAAAAGCGTCTGACGTGTCATAATAATATAAAAAGAAATGTATTACGGACACTGTTAGTAGAGATTTAGAGCATTATAATGATATGAAATACATATATTTGTCTTTAAAAATTGGAAAAAAATTATAGAATTCTGAGTAATTCTGGATCATCCCTCATACATATCTGATTCAAGATATAGGTCTAATAATAATAATAATAATAATAATTATTATTATTATTATTATTATGTGATGTCAGTTTTCTTTTTCGGCTGAGCATATTTTACAAGTGAACTTAAGGGGGTTTAACAACACATCAACTTATAGAGGGTATTTGTTTGTTTCAAGTGAACTCGAAAAAGTGATACATGTATTTTTCATAACTGCGTCAATTGAAATATAATCAGTATTTCATTGTTTTCTTTTTATTTTATGTTTTCTTGTCAAACAAATCTGAACAATTGGAAAGAGAGGAATTCTTTTTTTAACTGTAGTTCTGAAAAATTACTAAAAATAATGGTTTTCTACAGTATCAAAACAGTGAAATACAAATGTACCAATTTCATTTCACTGAAAAAACAACAACAACACTATAATTCACTGGAAAACATTTCATAAATAGATATATTCCAATAATTTTATGCACAAGAGTTAGTTAATATTAAACCGAATCAGCAATAATTCATTTAACTATCAATATTTTAGGGCTGTTTTCAAGGTGTATTTATTTGTTTACTTCAAATTTATTTTTACAGTTAAATCCCTCATAAAGATCACCCTGATAATAAGGCCACTATTTCCATGTCCCTTTTAACCCTTTCCTTGCTAAATACGCATTTTTTTGCATGTGCGACCAGTGTAAATCCAGATCAGCCAGCACATCCATGCTCTGCTCTGGTTGCATATTGGTCAGAAATAACCTAATGAATCAAAAAGCAAACAGTGCAGATCCTGATCAGCACTGTACGGATGTGCCGTCTGACCTGGATCTATATGTTCGCCCATGCAATAAAGGTGTGTCTATGAAGGAAAGGGTTAAGCTTTTGTTTAGTCCCAGAGGTGGTCTTCATAGAGAGGTTTCACTGCAATAAGCAGCAATGTGCTGGTTCCATAGGAGGATAGCAATAATTGATCAATAGCATGGTCACTCCTGCAAACTGCTAAATGGTTGACAATTGTGATATGGTTAAATGTCTCTGGCCATAACCTGCGCCACTAAATGCTGTTTAGGCTTAACCCTTTATTCCATAGATACACCTTTTTGGGTGGATGAACAGTGTAGACCCAGATTAGCAGACACACATGAGCTGCCTGATCAGGATATGTGATGTTCCCTTTTAGATTCACTACATTATTTCTGACCAAGATGTGACTAGTGTAGATCTAGATCAGATGGCATGTATCTTCCAGCTTACCTGGATCTACACTGGTCTCACATGCAAAAGAAACCATATTTATGAAGTAAAGGGTTAAACTTGTGACTGCTGGATTTTTCTCTGTAATTTAAATGGTATTTATTATATGAATTAGAAACTATCATAAAGGATCACAATAGTGTGTTGACTATCAAATACATGTAGTATTTTAATTTAATAATTGTTATATTAAGTTTCACAATTGTGATACTATTGTAATTGTTTAATTATTGTATTTTACCACAATAGTCATATCAAGTGAAAATGGTTCAAATGTTTGCTTCATTGATACAACTTACCCTCTCCGTTGTGCAAAGAGGTTTTTTGTTATGTTGATGTTTTGAAACCCAACATAAGGAATCAGCATACTGTACATCAAGAAGGGAAGACTTATGGCAATCGATTTGCACAATTAATCCGATATCCATAGTTATCCACCAATAACTATAGATATTAGCCCGATAACCATAGTTATTGACAATAACTATGATTATCACCAGATATCTAGGGTTTTGACCAATAACCATAGATATTGTAGTTATTGGTTGATAACCATGGATATCAGATTATTTGTGCAATCCACTTGCCATACTAGATCATTTAGATGTTCTGTCATTAATCAGTATCACACTGCTCTAATCACCTTTGAGCCTGAATAACTGAGACTTGGAAGACAGTGAAAGAGAGAGAGACAGAGAGATAGGGGAGAGACAGAAAGGGAGAGAGAGAATTTAAAATGTTGCCATATGTTCCTTTTTTGTCTTCTTATTAGATTTTGAGATTTTCTTGCAGTTTTCATTACAGGTCTGACATCTTGATGCCTAACGCAATAAGTATTTACACTGTCAATATGATATTAAGTTGAAAATAAAACTTTTCATACAAATAAGTGTCTGTCTTGTTGAAAAAACTTTTGCTACAGAAAATATAACATTTATTGCTTGTTATGAACATAGGGCATTCTTTACAGATAGTTCTTATGCTAATTATACTTCATGGACCTGTCAAAACCTTATCCGGGCGCTCACATTTTTATTGGATAATATTTATTTTAGATTTGGTACCTCTATTTATAAACAAGTGATTGGCGTTTCAAGGCGGTATCCCCAAAGGTTTCTCTTCTTCGTTAGTTGTTTGTGGCGTCCTATTTGAATTGACATACTTATATAAAACATGCTCTCTCTATTCCTCTTTTCTTTTTCGCAGCGTGGGGAGGCTGTGTTTTTTTTAGTGTGGCGATTCCTGATATGTATATATTACTTTTTTAATGATGATAAAGTAGTTTCAAGTTAAACTGGTAGAATTGTTCATTATTTACAACTTCATGACCATTCTGGCATATAAAGTGGATACAAAATGTGTGATTAAAATGAGGTAACTGTGTCTCCCATTATATTTTGGAAGAAGGTGGTGTCATTTACACTGGATACAGGACAAAATCGTTCATTAACCAGCATTTTCATAAACAAAGTGAAATAAGCATATCAGGAATGGCTACATCCAGCAGACACAGCCTCCCCACAAAGCCAAAAAGTAGAGCGGAGAAGAGAGCACGATATTACAATAATCAGTTTCAAAGTTCCCTTTTCATCTATTTCAATATCACAGTAGCGATTTTTGTGCCGTGTGGCAGCTGTAAAAAAAGTCTCCCCGTACATTCGAACAGTGCTGTTATCAGTTACGTCCTTTGAAGGTCGTTGAGCACGATGCTTATGTACTAAGTTAATAGTACTTCTAAAATTACTTTTGTTTTTATATTTCGGCCAGTTTAAAGATAGGTGGTTTCAATATCCCAGCCAATAAGGTTTTGGATATTGTCCAATCACCACCAAGGATATACTTCCTGCTTTTTAAATTTTGCCTTTGGCGTTGTCTGTGATACGCAGGATTTATATTCTAAGATCCCCTATCAAAATTCTTTTCTGTTTAGTTCCGCCCATTGTTTTCTCGTTTAGGGCAAACCCATTCTTTTATCTGGGGACCATACGCCGCTAGACATGGAATGGTATTAATCTGAAAATACCTCATTGAAGGTTCTATGTTCACCGCCATATGCATACCATCGTTTGGGATGGATCAAAATTGTACTGTTTATTGGTGTAAATATTGAGTTGCAATCCCAGAACTGCCCATGAACAGGCTCAATCAAACTGAGCTTGCAGTATTTTCATATTTGTCGTGTTCGCTGGCTTTCAAGGTTCCCGTTTCATTTATTTCATAATAGACGCCAAAACACTTATCGAAACTCGAGGGGCAACCGCCTTGGAAAGGTCAGTAGCAAACTACTAGGAATTCGATTGCGGGTTTATTCCAAGTTCATGAAGTTTTAAAGTGTTGTCCTACATGAGTCACAGTTATTATATAGCCATTCAAATTCAGGGTGGTTTCTTAATCAATATGAATTCCAGATTGAAATTAATCTCATTTTTATTTTTTGACATTTATTACTAAAAACGAATTATAAACATTTTATCAGTATTTGCCCCAATCAAAGACAAAAGTAGACACAAGGCGAGAAATCTAATGACAACTGTGGTTAAGGTTCAACTTTTCCCTTAGAATGTGCTAAATTTCGTCGAAAATGGTAAACAAATAAAATACTTAAAGGCTTCTTAGATATGAATCGATGGTTTTTGTTTGTTTTTTTGTCAAAATACCAAAATTGACGTCACATACCACGTGGAATGGCCACTTCTGAAAAGGGAAAAAATACGCTAAGAAATTACAATACAAAATGGCCATCGCGCATGCGCACTCATGATGCACAAGAGGGCTCTTATACTACTGAGATTTATGTTAGTTAACAAAAACACGCTTTAAAGGGTAAACACACTTAAATAAAACAATGTTGACATTAAAATAAATTGCATAATTAATTAATTATAAAGATAAATGAGCAACTAAATAATCAAATAAATTAAGACCATTAAAATTATGATTTTTTTTTTCGTATATTTGAAAGTAAGAAAGCGCTTCAAGAATACCTGCTAGCTGATAAAAGAATTTTATTAACGCATTTAGTCATTACATGGTATCTATTTTGAACTCAATTGATCCGCATGTCTTCTCGGTTTTTAGGAATTCTTGGAATTGCAACATCTTCTGTTTGACGCTTTATGCTTTCTTTTCTAAAATAACAAAAAAAATACCTACTGCTTCTCGCTTAAAAAGTTCTTCGGAAATTGCCCTAGACTTACTTATATTGTTATTATCGTTAGTATTAATGGTACATCTTCTTACAAAAAGGAAGAGAGAGGGCGCGGGATGAAAAAAATCGACACCGACGCAAAACGGCTGCTCAGTAATAATGTCAGATGCAAGAAATAAAAGGGTTCGTTTGGAGTAGTCTTAGAGTATTTTCATGATAGTTTCATTCTTTCTGGCCAAAAATCTCCACAACAATTAAATATTTCTGCCCCAGAAGGGGTGGAACCCTCCACTGGATCCGCCCCTAAACAAATATTGCTTCCAGAATATGTGTACACTGGAATCAGCAATTGGTAAGTCGACATCAACATATACGTCCTATGAAATGAAATAATTCTTCATTTTCCTACAGACTGACCTGTTATTTGAAAAGCTCCAGATTTAGAAAGTCATTGCGAGGGTACATGTGGGTAGTTATCCGTCAGTGACAAAACGATGACGGTTGTAGAAAATGATGATGATGTCGTTGTTGTTGTTGTTGTTGTTGTTGATGTTGATGGTGAATATGATAATAATGATGTTTATTTTCATTTCCTTCTTCGCCATATTGAGGATCGTAGACTAAACAAAACAGTGACAAAATGATGACGTTTTTAGATGATGATGATGATGTTTATTATTATGATGATGATGTTGGTGGTGAATAATAATAATAATAATAATAATAATAATAATAATAAGATGATGATGATCTTCATGTTTTCTTCATCATAATCAGGATCGTAGACTAAATAAAACAGTGACAAAACGATGACGTATGGATGATGATGATGATGATGATGATGACGATTATGATGATGATGACGATGACGACGACGATGATGATGATGATGATCTTCATTTTCTTCTTCTTCTTCATCATAATCAGAATGGTAGTTTCAATATAATCTTTAGTGGTGAAATCGATGATGAGGATGATGCGGATGATGATAAACTGGTTTAGTGATTTATATAGGGATTGGTCAATTGATTTACTATTTAATGCATTACTTCTGTATTTATTACTAGTATATCTCGGATTTTTTATCCTTTATCCTCAGTGATTCTGAAATTTAAATTATATGCCGTTGTTTATTCTTTTCATTAGACCGACGGCACCGATCATATTGTGTGCATGCATATTTGTGTTTGAAGATGTACATGTTGACCTTGGTCTACAACGGTCACAGTCATGATCGTCCTTTAACCCTTTTCTCCATATACACACCTTTATGACATGGGCGAACAGTGTAGATCCAGATCAGCCGCCACATCCGTACCGTCTGATCAGGATCTGCACCGTTCGCTTTTTGATTCATTAGGTTTTTTTCTGACCAAAATGCCACCAGTGCAGATCCTGATCAGATGGCACGGATGTGTCGGTTGATCTGGATATACACTGGTCGCACATGCGTAAAAAGGCGTATATATGGGGGAAAGAGGTAAACATGGTCTGATGCAAGATTTCCAGAAATGAGGTTCGTTTGAGACATCTTTACGGTTGTTAGATCTACATGATAATTTCCCATGTTAATTCAATATTGCTGCCCACAAGAGGGTTAAGAAACCCCACTGAACCCCTTCTGTATCCAACCCATGGCCCAAGGTTATAAAACTGAGCATGGAAACCAGTCACCATTTCAACCAATCAGATGCTTGAGATTAGAGACTGGTTTCCAATCTCAGCTTTATAACCTTGGGACCTGCTTAAAAGACAGATTTGTATGTGCATAAAATGCTAATTATTTAACGATTGAAATTTGGCACTCTTTTTTTTAATCTGTCTTTTAGATCTACGCGTCCATTTATAAACAATTAAAACTAGACCGGTTGCCTCATAAGAAAACTGAAAACTTGCATTTGTTTAACAGTCACATGTGCGGCCAGTGTAGATCCAGATCAGCCGACACATCCGTGCCGTCTGATCAGGATCTGAAATGGTCGCTTTTGGTCAGAAATAACCCAACGAATCAAAAAGCGAACAGTGCCGGCTGATCTCGATCTACACTGTTCGCCCACGCAACAAAGGTATGTCTATGGAGGAAAGGGTGACGTTTTTGGTCTTCCTGAATCGCAGATTGACGGTGGCACGTTCTATGGTTTGTAAATCGTATAAAACACCGAAAGGCATCAGAATCTATAGAGCTATCTTAGATTTATTTGTTTGTTCTTGGTCTAACAGATCTTCAAGATACCCTGGCTGTTTAATGTTGCTTCTGCCAGGACCTTAAAAATGCCCAAAACACAAACACCATCCTCTTCTTTAAACTATTCATCTGACGTGGTAGGCCTAAGTCCCGTGCGTCGTGCATTTCGCGGGAAAGTGGGATTTAATGACCTCAACAATGTACTAAAAAATAGATCCATCTGAATTTCCTGAGGGTCCATTCCAAACGATGTTTTAACAATTTATTGTTGTTACTGAAAGATTAATGAACCTAAAACTCATTCAGTTACAAAGATAAATTTTTCACTGAGAAATATTGACAGTAAAAGATATTTCACTTGAAAGAAGATCCGAAATGTTAACTTCTTTACAATTGGACGGCAGAATGCTTACTGGAACAAATTCGTCGATTTTGACCAATCGGATAGCTCGTTACACTTGAAAGTTGTTGAATATACCGGCTGCCGTCATTTTGAAATTACTGCGCATCGCACATGGAGTTCACCTTGTTCGGGAAGAATTTTCAAAGAAAATTGTCTTAGCGTTGTGTCAGCCATAACTTACTCGTAACAACTTGGCCATTAGCCAATCGGATGCAATATGGATTTAATTACCATCCTAGAAAAGACGACATCGTCTGGTAAATATGACGAAATTGACGAGATTTTCGGTTTAGAAAAAAAAAATCACGACAGTTGGATTTCAGTCAGTCAATCATTTTTACTTTCATTTCAGATCAGTCAGAGTTAGAACAGGCTCAGAAATTTCTGGAACAAGCAGCACAACAAAATTTGGTATGTATTTTCATCCGTTTTAAAAGTGGTCAGCCACAGTGTCATAGTTTTGTAAGAAAATGGCGGGTTATAATTTTCGGTGTTTCGATTGTTTGAATCGATTTGTCAGATTGACCAGCAGTCAGATAAGTGACAATATTGGACGATTACAATGTTATTGGAGACAAATTCATTTCTTTCTTTGACAGCTTTCAAGCTTACAAATCTATACAGAACCCATGGCCACATCCTTCTTTCCTGAATATAACTTTGCTAATATGCAGCTTACCAGGTTGGGGAAAGGTATCAAAAGTAGCTATAATTGCTACTTTCGGCTATAATAGCTACAAGTAGCAATATCAGAATGAATGAAAAGTACAAACATGTGAAATTTCTCGATTTTGGTTCGAAACCGCAACCTATCCGAACTTGTGCAACTTGCTACGTACTAGTGCTTCACTTTGTTAACAACAACACTGACATCAAATGTTGAAAACAATGCGGTAATTACATAGAGAAATTGTAAACAAACCACCAAAACACTTTTTACCATGTTATATGTAATGAAAAATGCCTTAATCTGACCACAACGTTCCTGCAATTCATCGACTTATCGGTTCGCACGATCTCGGACTTTGATCGCATTATTAAAAAGCGTTTTAAACGAAATTTGATTGTTTCTTCATTAATTATGTAGACTGTGGTACAGTGTGTCCTCAAAATTATTGTTGTATAAGTGAATTCTGTTGATGAACATCTTTAATAAGGTTCATAATTTGGTTGTCAAGAGTGAAGCTATTCATTTGTAATTTATATTATGGATTTGGGGAAAGGTTGAGTGTTGTTGTTATAACACTACACATTGTTTTGTCGCCGTAAGTAACCCTCAAATTTCTGGCTACATCCTGATTATTATGGAAGAAAATATGTTCATTTTTATTTTTATTTTTTTTCATAAAATGACGCAAAATTCCCCTTCCTGCGCTTATGGGTACCTGTCCCCGAAAGTAGTCTAGTGCCCTGCTATCTATATTATGTGAACAGCTGTTTCATAGTGTACACGTGACACCAAATGATTATCATGCTATTTCCTGCGTAACAAGTACAACAAAATCAGAAACAAATTTTATATTATATTTATTAAAAGTTACATTTTATTTCACGCAGAGCATAAATATAGATGACAAATCTTTATTACACACCCTATATACTAATTGACCTAATTACAAAGAAAATACATTTTCGTTTACAAACAATAGTTATTATAACAATCAAGTTAACCGGTGTCAAGGTACAAACAACTGTGAGTGGCTGGAGAGGAAATTGTTGCCAAAATACCCGAAATTTTCGCAAAGATATTACATATCACTGGTTAAAATATATGCATGCATGTTTTTTATATAATTACCGCATTGTTTTCAACACTACTTGTCAATGTTATTGTCTTCAAAGTGAAGCACTAGTACGTAGCAAGTTGCACAAGTTCGGATAGGTTTTGGTTTCGAACCAAAATCGAGAAATTTCACATGTTTGTACTTTTCATTCATTCTGATATTGCTACTTGTAGCTATTTTAGCCGAAAGTAGCAATTATAGCTACTTTTGATACCTTTCCCCAACCTGTTTACCGGTACGGATGTTACATAGAAAGGTCGAGGAAACAGCTGTTTTTACGAACTGTCTGTAAATTTACAGACTGTCCGTTTATTTATCGATAAATATGTCCGTAAATTTATGGACAAGGGTTGATACAAAAGTTAACACATTTTAGAAATTCACAAACCTAAAGCATTTTTGTTAATTCTGATAGCAAAGAGCATGACATAGGGCATAAACAAAAAGAACAGATGTTTGTTTACACTGCTATTTCTTCTCCAACATGGTAATCGATGATCTAACAACATTTCACACAATCATCTGAACATAATAATGATCTTTAAAAAAAGTTTTGTTGATTTACAATATTTAATACTACTTTATTTGTAGATTTTCATTCATTTTTATCCCAATATGGTGTAAAACCAAGATTTAAACTTTTGGCAACTTTTGTAACCTCCCTTATCCGTAAATTTACAGACACATTTATCTATAAATAAACAGACAGTCTATAATTTACAGATAGTCCGTAAAAACAGCTGTTTCCTAGACCTGATAGAGCTCCCGTAATAGTTATATATAAATTATATAAGGCACACGGGGGGAAAGGTGGCAGCCCCCATTAAGTTAAACCATTATCCAAGGCAGAATTTGTTTCCTTTGACTACCTCCGCAAAACAGTACCATTCCCTAAGCTGACCGGAGTCTTCCCAATTTAAAGTACCAGACTTTCCCAATCCCCAAAGCTAATGTTTCCAACAACAAACAGTGCCGTTTCCCAATTGACAAAAGAGTTTTATTGCAAGAAATGTCGTTGTTCAGTGTAAACAAATTGTACCGTTCAAAGGGGAGTAACTCTTATCAACAATCCGGTTAGACTCTTTCTCAGTTGTTATCAATAAATAAAGTACACCCATGTGCAGTCTTTGATCCGGACCGCGTTTAATACACGTCCTGTTCTCAGACTGGTTTACGGTCAATAATTGCAAGTTGACTGACTCTTACGGATAAAATTGAAGCGCAAAGACCAGTCTCCAGAAACTGAAAGTAGTTTACAAACTTCACAACAACGTTTAGAATGAGCGATTATTCAAAGGAAGCCTCTAAATACGAACACTGGCACTCCTTTGTTGCGAGATTTCGGGTATATATAGACCGATCCCATGCCATTGCCGACGAGTCCCGAGTCTGAGCAATTTGAACCAATGACTGTAGGTTCCGGTATCAAGCAACCTCCCCTACTTTTCCCTGTAAATGGGACTGAAACTAAACTTGAATCCAGCCTTCCGACATATTTGGAAACCAAACTGAGTCCCACTCAGAAGCTATCCTTCAGCTATCTGTAGCACAGTCACATTACCTCAACCTGACACTGAATCCAGCCCCCACTCCTTCCATTATAATTTCAAATGCAGATTCATCAGATTCATTTCACATTAATTGCAATCTCAAAAGAAACTTTTCCTGCTGATGGAAATTATTTTTCCATAGACAGGCAGTCATTGGATTGGCAGTAACTTAGTTCTGGCATAACAGTTATATCACTTGAGGGTTTCCTGTTAAGGAACCAGACCTTATGATGATTGGTGAAGCTGAATAAAACCCCTAGTGTTTATTAAAAATAAAAAAATCCCAATTTTGCTGATTTTTGCGACTGATTTTTTTCACAATTTCAAGATTTTACGATGCGAAAATTTCCCAATTGTAGGGGAAGGGGACCCTTTCCCCTTTGGGGGAAAAAAGGCTGCAAGGAGGATATCAACAGTTCAGGAATAAATGAATAATAATGCCAGCTGGGTTATGGGGTTACAACAACAAATTTTATGACGTACCGGTAAACTGCAGGTGTTCCTATAACTTACATAATTAAACAGAATGGTCTTGATGACCACTTATTTTAAAAAATTAGCTATTATAAGTGGCAGGTTTTGGGTGAAATAAGTTGCGACGAACTTGTACCTCTGGCACACTGCTACCGTTCTACCAACTACCCGATAAATTATTTGGATGATTCAGGTCTTGAAGCCCAGATCTCCGGTTTATTGAGGCCTTGTGATGCAAATACTTTTTCAGTATGGACAATTATCATGTGTCAGCTTTGCTTTTAAATTTTGGGTAAATAATTTGGGAATTTAAGTATATTCTTTAGTTGATTTCATACCAACATAACATGTTAGATAAAGACTTTTATGCAAGTTCTGATTTTATGTATTGTGTTTACAGCCTGAATTATTGAAATCCCTGTCCGAGATCTTGAAGAATGGTACCAACAGCCCAGTGGCTCGTATGCAGGCTGGCCTCCAGTTGAAGAATGCTCTATACTCCAAAGATGCCAACCTAAAACTCGAGTACCAACAAAGATGGCTCCAATATCCGGAGGATGTCCGCAATCTCATAAAATTGAACGTATGAACTTTTATGTCAAATAATGTTTCTGTTTATTAGTAACCATTTAGTTTGGATTACAGAAATATCTACGCTAGCTAATTGAAACTGAAGCTGCAAATTTCTGAACCAACGCCTGACATACCCGGATATGTTGAATGAATTCTGATCAAGTGATTAAGCCCCGAGTTTTATACTGTTGCTTAAGTTTCTTCGTGTTTTTATCTTTATGCCAATTTACACCATACTTCAATATGCAGCTTTTTAAATCAATTTCCATTGGCTTGCATATTCTGTCATACCGTTTGGTGAAATGTTTTACGTAAATTTATTGTCATTATGAAAATGTCAACACATGTATACTTACATTTTAGGTGCTGGCCAGTTTGGGAACAGAAACAGTGAGGCCAAGCTCCGCAGCGCAGTGTGTAGCAAATATTGCATGCACAGAACTTCCACAGGGTCTGTGGCCTGACCTTATACAGACAATGTGCCAGAATGTTACCAACCCGGGAAGCACAGAGATGATGAAAGAATCATGTTTGGAGGCCATTGGTTATATCTGTCAGGATATTGTAAGTTACAGTTGAGAATATACTTATCTGTCAGTCTCATGCCAGTATATTTCATTTAAAAATCAGTTAACAGCCTGCAAATTTGGAGTTTTGAAGATTTTTTTCCTCAATATAGAGTGATTCAGTATCCACAGATATTCTTATCTTAATAATGATACCATACTGCCAACTTCTCATATATCTACATGTATGAAGTGACAGGTTTATGAAATTCTGTGAAAAACTGGAAATTGTTATCTGAGCCCAAAGTAATAAACCCAGAGCCTTGTTTCTCTTGACATCTCGAGCATCTCATTGTTTGAAATTGGCACTAGTTGCAAAATGAACAAGTTAAATGCAAGAGTTTGAGACAACCAATCTCAGTTTTATTTTCTTTAGGCTACATCAGGTTTTATGAACTGTAACCCAATGTTCTTTTACAGGACCCAGAAATACTTCAGACACAGTCCAATGAAATTTTAACAGCGATTGTTCATGGAATGAAAAAGGAGGAAACCAGGTAAATGTTGTTTGTTTTCTATATATGTTTATTTTTTTTATGTTGACCCTGTCTTGGCAAGATACTTGTTCCATAAAAACATGGAACTGAACAAGTGTTATATAAAATTAACAATTTGAATAAAATGCACTCAGTGTTGTAAGAATATTGAATTTTTTTGTTTCTTGACTGAAATTTGGCAATTATTGACATACTTATTATAACTGATACCGGCACTTTTACGTGAGTATTATTAATATATACATTGCATAGGTCCCTCTGTCCTGTCTTGCATGACTGTGACGAGAGCATATCAACTATGCTAGAATAAATCTGGACGTTGAAAAACATGTCTCCTTGTATGGGATGCTGTGTTGCTTACTGTCTTACAGCTATGTTGCCAACACCTGGGCCCAAGGTCATAAAACTAAGAATCTCAAGCATCTGATTGGCTGAAATGGCGTTTTATCATCTTGGGGAAGGCTCATTATGTAGAAAAACAGTATCCAATACTAAAATTTATGGAAGGAATTGATTATCGGTACCATGTCTTGTAAAAGAATCAGCTCAATAAGGTGGAGTCACCATTTGTTAATCATATGAAATGAGTTTTCTCAATGAATTGAGAAATTTTGGTTTTGAGAGGGATTTTCACCACAAATAGAACATTTTAAGAGGGCAATAGATTTAATTTTTGCCTAAGCCTTCACTCTATATTTCCAATTTTATCACATGTGAACAGATCCGGCATATTCATTCTATCAGATCGGGATCTACAATGTTCCCAGATTTATTCATTAGGTGTTTTTTTTTCTGACCAAGAAGCAAACCAAGTTGATCCTGAATTGAATTTGCTGGCTGATCTGGATCTACAATGCTCACACATGCTTTTAAAATCTGTATATGTGGAGTAATGGAAAAAAAATACACCAAATCAATAGATATTTTTTTCTTTGAATATATTATTTTTATATTTTACAGCAACAATGTGAGAAATGCAGCTACAAACGCTCTTCTGAATTCTCTGGAATTTACCAAGGCCAATTTTGACAAAGATGTAAGTAGAGCTAAATATCTCGAGGATTTGATTAGATGCAGATTCTTGCGTTATGATGCTAGCAAATTTGAATTTTTCTGCTTATTACACCACCCAATTTTGAACTATGGGCCATTTTAATTGTATTTTAATTAGCCTTTATGATTCTCTAATTCATCCTGTTTTGAGCAGTTGGTTATATGTGATGTTTATGCTGTTTTCAGTCAGAACGACATTTCATCATGCAAGTTGTGTGTGAAGCCACGCAGTCGGAAGACACTCGTGTAAGAGTTGCAGCCCTTCAGTGTCTTGTGAAGATCATGTCGCTGTATTACGTCTATATGGAACACTACATGGGACCTGCTTTATTTGCTGTAAGTAGTCTATACACCCATGTATTTTTTTTCACCATTTTGGGAATAGGACATATACCCCTAGAATTGGGAAATTTTGCATCATTTTGCCAGAAATGCCAGTCATGGAAACATGACCAAATATGGGCTATATAATCGACCGAAAAAAAAAGCCCTAACACCTCTGTTCGCTTTGGTGATGTTACTGAGATTAATCAATATTTGAAAAATTAATGTAAACTTATCCATGACAGAAGTGTAGAATTCCACTCGACCGCTTGCCATGGCGAGTAAATGATCTGTTGGGTCGAGTGAAGCGGCCGAAACACTCGACTGACCGGGCGAGTAAATTTTTCAGCAATGCACATGTGTTTTTTTTTTCAGAAAATGAAATATTTTCACTTTGTTTACAAAATACAATGTGATTTCCGGTATTTCGGTCGATATCCGGTGTATTCGGAACATTTCTGATATAAAGGTATCAGCTGCGATTTATTTTTATCCTCACTGGGTTTCCCAAATCAGAAAGTGGCTGATAGTGCACGTATTTGCCAGCTGTATGTCAAAATGCCGAAACAAATGAAGATAAAGGTTTTTACACAAGGTAGGGGTGATGATGAAAAGCGAGAGAGCAAGCGAGACAGTAAGAAAGAGTTAGAACTAATAGAAAAACGAAAATTGCAACAGAAAGAGTATTTTATTTTACCGTATATTCCCTATTAAACGCCCCTCCCCTAATAAACGCCCCCCAGTCTTTTTTCAAAAGTAAAGGAGTGACTTACCATGACATGACGATCTTTAATCTCTCAGCATTAATCCAAAAACAGTGGAGCTCCGCTATATCGCGATCTGCTATATCGCGAAATCCAATATAACGTGGTCGACCCTTGAATCCCGTTTTTTTTTTCATAAAAGACAGTAAAATTCTGTCAATGGCCATTTTTTGTAAATTTGGAAAGGGAAAAAAAGGGAAGTAACAACGTTAATACCGCGTTAATCGATAAAGACAATGACGCCCGTTTATTAACGTACCGAGAATCGTTGAAACAATTGTAAAATGTTTCTTTATGAACTGTTGATTGTTTCCTGCGTTTATTAAAATATCAAACTGTCATAAAATTGTTAAGTAATAAATTTTTGTACAAACACTGGGGCACCTAATCATGTACGCGAAATGGTTACAGAATGGTTGTTTTTCGCACCTACTGCATATAGCATGACAAAGGTGTTTGATGTTGTTAATTGGCTTTTAATTTGAGAAGCTCATGCCTACATTATGTTTTACAATATTATTTTAGTAATGATGATTGAAGATTAAAACAATAAAGATTAAAACTGCAAGCGTATTGTTTTCATTCAAAACAGCGTGCAGGTCAAACAAATACATGAGTTCCGCATTAGACTAACGCCCGCAGTATAAACTTTTGTGAGTTAAATTCACAGAGTAATAATTTTATAGCACCAGTTAGATAATAACAAAACAACATGCAAACAAAGGATTTATTTTCAATAAACCGATATTTTTCGTAATCATTTCGGTGTGAAAAAATTCATTTCAGGTTAAGTTTTTTAAAAATAAGTTCTAGGAAAATGACAAAATTGTTTCCTACGGTTATTTATTTAAAAAAAAACACAATTATTGAAAACTACATTTTGTCAATAGTTGGTCTCTATTAAACGCCCCCCCTTTGCAAAATGTAACGCCCCCGGGGGCGTTTAATAGGGAATATACGGTAAATGTAAGGGTGAGTGTACTTTCTGTAATTGCAAGTGCACTTACTTATTCACTCGACCTGCAGGGTGAGTGGGGCCAAAAAAATTTCTACACTTCTGCATAAAGTAAAATAAATATTGAGGTCTGAGTGTGAAACTTCTCTATTTGCTTCATATTTCTTTATCTTTTAGTCTGTGTAACTATGGTACATGTGTTGGTAGATTGGAAAACTGTAGATTCAGATCAGGCTGCTCAGATTTGCTGGCTGATCTGGATCTACACTGGATGCTTAAGGGAGTCAAGATATTGAAATAACATCTAATATCCAGTTAAGGTGTGATTGTACCATTTCAGATAACAATGGAGGCGATGAAATCGGACATTGATGACATTGCACTACAGGGTATAGAGTTTTGGTCAACAGTGTGTGATGAAGAAGTTGATCTAGCAATAGAATTGTCCGAGGTAGGTTTTAGAATTTTGATTAGGTTTCTCGAGCTTGCCAGAATTTCAGCCTTTTAATATATCCTCTTAATTTTTTTGTGGCTTTTTCAAAGAAAAGGCTGTACATAGGGATTGCTTTATCCGTCTCAAAAACTTAATGTTGGCAATAACTTTGCCATTTCTTAATATTTCTTAATCATACTTTTAAATTATTATGTCTCCCACCACGTAGTGGTGTGGGAGACATTTTGATTTGCTCCTGTCTGTCTGTCTGTCTGTCCGTCTGTCTGTCACACTTGTCCGCTCTCTAAGTCAAACAGTTTTCATCGGATCATCACCAAACTTCATCAAAATGTTAGTGGCCATAATATCTCGATCAAGTTCGATAACCAGCCATATTGCCCAAGGAATCTCAGAATTATGGCCCTTGAATTATCAAAAATAAGTTGTTTGAGGCTTGTCCACTCTGTAACTTGAACAGTTATCATCTGATCTTCACCATACTTTATGAAAATGTTTGTGGCCATAATATCTCGGCCAAGTTCGATAACCAGCCGTATTGCCCCAGTCATGTCAGATTTATGGCCCTTGAATTATCCAAAATTGGCTGTTTAAGCCTTGTCTGCTATGTAACTGAAATATTCATCAACTGATTTTCAATAAACATTATGATAATGTGTGTGGCCTTAATATCTTGGACAAGTTCGAAAACCAGCCACTTTGCACCAGGCATATCAGATTTATGGCCCTTTGATTTATCCGAAATTAGCCTTTTAAACATGTCACTAACCTGGTTCATCTATACTATAGCTATCATGACATTACCTACATTGCATTATGAGAAAGTACTGTGCTAAGCAGCTATAAAGGTATTTCTTACACTGTTTAAGTTTTCATTTTACAATATCTGTTCCATACTCATGATTTGGTTCTTGTCTCATTTTCTGCTATTTTTATTATATGATGTTCACCAAATGCTATAATTATCTGTGTAATAAAAAAACAGCCGCTTTGACCCCGGCACATAAGACTTATGGCCCATTTATTTATTTACAATTGGCCTTGATAGCCTTGTACACTCACTCTCATGGTCTTTTTTCAGTGCATCTTCACTGATATATCAAAATGTTAATGACAACAAGTTTGACAACCAGCCACATTGACCCTGGCACTTCAGGATTATGGCCCATCAGAAATTGAAACTTATGTTTTTCCTGGTCCTCCAAAAATTGGTGACATTGTTTATGACTAATATTGCACAGAACTTCCGTATGCCCTTTTAATAAATTGCCATCTTTATATTCACTTCACCAGTTTTATCCTGTGCATCATCAAAGATGATGCCTTTGTGGGAGACATGTGCTTTTCCCAAAAGCAGTTCTAGTATTTCTGATGACAACACACACGTGATGATGCCTAATTCTTAAATTCAAGGTGAAATTTGATGGAGTTATGCCCCTTTTTATATTTGATTTTGACACAAAAACTTTATAAATTCATTGACCATCATGTGAACCCGTAAAAGTACGTTAGTGTGAGGTGTTTCTGATTGGATTATCTGTATAAATAAATTGGCTTTTTTGACAATGATAACTTAGAGTTGGGGCATCCGTGCCCTATCGATAGTTTTAGAAATACCCTTATAAATTTGTTAAAAAGAAAAACGATGTAGATCTTGATCATATAGCATGAATGTGCCATTTGTTATGGATCTACACAGTTTCCTATGTGATCAGTGATATATATGAAGTAGAGTGTTTGACAACCTGTGTTATTCAATACCCCTTGCACATCTGTTTGCTTTTTGATCAAAAACAAGCCTTGTATAGCAGAAATTATGAAAAGGGAACAAATGTTTAAATATTGCAGGCTCGGTTTGATTGAGCCTGGTCATGGGCATTAATGAAAATGCATATGCTGCCTAGCTCTGGAAGAAAGATCTGCATATCGTGATCAGTCAGCAGTTGTGGATCTACACTGTAAACACATGAGATATTACGTTTCCTGAAGATTTAACAGTTAACAAAGTTATGATGTGGGTGCGTTTGCTGATAACTGTCGTGTTTTGTCTCATTACAGGCAGCTGAGGCCGGAAAACCACCAGAACGAACAAGCAGGTTTTATGCGAAGGGAGCTTTACAGTACCTTGTACCATTACTACTGGCCTCTCTGACCAAACAGGTGAGATAACACTTACTTCCCAGTGTTTTTCTCCTTGTTGGATGTTACCTGATTTTAAATGTTTTGGGCCTATTGTTCAACAGTGTGATGCAACCATGATAAAACCTTTGAGCTTAAAACTTACTTGACCAGAGTAGACCCAAATCAGCCTGCATAGCCTTACAGCCCGTATCAGGATCTGTACTGTTCACCGTTTAGTCAGAAAGTCATCCTTAATGCATTAAGAAAACAGTTCATGCTATGATATTTACACTTCAGCTATATCTTTTATGATGAAGGATTGTTCATTGAATAATGGTGCTGTGTGATGTTTTGCTTTAAGAGGCTTTGCTACAGTAAAAGTTGCTCACAATTTTTTTAACTGTGCACAGGGTTTGATGTGTGCTGTGTTGAGCAGGCGCGAATTACAGCATTAAAAAGCATGCTGTCTTTCACTTTGTCATGAAATTTGCTGTTCAAAAAAGATGTCACATCTCAAATTCATCTCAAAGACTATGTATTCATGAGAGTATTAATGTATGTAAATATAAGTATCAAATCGATATTTGATGGTGGTATGAGAAACAGTTGGATTGTTTAAAGTAACGGTTGGGCTTCACACACTTCAAACAACCGTTTTCAATACCTAAATGAAAGCCATCAAATATTGATTCAATCCTTAAATTAATCTGTAATGGGATCATGGTCATGGCTTACTGCAAAGTCAGTAAGCCTTGTTTTCTGATGAAATGTCAAATATTTTATGTAACACTGGTTTGGTTATAGGAAGAATTTGATGACGATGACGAGTGGAACCCATGTAAAGCAGCTGGTGTATGTTTGATGTTGATGGCCTCGTGCTGCGAGGATGACATCATACCCCATGTTGTACCCTTCGTAAAAGACAACATACATCATGAAGACTGGCGACACAGGGACGCTGCTGTGATGGCATTTGGTAGGTGTTCATTGTTAGCAGAAACATTTTTCCTCCCATGGGCAAGGAGTGTAGATCCAGATAAAAATGCACATCTGTGCTATCAGATCAGGATCTATTCTGTTCACTTCTTGTCAGAGATAACCTAAATAATGAATCAAAAACTGTACTGATGTGCCTCTGATATCTCTACACTGTAAATAAATTCTTTCTGATCAGGATCTACACTAATTCTCTCTTGGTCAGAAACCTAATGAATCAAAATGCTAACAGTGTGGATCCTGATCAGAAGGCTTAACATTCCTTCTTAATCTCGGTCTACACTGTTCGCTATGGATTAAAGTGTTTTAAGTGTATGTTGTATGTTTTGTTCTACTTAAAGGCTTTTTGTTGCTTCTTTATGCATGGGTCCAGATCAATTTACCAAAGCATCTATGTTGTTTGATTTATCTATGTAAATACTATTTCCGTTTCAGGTTCTATATTGGAGGGACCAGATCCTAACACCCTGAAACAGCTTGTGGATCAGGCACTTCCCATGTTGATAGAAAGTCTCAAAGACCCTAGTGTGATAGTGAGGGATACAGGGGCGTGGACTATAGGGCGCGTCTGTGAAATATTACCTGATGCAGTGATTAATGAACATTATTTAAATCCATTATTGTTAGCTCTAGTGGAGGGATTAGATTGCGAGCCGAGAGTCGCTAGCAATGTATGCTGGGTGAGTATTAGAAATTAGTGAAAGAAAACACTTGCTGAAAGTCAAACCTGTCCTCAAAGACCACATAGATAATTGTGGTCTTTGAAAGGAGGTGATCTTTGTTAAAAAGTTAATTTGTTCTTTTAATCGGTCAGTGGGAATAATACAATCTAGTTTCTATCCACAGGTGGTATTTCTCTGCATTCTGTCCTGGTTTTATTCAATCTTTTTCAAAGTTGGTTAGATTGTTCAATGGTCATAATGTACTCAATAAATCAAATAACCAGCCAGAATGCTCAAATCACATAAGAGTTATTGCCCATTAATTGCAGATTTGTTTACCAGATTCTTAACAGAATGTTATGGCCCTATGGATATAATATTAGTTCTATATTCTTAACTGGTCAGGTAGCCGCAGTTGATCAAATGTATGTTCCTGTATTTGCAATTATTTTGTCGAATAAGCTACCTTTGTCTACTGTACGCTTAACAAGGTCAGAATTTATTCGCATAAGATCTTTGACAAGATTTGTAACCAACCAGCCTCAGTCACTGGAGTTATGGCTCTACAACTGGAAAACTTGACCCAAATTAGCAATATCCACTCAAATGATGAGCATTTTATAACAGTTTGGGCCGATGTTGTTACAGTTTTAGGAACTGGTTGAAGTCTTCCATTTTGTTTTCAGGCATTCTCAAGTCTGGCTGAAGCGGCCTTTGAGAACGCGGAACAACCAGAAGATGGAAGTGACCCTGCAACAAACTGTCTCTCTACATACTTTGAACAAATTGTACAGAAGCTCATGCAAACTGCAGACAGGTTCGTGCTTCAGATTTTACACAGCTGCAAAGAAAGTATGAAAAGGATAAGTATATAAGTGTTGGTTGGTTGGTCTGTTGTCAAAAGTTCATGACACAAACTACCTCTACAGACTTATAGATATTGAAAAAATATTTGATTGGCATAAGGTGTACAGGGTTCTAAATAAGAGCCGGCCACTGCCACTGGCAAAAATGGCAATTTAAAATCAAGTTTCTGCTGGTTGAAATTGATTGCTGTCAATGCGTGTGTTTTTACAAATGTTGATCCTTTTCTGCACTTTGTGCCTGTTGCTATATTTAATGCTGTTACGAAATGCTTTGGATAAAAGCATTATTGCAATATAGACTGTTAAATTTTCCCAATAATTTGTGATAGTTTGATCACTCTGTGTAGCAAAAAAGCGAACACAGTTCATTATGTTTTAAAAACGTGACCCGTCAAAATGAAAAAGAGAAAGTTGGACGGCCAGTCGAATTTGTTCAAATATTTCATGGCTAGTAGTGAGTTTCAGCTAGTGTTGGGAAATCGGTTGCAAATCATAATCAATCATCTGTTGGAATCAGTTGCCCTTTCCGATGTGATTTCACGATTATAACCGGTTTCTTAATTTACGCAGTGTTAGGTTTACAAATGGTCTTAGATCAGTAGCATACATAATTACTGGATACTAACTATTTTCAACTTTCTGACAAAAACCGAATCATAATCATTTTATGCCCAAAAAGGTTTGTGCAACTGAACTGAACCCCTCTAGATCTGCCACATGAATTCTCAAATGCAAAAATGTTGCGTTTTCCTATGAATAATATACTGATTTTAAGGCTGAAGACACAAGATAAGAGGTCTAGTTAATGCAATACATATTTATTCGAAGAAATTATACCATCGTCATATAGCTACGCAACTCAGACGCTCGCCAAAATCGGCGCCATTTTGCGTTTTTGCTTGTTGCCTGTATTTTTGTACTATTTGCAACAAATTCTGCAAAGGCCTTTTGTTAGGTCTAGGTTTTTTCTGTGCGATGGAAGTTCTTTGTTAATCTTGTAAAATCTTAAGTGCTTCTGATTAATTTTTTTGCCTAGGTTTTCAAAAATCTCTCGGGTCGCCATTTTAATTTTCAATTTTTCAAAGTGATTTCCCTTTATGGCCGGTGTAAAATCCTGAACCCGTACCTTTATATTTTGTCTCTTACACTGCGCATGTCGCAACTGTGAATCGGTTATGAGAGAACGACATCGATCATCGACATCGAGAAGCATTTACACGTTGCTAATCGATGTCTTCCGATCATCGGCACATCACTAGTTTCAGCGTTGATGCTTTGTGTGTTCGGTCCCCTGTTGCTTTTTCTTGTTTGCATGCTAAGAGTTTTATGGCTTTAAAATTTTCCAGTAAATAATCGGTTGCAGTGCAATTCTTAAATTTTTTTGGCCAGCTGAACTGAAACTTACTGAGAACCCTGGGTGTAGATGTGTAGGCATTTTATGCCCCCACGTAATGGGAGGCATATAAACTAGTTACACTAGTCTGTCGATCTGTGTATGCATACATCCCCCTATTCTTGTGGCATCAACTCCTCATTAACTATCAGGTGGATTTCAAACTGTTAGTATATTTTAAAAGTATATTTATTACATTGTTGAAGTTGATATAAAAATGTATCTGAAATTTGCTTTCAGGGGAGACGGCAATCAGAATAACTTGAGAAATGCAGCATATGAAGCCATAATGGAAATGATGAAAAATAGTACAAAGGTAACAATTTAAATTTATTTTATGCTTTTCAGTGAATTATAGAATTTTCCCCGGTGAAATAAAATTGGTATTTCACTGTTTTCAAACAGTGAAATATCATTTTTATTTTCACTGATTTTAACGTTGTTACCCAAACGCACATACCATTCCGAATGAGAACGTTTAGAAAATGGGCTCAAATTTGGATATATTACGTCATGACGTCACGTCATAAGCAAGCGTTTTTGGCGCCATTTTTTACAACTTTCCTGTCTAATTCACGCACATTTTGCACTAAAATCATAAATAAAAAGAAAATTTGTTTTTACCAGTGAAAGATAGAAATTTATTTTACTCGTGAACGCCGGAACTATGTGAAAAACGAATTCCGGAGCTCACTCGGTGAAATATATTTCTATCTTACACTGGTAAAAACAAATATCCTCTATGTCCTGTACCATCACAATACTTCCAGTTTCATCATTTCTAGCTTTGTGTTACTGTTTTTGTTTATTTAGTAAAGTTGCACTACATGTATTAAGAAATCATGAGAGCACATCAAAGTGACCAGAGGGTCCAAGTTGTAAAAACTTTAATTATTAATTACTAAATAACTTACTAATCTAAAAGACAAATCCTGTTAATAAAACAGGAGGAAATGAGCATGGAAATAATATATATTATCAAAATTATTGTCTTGTATTTCAGGATTGTTATGATATAGTACAGAGAACACTGCTTGTAGTTTTAGAAAAATTAGAACGAGTTCTTCAAATGGAGGTAATTTTAACATTCTTGGAATTTCTTGTTTCTTTAACTCTTTCCTCAATATACACGCCTTTATGGCATGGGCAAAAAGTGCAGATCCAGATCAGATGCTACATGCTGTCTGTGCTATCTGATCTAGATCTACACAGGAGCAAGAATGTGTTTAGCAGAGGTGTAGAAATTTTCTTTGACCCACTCACCCTGCAGGTCGAGTGAATGAGTAAGTGCACTCGCCCTTGCAGAAAGTACACTTGCCCTTACATTTTAAATAAAATACTCTTTCTGTTGCAATTTTCGTTTTTCTATTCTATCTCTTTCTTACTGTCTCGCTCGCTCCCACTTTTCATCATCACCCCTACCTTGTGTAAAAACGTTATCTTCATTTGTTTCGACATTTTGACATATAGCGGGGAAATATGTGCACTTGCAGCCTCCTTCTGATTTGGGAAACCCAATGAGGATAAAAATAAATCGCTGCTGTTACCTTTACATCAGAAACGTTCCGAATACACCAGAAATCGACTGAAATACAGGAAATCGAATTGTATTTTGTAAACAAAGTTAAAATATTTCATTTTTCCGAAGAAAACACATGTGCTTTGCTGAAAAATTTACTCGCCCTTTCGGTCAAGTGTTTCGGCCGCTTCACTCGACCCAAATGATCATTTACTCGCCATTGCGAGCGGTCGAGTGGAATTCTACACCTCTGTGAAGTAAAGGGTTAACTACTTGTAGAAACTGGTCCCAAAGTTACAAAACTTAAGATCAGAGAGCAGTCTCGCATCTCCATTCAACTGGTTAAAATTTAGCCAAGTTGATAAAATGACAAAAGTGATGTTGCAGAAGTACACGAACCTAATGAATTCAACAGTGAACAATGTAGATCCTGATCATGCTGAATTTGCCGGATGACCTTGATCTACACTGTGACCTTGATCTACACTGTGACCTTCGCTTAAAGTGTTAATTCATCTGGAAAAACTATAAACAGCTAGGTAAACTAAACTCCAAAACAAGCCATATTCATACATCTTAGCCCAGAAGCCATATTCTTGACTAACATGTCACAGTTTTGGAATTTCTTATTTAACTCTTACATGCACAAACCTGCAAGCAATGGGAGATACATATTTCTATATAAATTTAAATCAATACTCATCCTTCGTGAATATGCCACTTAAATAGTTTTTAAGTAAATTGTGCAGAAAATCATGTCATCTTTGTGTATTATGGAAAATGTTACTAGTAATAAATTTGAAAAAAATAACATTTGGAGATAATATCTTAAATTGAAGTTTGTATTAGATTTAATGTTAATTTGTGTTATATTTCAGAATGTTATACAAATGTCCTCTGATAGATCGCAATACAATGATTTGACGTCCCTCCTTTGTGCCACATTGCAGGTAATCCAAAAATGATATTTTGAATCTTTAACCAGTTCTTGTCATCAGTAATGATTGAAAATCATATAACACCAGTCATATTTTAACAACCAGTTCAAGCTTTTAGTAATTAATTGGCAGGATTCTCCATACAAAAGAGTCTAGGACTCAGAAAAAGTGTTCAGTATTCCTAGGCAAAATATTGTGGTTTCAGTTCTGAATTGAGGGCAGCTCATAATATAATGTTATAAATCAAATGCTTGTTATTGGGCAAAAGGTAGTCAAACTGGCCCAAGGCTGAGGGCTAATATAACTGCCCGAAGTCCAATAACATGGCCAATATGAATTTACTTGATTAATGATAATTTTATTGATTAACAGAATAAAAACATCAAATTCGTGTGAAGACTAAACTGGGCCAATACCGAAATCACTGGGCCAATTTGACAATTGCTGGGCTAATATTAGATAGTTAATTGTTATATATTTAAACAAGTTCAAATATTGTACTCGGCGGCATTGAAAGGGCTACATAATCAGCGTTTTTTTTCCTTCTTTAACTACCTCCGCAAAACGGTACCATTCCCAAAGCTGACCGGAGTCTTCCCAATTTAAAGTACCGGACATTCCCAATCCCCAAAGTTATATTTCCAAGAAGAAACAGTGCCGTTTCCCAATTGACCAAAGAGTTTTTTGCAAGAAATGTCGTTCCGCGTAAAAAAAACGTACCGTTCAAAAGGGGAGTAACTCATATCAACGCTCCCGTAGACTCTTACTCAGTTGTAATCATTAAATAAAATAGACATGTGACGTCATTGATCCGGTCCGCGTTTTATACACGTCCTTTTTTCAGACTGGCTTACGGTAAATAATTGCAAGTTGACTGATTCTTACGTATAAAATTGAAGCGCTATGATCAGTCTCCAGAAACTGAAAGTAGTTCACAAATTTAACAACAACGTTTAGAATGAGCGATTATTCAAAGGCTGCTGTTAAATAAGAACACTGGCACTCTTTTGTTGCAAGATTTTGGGTATATATCGACCGATCCCATGCCATTGGCGACGAGTCCCGAGTCTGAGCGATTTGAACCAATGAATGTAGGTACCGGTATCGAGCAACCTCCCGTACTTTCCCCCGAAAATCGGACTGAAACTAAACTTGAATCCAACCTTCTGACGTATTTGGATACCAAACTGAGTCCCACTCAGAAGCTATCCTTGAGCTAGTTGTAGCTCAAGACACATTGCCTCAACCTGACACTGACTCCAGCCCCCACTCCTTCCTTTATAAATTCAAATGCAAATTCATTTCACATTAATTGCAATCTCAATGAAACTTTTCCTGCCAATGGAAATTATTTTTGCATAGACAGGCAGTCATTGGATTGGCTGTAACTTAGTTCTGGCTTAACAGTTACATCACTTAAGGGTTTCCTGTTAAAAAACCAGAGCTTATGATGCTTGGTGAAGCTGAATAAAATCCCTAGTGTTTATTTACATGAATAAAGAAAAAATCCCAAATTTGGCTGATTTGCGACTGATTTTTTTCCCAATTTCAAGATTTTACGACGCGAAAATTTCCCAATTGTAGAGGAAGGGGAACCTTTCCCCTTTGGGGAAAAAAAACGCTGATAATTCAACAGCCATCTAAAGGCGATATAATTGATAACAGCACTGATATTTTTCCAGAGTGTTGTACGTAAAGTAACGCCAGAGCATGCTCCTCAGATTTCGGACCAGATCATGAGCACATTGTTAAGAATGTTCCAATCATCAACGGGGAAATCGGGTGGTGTCCAAGAAGATGCCCTTTTAGCGGTGTCCACCCTTACTGAAGGTATATCCACTGGTTGATTGAGAAAATTCTGTTCAAATGGTCAGATTGTCGTTGATTTATGTGTTTGAGAAACCCCAAAAAAGGGAAAAATACTCTTTCTGTTTTTTTTTAGCTCACCTGAGCTGGCTCAGGGTGAGCTTTTAGGATCGATGAATGTCCGTCGTCCGTCCACACTTAGTTCGTTAACACTCTAGCAGTCACATTTTTGCTCCGATTGTCATGAAACTTGGTCAGGATGTTTGTCCCAATGATTTCTAGGACGAGTTCGAATATGGGTCATCTGGGTCCAAAAACTAGGTCACTGTTACTAAAAATAGAATTTTCTTGTTAACACTCTAGCGGTCACATTTTTGCTCCGCTTGCCATGAAACTTGGTCAGGATGTTTGTCCCAATGATTTCTTGGACGAGTTCGAATATGGGTCATCTGGGTCCAAAAACTAGGTCACTGTTACTAAAAATAGAATTTTCTTGTTAACACTCTAGCGGTTATATTTTTGCTCCGATTGTCATGAAACTTGGTCAGGATGTTTGTCCCAATGATTTCTTGGACAAGTTCGAATATGGGTCATGTGGGTCCAAAAACTAGGTCACTGTTACTAAAAATAGAATTTTCTTGTTAACACTCTAGCGGTCACATTTTTGCTCCCATTGTCATGAAACTTGGTCAGGATGTTTGTCCCAATGATTTCTCGGACGAGTTTCAATATGGGTCATGTGGGTCCAAAAACAAGGTCACTGTTACTAAAAATAGAATTTTCTATTTAACACTCTAGCGGTCACATTTTTTATTCGATTGTCATGAAACTTGGGCAGAATGTTTGTCCCAATGATTTCTCGGACGAGTTTCAATATGGGTCATCTGGGTCCAAAAACTAGGTCACTGTTACTAAAAATAGAATTTTCTTGTTAACACTCTAGCGGTCACATTTTTGCTCCGATTGTCATGAAACTTTGTTAGAATGTTTGTCCCAATGATTTCTTGGACGAGTTTGAATATGGGTCATGTGGGTCCAAAAACAAGGTCACTGTTACTAAAAATAGAATTTTCTATTTAACACTCTAGCGGTCACATTTTTTTATCTGATTGTCATGAAACTTGGTCAGGATGTTTGTCCCAATGATTTCTTGGACAAGTTCGAATATGGGTCATGTGGGTCCAAAAAACTAGGTCACTGTTACTAAAAATAGAATTTTCTTGTTAACACTCTAGCGGTCACATTTTTGCTCCCATTGTCATGAAACTTGGTCAGGATGTTTGTCCCAATGATTTCTCGGACGAGTTTCAATATGGGTCATGTGGGTCCAAAAACAAGGTCACTGTTACTAAAAATAGAATTTTCTAGGTAACACTCTAGCGGTCACATTTTTGATTCGATTGTCATGAAACTTGGGCAGAATGTTTGTCCCAATGATTTCTCGGACGAGTTTCAACATGGGTCATCTGGGTCCAAAAACTAGGTCACTGTTACTAAAAATAGAATTTTCTTGTTAACACTCTAGCGGTCACATTTTTGCTCCGATTGTCATGAAACTTTGTTAGTATGTTTGTCCCAATGATTTCTTGGACGAGTTTGAATATGGGTCATGTGGGTCCAAAAACAAGGTCACTGTTACTAAAAATAGAATTTTCTATTTAACACTCTAGCGGTCACATTTTTTTATCTGATTGTCATGAAACTTGGTCAGGATGTTTGTCCCAATGATTTCTTGGATGAGTTCGAATATGGGTCATATGCATCCAAAAACAAGGTCACTGTTACTAAAAATAGAATTTTCTTGTTAACACTCTAGCGGTCACATTATTGCTCTGATTGTCATGAAACTTGGTCAGAATGTTTGTCCCAATGATTTCTTGGATGAATTTGAATATGGGTCATGTGGGTCCAAAAACTAGGTCACAGTTACTAAAAATAGAATTTTCTTGTTAACACTCTAGCGGTCACATTTTTGCTCTGATTGTCATGAAACTTGGTCAGGATGTTTGTCCCAATGATTCTAGGACGAGTTCGGATATGGGTCTTGTGGGTCCAAAAAGTAGGTCACTGTTACTTAAAATAGAATTTTCTTGTTAACACTCTAGCGGTCACATTTTTGCTCCGATTGCCATGAAACTTGGTCAGGATGTTTGTCCCAACGATTTCTTGGACAAGTTCGAATGTGGGTCATGTGGGTCCAAAAACTAGGTCACTGTTTCTAAAAATAGAATTTTCTTGTTAACACTCTAGCGGTCACATTTTTGCTCCGATTGTCATGAAACTTGGTCAGGATGTTTGTCCCAATGATTTCTCGGACAAGTTGGAAAATGGGTCATCTGGGTCCAAAAACTAGGTCACAGTTACTAAAAATAGAATTTTCTAGGTAACACTCTAGGGGTCACATTTTTGCTCCGATTGTCATGAAACTTGGTCAGAATGTTTGTCCCAATGATTTCTCGGATGAGTTTGAATATGGGTCATCTGGGTCCAAAAACTAGGTGACTGTTACTAAAAATAGAATTTTCTTGTTAACACTCTAGCGGTCACATTTTTGCTCCGATTGTCATGAAACTTTGTCAGGATGTTTGTCCCAATGATTTCTTGGACGAGTTCGAATATGGGTCATGTGGGTCCAAAAACAAGGTCACTGTTACTAAAAATAGAATTTTCTATTTAACACTCTAGCGGTCACATTTTTGATTCGATTGTCATGAAACTTGGTCAGAATGTTTGTCCCAATGATTTCTTGGATGAGTTCGAATATGGGTCATCTGCATCCAAAAACTAGGTCACTGTTACTAAAAATAGAATTTTCTTGTTAACACTCTAGCCGTCACATTTTTGCTCTGATTGTCATGAGACTTGGTCTGGATGTTTTTTCCAATGATTTCTCGGACGAGTTCAGATATGGGTCATCTGGGTCCAAAAACTAGGTCACTGTTACTAAAAATAGAATTTTCTTGTTAACACTCTAGTGGTCACATTTTTGCTCCAATTGTCATGAAACTTGGTCAGGATGTTTGTCCCAATGATTTCTCGCACGAGTTTGAATATGGGTCATCTGGGTCTAGGTCACTGTTACTTAAAATAACTTTGTTGTACTCAGGTGAGCGATAAAGGGCCATCATGGCCCTCTTGTTTAAACCAAGTTTTTTGTTGTTATTTTTTTTTTTTTTTTATGTTTGTTTTTTTTTGGTTATTAGATTGGGATATGTTGTTCAGCGGGCAGGCTGACGTCAACACTTAGTTAAGTTTTTATGCCCCCGGCATCTAGTGATTGAACCGTCCGTCTGTCCGTCCGTACGTACGTACGTCCGTCCGTCCGGTTAACATTTTTCGGCAAGTTGGATATTTCTCAATTTCTACAAAGAGCATTGGCATGAAAGTTTACACACTTACTTAACAGTTCACAGGTCATGACCCTGACAAGTTACATAACTCTGGGTACCTTATTTCTGGTGTTATCTCCCCTTTTTGTACTTAAAAAAATGGTTAACCTGTTTCGGCAAGTTGGATATTTTTCCATTTCTACAAAGATCATTAGCATGAAAGTTTACAAACTTACTATACAGTGCACAGGGTATGACTCTTAACAAGTTACATAACTCTTGCTGTCTTAATTTGGGGTTTTCTCCCCAATTTATACTTAGAGATAAATGGTGAACATTTTTCGGCAAGTTGGATATTTCTGAATTTCTACAAAGAGCATTGGCATGAAAGTTTACACACTTACTTAACAGTTAACAGGTCATGACCCTGACAAGTTACATAACTCTGGGTACCTTATTTCTGGTGTTATCTCCCCTTTATGTACTTAGAAAAATGGTTAACCTGTTTCGGCAAGTTGGATATTTTTCCATTTCTACAAAGATCATTAGCATGAAAGTTTACAAACTTAATATACAGTGCACTGGGTATGACTCTTCACAAGTTACATAACTCTGGCTATCTTAATTCGGGGTTTTCTCCCCAATTTGTACCTAGAGATAAATGGTTAACATTTTTCGGCAAGTTGGATATTTCTGAATTTCTACAAAGAGCATTGGCATGAATGTTTACACACTTACTTAACAGTTCACAGGTCATGACACTGACAAGTTACATAACTCTGGGTACCTTATTTCTGGTGTTATCTCCCCTTTTTGTACTTAGAAAATGGTTAACTTATTTCGGCATGTTGGATATTTCACAATATCCACAAAGAGATCTGGCATTAAAGTTTACACACTTACTTAACAGTGCACAGATGATGACCCTTACAAGTTACGTAAGTCTGGCTACCTTTTTTCTGGGATTATCTCCCCATTTTATACTTGGATATAAATGGTTAACTTGTTTTATTTGATTTTTGCCCTTTTTCGCTTAGGAATTAGAATTAAGACTTAGAAATTATGGTTAAAGTTTCAATGTTAGTGTTTTTCTAAGGTAATGCTATAGAAAAGGTTTAAAACAGATGTACTTAACATACTTTGGTGAAAGTGTTGAGTGGTTACTATACTATACTATACTATACTATACTATACTATACTATACTATACTATACTATACTCTACTATACCATACCATACCATACCATACCATACCATACCATACCATACCATACCATACCAAACCACACCACACCACACCACACACCACCACCCCCACCACCACCACACCACCACCACCCCCACCACCACCACCATCCCCCACCACACCACCCCATCTCACACCACACCACCACCACCCCACCACACCACCAACAATAATACCGTCAACAACACCACCAACAACTCCGTCAACAACACCACCAACAACACCGTCAACAACACCACCAACAACAACACCACCACCAACAACAATAGCATCAACAACACCAACAACCAACAACAATAGCATCAACAACACCAACAACTGACAACACCAACAACAACACTGACAACTACACCAACAACAACACCAACATTACCAACACCAACAACAATAACAACAACAGCAACAACACCCACACCACCAACAACAGCAACCAGCATACCATACCTTACTATACTACACCACACCCCACCACATCACTATAGGTGGGCAGGGATAGTGGGTTGATGTGTGTGGGATCAGGGGTGTATGGACTGGGTTGTCTAAACCCTCTTAAAAAAACTACAATAATAAAGTAACTGTAATTATTGATTTCCTAACTTGGATTAAGAAACTTTTGTTCATGTGTGTGTGTTGGGTGTCATAAACTCCTGAATCACTCCCCAGTTTAAATGAAGCCCAGTTTTAAATGTGCTTAAATATGTCTGACTTCGAATAGTCGTTTCCGACTTGCTCTTGTTATGATAAATTCTTTTCATGTACAGGTTCTGGCACCAGACGGTTATTTTCATTATTTAGAACTAACTTGTGATTTTAGTTGCAGTTTTAACACTGTGCTATCATTTCAAATTTGTATCGTTACAAACTTCGCTACCGGGGGCACATGTGTTTTCCGAACACAGCTTCTTGTTTAAGTTAGCTTTTTGCTCAGTAACTATTAAGAGTAGAGCTTTGAAACTCAACATAGTTGTCTGACATCACAATACCAATTATCAGGACATTTTCATAGTTGTGCCATTTTTACACTTCAATTTTAAGAAAACGTGGCAGCTTCTTCATGTCATGTATTTATTCATATTTGTCTTCAAATAATGGTGGTTTATAAAAAAAATTAATTAAAATGTAAGTGGGAATTTTTTTTTTATTAAAAAAAGGGAAAAACTACATTTCTTTGTTGTAAGTTTGGATAATTGGTATATAACCATTTTGCCTGTTTTCGCCAGCTGATGCAATGTATGGTAACAGATCAAATAATATTTTAGTGGAGACAATAGACAATATGACGCAGCTATAATTGTTATCGAAGCTTGGCCAAAGATCAGCCAATCAGATGCTTGAAATTTGAGACTTTTCGCCAGATTAAGTTTTGCGATATTGGGTCCTGGTTTAGATTGATTGCAACACACTTGTCATGTTTTATGTTACAGTGCTGTCAGAGAACTTTTTGAAGTACATGGATGCCTTTAAACCATTCCTGTTCCTAGCGCTGAAGAATCATGCTGAGTACCAGGTAATGCATAATAGAGTAACACTCCTCCATATATACATCTTTATGGCATGGGCAAACAGTTTAGATCCAGATCAGGTGGCACACAGAAAAAGTGACCGGTACAGATCTAAACAGATGGCACGGATGTGCTGCCTGATCTGGATCTACACTGTTCGCACAAGGGTAAAAACTAGATAAATGGAGTATAGGGCTAGACAATGCTAAATTTGCTTTTGAAATTAGCAAGGAGTCACTGATCTGGGCCAAAATTGTTGCAAAATATAAATATTCAAAGAGTGTGCATGAAATTTTAAATTTAACTTGATAAAGCTTTCATATGTGTCATTAATATAGATCCAGTCTGATCTAGATCTACACCCGGCCTCTTGGTCAGAAATAACCTAATGAATGTAATAGAGTTGAGAGGGCGAACAGTTTAGATCTAGATCAGCTGGCAAATCTGTGCTGTCTGATCAGGATCTACTTTTGTTTGTATTCTGATTTGTTAGATTATTTCTGACCAAGAAGTTTTAGATCTTGAATATGCAGAACAGATGTGCCATCTACACTGTTAACACACACAATAAAACCCATATATATAGAGTAAAGCATTCAATAGTTAATACCATATTACAGGTGTGTATAGCAGCTGTCGGCTTAGTTGGGGATCTTAGTCGAGCCCTGGGACAGAAAATCCTGCCATACTGTGATGAGATTATGATGTTACTCCTGGAAAACTTGGGGGTATGTAGTGAAATCTATGTGTAATATTTTTAAGAGGTAGTGATAGAAGTATCGGTTTCTACTGGTATATTATTGAATATACCCACCCGGTTTTCACATTTACCCCCTGATCACTGGATATAAGTTGTTCGTGCTAGGAAAGATGTCCAAAAATGGATCTAAATCATCAGAGGGGAGTTTAAAAATCAATGTCTGAAAAATGGTGCTTTAAATAATTGTAGTTGTATCTTATAATATTCAAATTTATAAACTAATGCCCATCTTTTAATGAATTTTGTTTCTGAAAATAAACAATTACAACACATAAACTTCCTAATTTGAAAGGATAGGGCCTCCTTCCGATTTTCTAATGAATAGTGCTGTCCTAAATGTGTTATATATTGCAGAATGTGGGTGTTCATAGATCGGTGAAGCCTCAGATCCTCTCTGTATTTGGTGATATTGCGCTTGCTGTAGGTCCATACTTCAAGAACTACTTAGAGGTGGTGTTGACGACACTACAGCAAGCCACACAAGCTCAAGTGGACAAGGTAATTTGTGTTTCTATGCTTGATTGGAAAGGCCAGAAAATATTATCTTCAACTCAACTGCCCTTATTGTGTAAAATGTATAGGGCTGAGGATTGTCGGGCAAGTGCCAATCCTCTCTTATAAACAATTCAGGACAAACTAGTCGGAGGAATTAGTTAAGATGATTTTGCGTAGGGTTACATTTTTCAGTCGATGTAAGGTTGATTCCTCGGTGTCTTTTCATAATTATGATTTGACAACTGAATGGCAAAACTATGCTCTTTTGTCATCTTTAATTTAAAAACCGAAGTATTTCCAAACATTTCAAGCGGATTTTGCTGGCGTTGTTTGTGTAAGATGTCAACATGATTTTTATTCCCCCACAAAGTGGGAGGCTTATAGAGTTGCACTCGTCCGTACGTCTGTTCGTCCGTCCGTATGTCCCCAAATCTTTTGGACTCAACTTCTCCTAAACTATATGGCGGAATTCTTTCAGACTTGCAGAGATAATCAAGCAGGATGTGTAGATGATCGTAAAGAAAAGATTTTTCCTGCTACAATTTTTACCAGAGTTATGGCCCTTTGTTATTAAAAATTATGTTGCAGAAGTGGGGGCATCAGTGTCCGAGGACACATTCTTTTGCGTAACATGATTAACAAATCATATTTCTAACATTTTAACATCTATGTTTCCCATGCACAGTTTTTGTGTCGCCCTTTCGAAGAAATTGCGATACATAGGGATCGTCTGTCGGTCCGTCACAAAAACTAAACGTTGGCAATAACTTTGCCGTTTCCTAATATTTCTTCATGAAACTTTCAAATGTTATTGCTTATGACAACACGCATGTGATGATGACAATTTCAAGGTCACACTTGATGGAGTTATGCCCCTTTTTGTACTTGGATTTTGAAACGAAAACTTAACATTGGCTATAACTTTGCCATTTCTCAATATTTCTTCATGAAACTTTCAAATTGCTAATGACCACCTGCACGTGATGATGCGGAATTTTTTTTTGGTTAAGGACACATTCAATGGAGTTGTGCCCCTTTTGTACTTGCATTTTTATTCGGACATAGCACCAGAGGGCGACACAAGTGTTCAACTGAACACCCATCTAGTCAAATCATGTCAGTATATAAACCATGATCTAATTATCGTTCGTTTCAGACTGACTACGACATGATAGATTACCTGAATGAACTGCGCGAAGGGTGTTTAGAGGCATACACAGGAATGGTTCAAGGTCTGAAGGGTGATGGTGAACAACCAAGTGGTAAGTGCAACATTTGTTGAATTTTGTTTGTGTACTTTTGCCATAGTTAAATTACAATGATACCAGAATTGTCAAACTTCTTGTTGAGTATGAAGATTATAATATAATGTCATTATTTAACCCTTTCCTCCATAGAAACACCTGTATTTCGAGGGCGAACAGTTGTTCAACAATATTAATATACATGTAAGATGACAATAAGAATCCTCTTTCTTTGTTTGGAAGGGAAACAACTCTTACAATCATGATTACCTATCTGACTGCAGGTGTTGTTTCCCCTAGATAAGGAATTCAAATTCCAATGCAGTTACTTATGGCCACTTAGTCATATATCAGATATCCCAAGATGTATTTGATTTGCAAACAAATCACTAAGTTTTCTTCACAGTATGTACAAATGATCATATTTTAAAAAATGAACTTTTCAAAACAGTTGTATTTGTAATGCTTTGGATATTTGCAGAAGTATTAGGAGTCTAGTTGGAAAAGTATATATTGAATTAGATAAGAATGTTGACGGAGTGTTTGTGTTTCAGCGGAACACTGTGAAATTTATGCAGACGGATGTACAACACATGATATCATTGTTTTTGTTTCAACTGTTCAACTGATGTGACATTACTGCCGCCCCATGTACAACACATGATATCATTGTTTTTATTTCAACTGATGTGACGTTACTGCCGCCCCATGTACAACACATGATATTGTTGTTTTTATTTCAGCTGATGTGACGTTACTGAAGTCCCATGTACAACACATGATATCATTGTTTTTATTTCAGCTGATGTGACGTTACTGCAGCCCCATGTACAACACATGATATCGTTTATAGAACACATCGCCTTGGACGAAGATCATAGTGACAGCAACGTTACTGCCTGCTGCGGATTGATAGGGTTTGACTCACTTGATCATTAAATCCCATACATATGATTTTAATGGCATGAGCGAACAGTGTAAATCCAGATCAGCCTTTTAGGGCTTGTTTTCTTTCATGAGTAGGGGCTGTTTCCAGGTGCCTTTGCTCAGACAATTTCTTGAAAATCATGCAGTTTTCCGATGAAAAGTAACTTTATATCAGGTGTTTTCATTCCCCTTTAGAGAACCATTATACGGTATATGACTTGTGGCATGGGCGAATATTTTAGATCCAGATCAGCCTGCTCTGTTGTGCTGTATGAACTGGATCCATACTGTTCGCTGTTAGATTCACAAGGTTATTTCTGACCAAGAAGCAAACGGTAGATCCATTTGTGCTCTATTGTGCTGTATGATCTGGATTAATACCGTATTTATAGTGTAAAGGGTAACTCCATTACTTCCATGGATATGTCTTAATCAGTGTGTGACCAGTGATGTTCTGGATCAACCATTTACATCTGTTCAAGCTGATCAGGATCTACACTGGTCGTTAAAGATCCATTAGGTTTTGCTGACCAAAATGTCAACAATATCGATTCAGATGAGACTGCGCACTATTTTAATTATTGGTTGCTTGTGTATTTAATGATCATACTTCAAAGCAATGAATTTAAAATTCTTTATGCAAGTATATCACAAGAAATTACATATTCTTGCTATAATTAACCAATTGTAGGAGTCTGCAAAAGATGAAATTTGTCATAATTCTGGAGTATAATTGCTAAGATCTAAGAAAAAGAGAAATTCAGAGTTGATGCAGAAACAAATTTAGCTTGAAATCAAGTTATTATTATTTTAACATGACCATTGAGTTATATATTGGTTTTGTATTGTTGCTGTTTTGAAAAAAAGAGCATTTCTTAGTTTTCAATGTTGTTGTTGTTTTTCAGAGATTTATGTACAACTTTTGGTGCCAGCATCATACCATTGGTGGATAAAGAGCCAATCACTGGGCTTCTAACCAAGGGTCGAAGGTCAAAGGCCACCAAATGTAAAACATTAGCCACATGGGCAACTAAAGAAATCAGGAAATTGAAAAATGCTGCTCAGTCCTGGTAAGTGTGAATGGATTGGGGACCTGGGTTGACATAAAACTAGTTTGGAGAACAGTATCAAGTCTCAAGCATCTGATTGGCTGAAACTTGGTCCAGTCACCAAGCTGACAAAAACAAAAACAAGATTTTTAGTTCAACTATTCAAAGGATATTTATGTTACTCAAATGGTTGATAATGGAACTTATAATAGATGTTGCTTATCATGACCTGTTTAACCCTTTCCTCCATATACACACTTTTATGGCAATGGTGATCAGTGTGTAGATCCAGATCAGCCGGCACATCTGTGTCGTCTGATCAGGATCTGCACTGTTCGCTATTTGATTTATTAGGTTATTTCTGACCAAACAGCGACCAGTGCAGATCTTGATCAGATGGCACAGATGTGCCGACTGATCTGGATCTACACTGGTCCCACACTCTTAAAAATGTGTATATATGGAGGAAAGGGTTAGTTGTTCACAAACACCACATCCAAAATTTTTTATGGATTTTTGCCCCTTTGTCTTTTTTGTTGTTCTGTTCAGTTACTGAAGTAAGTTATACATCTGTTTGGGGCATAACCTTAGGAATAAGATAACGGCCATTGTGTCAATTATTAATAGAAATCGGAAATTGCTGGTAAATTATGACAATCTTTATTCTGTACAGGGCATAAGAATAAGATAACGGCCATAGTGTAAATGATTAATAGAAATCAGAAATTGCCGGTAAATTATGCCAATCTTGATTCTGTACAGGGCATAACCTAAGGAATAAGAAAACAACAATAGTGGAAATGATTGATAGAAATTAGAAAATGACGGCAAATTATTTCAATCATGATAATCATGTGTCTGTGTTTTCGTTTCAGAGAAAGTAGATGTTTCATGAGACGAGTGTGCCTCGAATCAGCAGCACATTGATCAACATACGTTTGAGAACCTCTTCTAGTTAACTGGTCGTCAACTAATTGTGCAAAATAATTACTTGAAACATCAGGGGACAACCTCGTGCGAGATCCAAATTTTGTGAGAAAATTGCGAGACTCAAGTTTAAACACGAGCGAGAGATATTTGGGAGCGAGACGTGAGAGAGAGAGTTACATAAACAAAATATTGACGCGAAATCTTCGACATTGGACCGACAAAGGGACATGACTCTTAGGTATAAAGTGACTTGTGACGCTTTCTAATAAAGAATACGAAAAATCAGTGTAGATTGTTATGCTACAACACTATGTGATTTCCACTTGAAAGATGTGAACAGATTTGGCTAAAAAAAATATTTGCAGTTACCAATAGAATGGGCACCATCTGTAATATTATGCATACAGAATGAATGGAGATAACCAGCAGAAAGAATAAACTCGAAGGTTTGCATTCTCAGTTACATTGTGGGATGAACTTAACTACCGGTATACATGTCGGTGTTGGACGACGGTGGAATAAATTAGGACACCATTAAATTAGTGACGTTTAATTGTATCAGTCAGCTAATGGTACTAAAGTTGTGCTTTCCATGAAATCTGTGATGAAACAATCATACATACATAGGAAGTGATATTTTATTTTTCACAAATGAAGTGCTATTATATATTTGACAGTGGAACTTTTCTACAGTTTGTGCTTTACGAACATTGACAGTGACCTGTTTATGTTTTTCCTTTGTTAACTGTGTTCATGACCTAACTTCAGCTTCCAACTTTTTAGGAAGTACTCTGCCATTTATTTAGGCCAGGCTTCTTTCAGGCCTACATAAGGTTTAAATTCAGTTTTGAAAATGCATGCATTAGTGCATTTGTGCAAAATACGGACAAATATTGATCTGTTAAAGTAAGTCTTCTAATAGATTGCTTGCATTTGTTATATTGGGACTCGAGGGATTACCTGTTTATTTATTTTAGGATAATATACATTAGGTGAACATTGTCCAGGGCCAAAGATCATGTAAATTTCATCTAAGCTTACACACTTCAAGATGCACACATTTGGTTAAATCTAAGTTATTTTTACAATTGATTTACATTTCGTTTCATGTAAAAATCTCATTTGTTAGTAAACTCTATCACATTTTCACAAAATTATATAGAAGGATTAAGTGACTTGAAATACAATATGAGCCCTTTCCTCAATATATACGCCTTTTTGCATGAGCAAACAATGTGAAACCAGATCGGCAGGCAAATCCATGCTGTCTGATCAGGATCTGCTCTGTTCGCTATTTGATTTATTAGGTTATTTTTTACCAAAATGTTCTTATCAGACGACACAGATGTCTCGATCTGGATCTACTCTGTTAGCATGTGCGATTAAATGTGTATATACATAGTAAAGGGTTTAAATCTGTATTTGTGTTTGTTTAGGTCTATGTTTCCAAAGTCTAATTGCCATCTAACATTAAAAATTAGGTTAACCTTTTACTGGAGTAATATGGATATATATATAGGTTTTATTGCGACCAGTACAGATTCAGATTAGCTGGTACATCTGTGTTCAGAGCTTTTGTTTCCTTCTTTAGTAGAGGCCATTAACAAGTGCCTTCCCTTCACAAAATTTCTTCAAAATTGCGCATCTTTCCCCAAAAAGTAACATAACATAGTTTTTTTTAATTCCCTTAGAGAAATAAATCACACTATTTTCCCATCAATTATACGGCATGGGCCCCTTCCTGGATCTGCACTGGTCGCATTTTGGTCAGAAATAAGTCGAAAAGTGAACAGTGTAGATCCTGATCAGATGGCTCGGATGTGCTGGCTGATCTGGATCTACACTGTTCGCCCACGCAATAAAGGTCTGTCTATGGAGGAAAGGGTTAAACTGTGCTTAGATCCAACCATTTAGATATTCAAGGTGTACGACTGGTTTCTATTTTCAGTTTTATAACCTTTGGGATTAGATCTTTATTGTTACAAAGAAAAGTGGTCTCGTATTTCAATTTACCCTTTACTCCACGGAATATGGCTGTTATCCCATGGGCATGAATAGTTTAGATCCAGATCTATGCTGTTTGATCATGATCCAAATTTTTTGCTTTTATTCATTAGGTTATTTATGACCATGAAACATTGTACATGTATATCCTGATCAGACTGCACTCGGTTTACATGCGATAAAAACCTGTATAAATGGAGTAAATTAAAGATAAACAGATACAGGGTTAATCTTGTCTGCAGATGTGGGTGGGGGGAGGTTTTCTATGCCTGGTACGTAACAAATGCATGACAAACTTCATAGTGAGCTCAACAGTGAGAAAGATTACATTTTCATTCCTGATGTTAAATCATTGACTTTTTTGTATAAACTATCTTTGCTTAATATTAAATGATTCATTTCTGATGTCAGTTGTCTTTAGTATTTATATGTACTCTTGGATGAATGAAAATAGTCGCTGCATTCTGTCCATCTGGCCTGCCTTCTTATCCAGCCCATAATGTTACTTTTGTAATATTATTTCACAGAAATGATAGTCGTGCTTCTCAAAAGAAAATACAACAAAATTCACCTTCATAGTTATACAAATTACCGTTTTTGTGACAAAATGCCCATTCGGGGATCATCACCTGTCTTCAAGGTTGTTTTAAGAAGTATCCATGTACATCCCCGGATGAAAACATGTTGAAATGCCGTCATTTTTCCTTATTCAATATTTACACCATCTTATATGATAAAGGCTTATTTATCTGACGAATCATCATTCCTGATGGTAAGCAGCGTGATGTACTACTTCACAAGGCTTGGCTACAGTAAAATTTGCTCGCAAATTAATGGAATATTCCCAATGTTTTGACATGACGTCAACGAGTAGCTGTGAAAAAAGCATGACGTCATTCACATGGTCATCAATGTTGTTCCTACAGCCATTTGAAAAGGTCGTATTGTGTTCATGAGTATTTATGTAAATAAAAAGTTGAATTGATATTTGATGGTGTTCATCTGGTTATGAAAAACAGTTGGATTGTTTAAAGTATATGGTTTCTTAGTCAAATGAAAACCACCAAATACTGATTCAATCCTTCAATTTACTTAAGAGGAAACTAATTCAGTCTTCAGTACTTAAGAGGAAACTAATTCAGTCTTCAGGAGTGTAACGTCAGACATTTTGTGACATCAAGACTCCCATCAAAGATCAGGTTTAACCCTTTCCTCCATAGATACACCTTTATTGCATGGGCAAACAGGGTAGATCAGGATCTGCACTGTTTGCTTATTAATTTATTAGGTTATTTCTTACCAAAATGTGACCAGTGCAGATCCTGATCAGACAGCACAGATGTGCCGGCTCACCTGGATCTACACTGGTCGCATATGCGTAAAAATGCCTATATGGAGGAAAGGGTTAAATAACACTTTTAACCCTTTCCTCCATATAATCGGGGCTTTTTCAGCTAGTCTCACGGGGCCGATAATGGGCCCCATTCCCAATGCAAAATAGGGTTCATTTTTCCCAATCTCAAGAAAAAAATTCCCATTTCAATAAAAACAACTTTTTTGCCTATAAAATAGAAACAAAAATGAGAATCCATATAATTAAGGGACTTTCAAATTACAAAATTAGATTGTTAACTTTTGATCAGTGATCTGTGAAACCTACATTCCTTGAATTAATGTATGGCAACCTGTGTAAAACCGGTGTGTACCGTGTAAAAAAAATTCCCAATTTGAGCAAGGGCCTTTTTCCCAAAACCCCCTGAAAAAGCCCTGATAGTTATATACACATTTTACACATGTGCGACCAGTGTAGATCCAACTCTACAAATCTGTGCCACCTGATCAGGATTTACACTGTTCACATCTTGATGAATGTGCCAGCTGATCTTGATCTACACTGTTCGCACATGTGATAAAATATATATGCTCAATATACTTATTACCACGATATACCTATTACCGCGAGTGCCTTGGTAAGAACTTATTCACATGCAAACATGATGATGTCACTTCTTTTTCTGTTAGGATTTGTTTACATTATCTCCCAACATCTCTCAAACAAATTGAACAGCAAAATAAATCAAGTTTCTAAATATCTACTATTTAACAGAAAAAATTAATTTCATACAGAACTGGATAACCACTGTTTATCAAAAAGCATAACTTCAAACGGTTTTTATATATTTTATTCCATGAAATAAAAAATTTTCAGTTACTAATGATTTGTTCCAGCAGAATTTAAGTCAAGTAAGGTACATTTTATCACCAGTTTTCAGTTCCTGTATCCTAATTGGCTGAATTGTGGTAATATGTATACAACGAAAGACCAATGGCTGACACAGTGGTTCATTGCAAAATTGATTTTTATTATAAAGGATTCTGAATTTTCTAAATAATTCATCTGTTTTCTAATCATAATGGATAGTTTTAGTTACATTCATAACAGCTGATTGTTGTTGTTGTAAATTTATTTTAATATACCCTGGCAAACTTAAGACTCGTGGTAATAGGTATGACCAGGATATATATGAAGGGTTACTTAAAAAATGAAAGTTTCTGGAATTTTAACTGCAATTAATGAATGTGTACATTTATCAAGAAAATCCATAAGATATTTAACATAAAAGGAAGAAAATAATAGAACTTTTCCAGCTTCAATTCTAAGGTGAAGATTGGTATACAAGCTCTTAAATACTAGAGCTTGGGACATATGTCAAACCTCGTATTGTATGTTGGAAGTACTTCACAAAAGATCCATAATTGGGTGAGACTACCGGTAAGTTGCTGTCAACCTAGCAGGAAAGTCAAGAAAGTATCTGTCAAATATTGTTCTATAATTAAATTAATGAAACCTTGTAAGTTTTGGAAAAATTCTACGGAAGCGGTATTCATTGTACTTTGTACATGATCGTCATATAGTGTTAATGAAACTGACAATTTTCATTTACAAAGGGTGTAAAAAGAAGGAAGTTAGTAACTATTTCCTACATATACACATGTACACCTTTTAACGCATGTACGACCATATCTATGGAGGAAAGGGTTATAATCACTTACTTTTAAAAAATGTATAAACAACAAAATGGTTCAATAAAAATTTGCACAAATAAATGTTTAAATGTAGTTTAATTTTTCATGGTAGGCTAGGTGCTTCTACCATATTTAAAAACACAGAAGACTACTGAACTTTTGACCAGTTTTTATTTGAAGAAAAACTTTAATCAAAAATAGATGTACACATTATTAATCTAGAAGTAACAAAGTAACATAAACATAATAAGGAAAGGAATTGTAAATATAATAAATTAAAATTTGAAACAAATCAAAATCATGTTAACCATTTCCTCCATATATACACATTTTTACGTATGTGCATCCAGTGTAGATCCAGATCAGCCAGCACATCTGTGCCATCTGATCAGGATCTGCACTGGTCGCATTTTGGTCAGAAATAATATAACAAATCAAAAAGCGAACAGTTTAGATCCAAATCAGACAGCACCGGTGTGTTGGCTGATCTGGATCTAAACTGTTCGCCCTTGCAATAAAGGTGTATCTAAGGAGGAAAGGGTTAAAAAATACACTATCAGAATTAAAAGACCGGAAATAATACTTAATTTGTTAAACGTGATGTCAAGTTAAATAAAGATCATTTTAAAAGTTGTCAAAAATGATTATTTCAAAAGCTGTCAAAAATGATTATCATAATAGCTGTCATTCAAAATGTTAAGGTTATTAAAACCAGGCTTTCACACAATAATTATATCTGACGCATAATGAAAAAAAGGGGCATATGACCTATGCAACAAGTTTAGACCCAGATCAGCCTGCACATCCGCCCAGTCTGTTTGGGGTCTACACTGTTTGCCATTTAGTCTGAGAAGCATTTCTAATTCTTCTAGAAAACCATTCAGATCTTTTAAGACTGTGTAAGTCTGCATACACTTATCGCAAAGCCCTATTTGGTCACACGGCGTCACATATTATTATTTATTATGTCATTTTGAGTCAATGTAAATGTAAGACAACCGCATACACTTGACTAGAAGACAATTAGCCCCATTTTGTCGATGTCAAATATTATAAATTTATCCCTTTTCTCTATATAATTATAGCCTTTATGGCATGGGGGAACAGTGTAGATCTAGATCAGCTGGAAAATCCATGCAGTCTGATCAGAATCTGCACTGTTTCCTATTTGATTTATTAGTTCATTTCTGACCCAAAAGCTAATAGTGCAAATCCTGATCTGATGGCACAGATAAGCTGGCCGATCTACAGTCTTTGTCCATGCAATAGAAGGCGTATATATTACTTGGAGTAAAAGGTTAATATGACATTTTCTCTAAATGTATCGCTAAGTTGTTATGACACTAATTTGCTAGTGTTTGAGAGAGAATTTTTTCTGCAGGTGCTAAACAGATATACTAATATAAATTCTATTTTATCTGATGTTATTTTTTCTCCAATAAGTTAATGACCACTATAATATAGCCGCATTAAACCTCTTCTATTTGTAAACAAAATAATTCTAGGAAACACAATGTTTTTTACAAATTGAGATGTCGAATTTTGGACAGTATCTTAATTGTGTTGGTCACATTTATAGTCTCGTATTAAATTGGAGAAAAAAATCACTGCATGATGAAACCAAATATAAAATTTATGACGTCATAACTCGAGACGTTGTTTACAAATCATAGGTCATTACCTACTCCACCATATGTTGTTTTCTTAAAAGAAGAACACTGAATAATAAACCCCATTGATACATCATAACCTTTGTACAAAAATCAGTTCATGTTCCTTTAGCCCTTCCTCCATAGATACACCTTTATTGCCAGGGCGAACAGTTTAGATCCAGTTCAACCGACACATCTGTGCCATCTGATCAAGGCCTGAGATCATAAAACTAAGTTTTGAGATCAGTCTCAAATCTCAAGGATCTGATTGGCTGAAATGGCGACTGGTCGCCATTTCAGCCAATCAGATGCTTGAGATTTGAGACTGATCTCCAGATCAGGAGCTAAAATGTTCGCTTTTGGATTCGTTAGGTTATTGCTGATCAAAATGCAATCAGTGGAGATCCTTATCAGACGGGACGGATGATCTGGATCTAAACTGTTCACCTATGCAATAAAGGTGTATCTATGGAAGAAAGGGTTAATACAGGTATTTGATTATCAGCATGAGATTGCACAAAAAAGAAATACACAATACAAAAAAATTGGATATAAAATGTGAACAAGGCACAAAAAGAAATACACAACATGAAAGAAAAGTAATAAAAAATGTTTAAAAAAAATTGATATAAAAAATATCACAGAGAAAAGCCAAATATTTGATATTTTGCAATACTACTATATATTTTTAATCACTCGTTTGTAACCCAAGGTTTACATATCCAACAGAAATATGAGTGAGCATTTTCAAGTGAGGAAACAAGATCCGTGAATGAGTGATCAGGTAAGTCAGTTGAGTGACTGTGAATATGTGAAGTTCAGGGCTTTTTTCAGTCGATTTTCATTTGGTCATGTTCCCAATGGCAAAACATATACTATTTTCCCTAATTGGAGGAAAAATTGCCGATTGAATCAACACAATCTGCATGGTGAGTTTCTTTAACCCAGAAATTATTGCTAATATTAAATATATATGTGGCAGTGATAATAAAAACAGCAGATAGCAGTAAAACTTGTTTATTTCCAAAAGATGCTTAAAAAACTTCTCAATTTTTTGCAAAACAATGCAAAATTTCCCAATTCCAGGGGTATGGTTCATTTTCCCAAAATGTTGGAAAGAGCCCTGAAGTTAGTGAAAAAATGCTTTAAAGTTTGAGTATTAACCCTTTCCTCCATATATACTCATTTTTATGCATGTGCGACCAGTGTAGATCCAGATCAGCTGGCGCATTTGCGCTGTCTGATCAGGATCTGCACAAGTCGCATTTTGCTCAGAAAATAATCTAATGAATTAAAAAGCGAACAGTTTACATCCTGATTAGATGGCACACATGTGCAGAGTGATCTGGATCTAAACTGTTCGCCCACGTAATAAAGGTGTTTCTATGGAGGAAAGGGTTAAATGAGCCAATCTCAGACAAAATGGCCTTTAAGCCATAGTAATATTTGACAAGGGTCATTTTGGCAGATGTTTGCTAAAAAGTTGATGATAAACAACTTTTCTGCTTAACTTTTATGGCTGCCAGGCAGTGCTAGAAATTTCAGATTTTAAGACTTCTCACTACTGAATGAAAATGTCAAAGTTTACACTTTACTCCATGGGATATGGCTGTTATATCCCAACAGTTTAGATCCAGATCAGCCAACACATCTGTGCATTCAGGATCTGTTACACTTTTTGATTAATTAGGTTATTTCTAACCAAGAAATGAACAGTGTTGATCCTGATTAGAGGGTAGGATGTGCTGGCTGATCTTGATATACACTTGTTGCACATGCTTCAAAACCCGTATATATGGATTAAACTAGAACAAAACTGGTATTTATCTACAACTGAGAAAAATCTAATTTTGTATAGACCCACTTCTTCTTGTTCAATCAAACCAGCAAGAGTTCACGCTAATGAGTCAGAGCTTTATTTCCATCAGCAATGAAGAAAATCTTAGAACACAACTTGACAATATAGTACACTTAATATACCATATAGTTCCTTTTAAATACCCCGGCCCTAATAAATGCCCTTGTTATTTTGGGGGATAAAAATCAGTAAATCAATCAAATATCATTTATAAACTTATATAAGAATTAAAAAAATGAATATGAATAATAAGCCCCCCCCCCTTTCATTAAATGTAATGCCATGAGTGTTAAAAAGGAATTTTACAGAACTGCTGTGTGGCCATTTATTTCTTTTGACAATATATTACGACAGTATATGTCTTCCATTATATATTAGATTTCACAACATTAATATTAGAAACCCTGTAACTCGGCTATGCTTTTTAATCTTCTACCATATTGCTATATAATGTTATATTTACATTCCTATTGATTTCTTCCTTTAAAAAAATCGGTTCATTTTGCATGAACCGCATGACCCGTAATGACGTCAGTAACGTCATGGCTGTTACTATTGAAAACTCCCACGTATTACTCCCCCTTTTCACTTAATACTAATTTTTGAAAGCGTTCGACTTAAGTTTATTTAAAGATAAAAATGAATAAAATGTAAATATAAGTAATGATTCTTATTTTGGTGCGGTTCATGCAGATTGGACGTGCATGCGAGAGCTGGCAAATTTACCATAAAGCGCTAGCGCACTTAATGGATTTGCCAGCTCTCGCGTGCACGTCCAATCTGCATGAACCGCACCAAAATAAGAATCATTCCTTAAATATACAATCATGTCAAAGAAGCCCGTTTCTTACAGGCAAAAACATGCTGACATTTTCATATCTGAGTAATGTAAACCAAGAAAATATACAAGAGGGCCATGATGGCCCTAAAAGCGCTCACCTGAGTTTAGTCAATAGTCTCTTGCAACAGTGACCTAGTTTTTGGACCCAGATGACTCATATTCAAACTCAACTGAGATATCATTGCGACAAACATCCTGACTAAGTTTCATGACAATCTGAGCAAAAATGTTACCCCTAGTGTTAACAAGAAAAATTCTATTTTTAGTAACAATGACCTAGTTTTTGGACCCAGATGACTCATATTTGAACTTGTCAGAGAAATCATTGGGAAATACATTTTGACCAAATTTCATGACAATCGCAGCAAAAATGTGACCCCTAGAGTGTTCACAAGAAAATTCTTTTTTTAGTAACAGTGACCTAGTTTTTGGACCCAGATTACCTATATTCAAACTTGTCCGAAAAATCATTGGGACAACTATCCTGACAAAAGTTTCATGACAATAGAAGGAAAAAACATCCTTACCAAGTTTTATGACAATCGGAGAAAAATGTGACAGCTAGAGTGTTCACAAGAAAATCATATTTTTAGTTACAGTGACCTAGTTTTTGGACCCAGATGACCCACATTCGAACTAATCCGAGAAATCATTGGGACAAACATCCTCACTAAGTTTCATGACAATCGAAGCAAAATTGTGTCTGCTAGGGTGTTCACAAGAAAATTCTATTTTTAGTAACAGTGACCTAGTTTTTGGACAATCTGGATCTACACTGTTCGCCCATGCAACAAAATGTGTCCTGACTAAGTTTCATGACAATCGAAGCAAAATTGTGTCCGCTAGGGTGTTCACAAGAAAATTCTATTTTTAGTAACAGTGACCTAGTTTTTGGACGATCTGGATCTACACTGTTCGCCCATGCAACAAAATGTGTCCTGACTAAGTTTCATGACAATCGAAGCAAAATTGTGACCGCTAGGGTGTTCACAAGAAAATTCTATTTTTAGTAACAGTGACCTAGTTCTTGGACGATCTGGATCACACTGTTCGCCCATGCAAAAAATGTGTCTAATATAGTCTGAACATTTTGAGAATGTGCTACAAATATGTTTTACAAACAGTGAATAAAATATTCAGAAAAGCCTGATTTGCAAAGAGCTATAAAGTATGAAAGTTTATTTGGTCAATATCCATAGAAAATGACAACATTTACAGTATAAAATCTTCCAGAGCAAAGTTCTAAATATTGCATAACACAGATCTAAATAGCAAAGTTCACTAGGTCATTGTCAAGCATCTAGAGCTATACTGTGGTACTGCAATATAATAACACCTTACATTGAACCTAAATATAGTTTAAGACTGGTAGAAATATTGGAATTTTGTCACTTGAAATATTCACTCTTCTACTAAAATTTTTGTTTTTAATTTTATCACTGAACAACCAGTGTATGAATTGTTCAGGAAAAATTGAATTTTAAGATGGTATAAAGTTTGTGTCAAAATCTGGTTGATAACTGTAGAAAATCAAAGGTTAAAAACAGAATTTAAAAGAAGAAAAACGAAAAACCCCAGGGCGGGGCCAATTTTGACCCCAGGAAAATAATTTGAACAATCTTTGTAGAGTTCCACTAGAGGGTGCTAAATGCCAAATATCTAAGCTCTAGGCCTTGTGGTTTCAGAGAAGAAGATTTTTAAAGTTTTTCCTTTCGGTTGCCATGGCAACCAGAGTTCTGCATGGAATTGATTTCTTTGAACAACTTTGGAAGAGCTTCATGCAAGGAACATTTGTGGCAAGTTTCATCAAGTTTGGCCCAGGGGTTTAAGAGGAGATGTTGTTTAAAGCAAAAATTGACGACGCACGACGCACAACGGACACAGAGTGATCCTAAAAGCTCACCATGAGCACAAGTGCTCAGGTGAGCTAAAAAGTGTGAAAATTAACACATACTCGAACATAAAATTTAAAAAAGCAAGTTATTTGATATATAATAATATTGCATTTGAACTTTTTGATTTTGAGTTGATAAACAAAGATGAGAAATGAAAGTACAAGACTATTTTCGGTATAATAAAAATATATGGCGAGACATCTGTTTGTATGTTTATTTAACCCTTTCCAGTATAGATACACCTTTATTGCTATGGCGAACAGTTTAGATCCAGATCAGCCGGCACATCCGTGCTGTCTGATCAGGATCTTAACTGTTCACTTTTTGATTCATTAGGTTATTTTTGACCAAATTGCAACCAGTGCAGATCCTGATTAGACGGCATGGATGTGCCAGCTCATCTGGATCTACACTGGTCGCACATGCGTAAAAATGCGTATATATCAAGGAAAGGTTTAACAGTTTACTCCATATAAACTTCTTTGCCAGCTGATTTGGATCTGCATTGTTTGATTTTAAATGAATTAGGTTATTTCTGACCAAAATGAAACCAGTGCAGAACTGGATCCGACAGCATGGATGTTCCAGTTGGTCTGGATCTACACTGGTCGCACACGCGTAAAAACTCATATATATGTAGAAAATGGTTAAATATTATGCAAGAACAGACTTAAAGGATGAGGGTAGCAAATATGCAAAGACGACCATCACTGAGTATAGTTAAGTCTATTGTCCACACTGAGGTGTGTGAAGGTGATGATTATTTCAACCGGCTAGACCCTCGTAATAAGCGTTGTACCAAATCTCACCGGAGTACTCGAGTGACCTGCAAGATTAAATAATGATAGGTTTACCATTAATCAACACCTCAGCGCAACTTAACTGTATAACTCTTTATTTCAATGGTATTTCACCCTTTCCTCCATTGATACACCGTTATTGTGAGGGTGAACAGTTATGAACCAGATCAGACTGCACATCCATGCCGTCTGATCAGGATCTAAACTGTTCGCTTTTTGATTCATTGGGTTATTTCTGAAAAAAATTTTGACCAGTGCAGATCCTGATCAGACGGCATGGATGTGCCAGTTGATCTGGATCTTCACTGGTCCCACATGCTTAAAAAATGCATATATATGGAGGAAAGGGTTAAGTAAAATATTTATTGACACATTTCAGTCAATCCTGTCTTCAAAGCCCACTCAGGAGAAAAGCCAAAAGTTCACACCGTGAATTTTATCTCCCTTTTTTACGCATATGGGACCAGTGTACATCTAGATCAGTGGGCACAACTGTGCCATCTGATCAGGATCTGCACCGGTCGCAATTTGGTCAGAAATAACCTAACAAATCAAAAAGCGAACAGTTTAGATCGTGATCACATGGCACAGATGTGCCATCTTATCTGGATCTAAACTGTTCACCCACGCAATAATGGTGTGTCTATGGAGGAGAGGGTTAAAACAGTCATTGGGAAAAATAAAAGTGTTATAATAAAAAGGTGGTCTTTGTTTACATGTGGTGTTTAGCACAGGTTGGATTGTACTGCGCATGAACAGGCTCAATCTCACCAAGCCTTCAATATTTTGACATTTTTCATGTTTGGTGGCTTTCATAGTTCCTTTTACATCTTAAGTACATAGTATGTATTATTCCTTCAATCTTTTGATATTTTTCATGTTTGGTCACTTTCATAGTTTTACATAGTACGAATTATTCAAGGTTACATACCTGACAAGATCTCCAAATGCGCTCAAAAGTGATGGCTTGCTTCTGTATGTGACACCATGTTTCTTGCAAAGTGACATCACCAGTGGTTTTACCTTATTAAAATTATGTCGGGGCATCATCGGAAACAGACTGAAATCAAATAATAATATTTACATGTCAATTACATGGTCTACAATGAAGTTTTATTCATCTTCAAAATTGTAAAATACCAGTGGTGCACAGTTTGACCTATTACTACACTGTTGCCTGTGCAGTAGAAGTTATATATTGAGTAAAGTGTTAAAATCTTTCCTTGATTGTCACCAAAACACATTTATAATAAGTGTTTTATTTCTTTCTTAACCCTTTCCTCCATATTTACACATTTTTACGCATGTGCGACCAGTGTAGATGCAGATCTGCCGGCACGTCCATGCCGTCTGATCTGGATCTACACTGTTCGCCTAATCAATAATGATGTGTCTATAAAGGAAAGGGTTAACCAATAAAAGCAAAACTTAAATCTCCAGTTAGTTTACCAAGAGAAACAACTCAGATGCTCTTAAACTAATCGATTATTTGAATTATCTCCCTTTAGCTGGTAACTGAATTGCCTATTATTTAGAAACTATTGTTATGATCTGCATGGAATATGGCTTAAAATGCCATGGAATATGGCTTTATGGTGAATTGTTACAGAAATGGGAACTTGCCCACTTTACCTTGCAAGAAATCACCAAAAATCAGGCGAATATAAAATAAAACAATACCACATTATCTTCTTTTCTTATCTGCAGTGTAAATCAGTTTCTCAGTGAAATTTACCCTTTCCTCCATTAATAAGCATTTTTGCGCATTTGTGACCAGTGTCGATCCAGATCAGCCGGCACATCCATGCCATATCTGATCAGGATTTGCACTGGTCGCATTTCAGTCAGACATAACCTAACAAATCAAAAAGTGAACAGTTTAGATCCTGATCAGACGGCACGGATGTGCTAGCTGATCTGGATCTAAACTGTTCGCCCATGCAATAAAGGTGTCTCAATGGAGGAAAGGGTTTACCCCAAGGAACCAATATTGATCCAGATCCGTGCCCTCTGATCTGGATCTGCACAGGTCACATCTTGGTCAGAAATAACCTTATGAATCTAAAAGCAAACAGTGCAGATCCTGGTCAGACAGCACGGATGTGCTGGCTGATCTGGATCTACTAAGTTTGCCCCCGCCATAAATGTGTATATATGGACTTCTAAGTAAACAAATCTGGCGACTTACTGATGCTCTATCTGATAATTCAAATGTCCAGAGAACCAATCGTTGAAAAAACTGGACGCCACATTGCATGTCGAGTCGAGCTGAAGTTGGAACCATTCTTTTGAAGCGTCAAATTCCACCTCATTTGGGATATGAGACATCTGTGTACACCACACAAACCAGTGGCTTTCAATGACCCTGAAATGTAAAATTTAAATGTTTTTATCTATCCATTTTCTCCATATACATTTATATATGCATTTCAATCCAGTTCAGCTAGCATATCTATGCCATCTGATCTTCATCTACAAATCGTCAACTCTTGGTCAGAAAATTAATAACCTTATGAATCTAAAGTAAACAGTGATATCCTGATGAGATGGCACGATGTGCTGCAGGGTTGGCTTATTGGCAATTGAGTATTGACCACTTGGGGAGCAAGTACTTGACCTAAATGGTTTAAACCAGTTTAAACCAGGGGCAGCGATTGGTGCCAACCCTGATGTGCTGCCTGATCTGAATCTACACTGTTCGCCAACAACCAAATTCCAAAAAGGGCTTTTCCAACCCTTAACCCTTTCCTCCATAGACAAACCTTTATTGCATGGACGAACAGTGTAGATCCAGATCAGCTGGCACATCCATGCCATTTGATCAGGATCTGCACTGTTCACTTTTTGATTTGTTAGGTTATTTCTGACCAAAATGTGACCAGTGCAGATCCTGATCAGACAGCACAGATGTGCCGGCTGATCTGGATCTACACTGGTCACACAGACTTAAAAATGGGTATAAATGGAGGAAGGGTTAATTATTGAGATATTAAGGGAGAAAACACAAACAGCCAAACTAATAACCCATTTGGATTTATAACAAGGCATTAAAATTTGGTTAAATATATTTTGACTGTTCACTCAGTTATGTCTTCTTAGAAATGAAAAAATAATAGCTGCCAGTGACAAATATCATAGGATTTATCACAGGACGTCATGATATATTCTTGCGCATCTGAACTACGCCCTATGATTAATCTTGCAATATATCACTGGAAGCTATTTTTTTATTTCTTAATTATAGAACCTATTTCACGCTTTTCATGTTAACTAAGCAAACAATTCCAGGTAAATTTTGGCTGAAGATTATATAACTGAGATTTGGAACCAGTCTCAAATTTGAGATTTGGAACCAGTCTCAAATCTCAGCCAATCTCTATTTCAACCAATCAGATGCTTGAGATTTGAGACTGGTTCCCGGCTTTACCTTTCCAGCATGAAGAACCAGAAGACGCCCCACACGCCGAGAACCGGTGACAAACAGGCAAACATTCGGTAGAAAAATGTCAAGGTAAAAAACAGATCCTGAAAATAGAACAGTGGACATTGTTTCTTCATGTATTTAGTTTATCCCTTGCATCCATATATATGTCTTTATAGCATGGGCAAACAGTTACTGTAGATCCAGAACAGCCAGCACACCTGTGCCATCTGAACCTACACTATTTGCTTTGATTCATATAATTTTCCTGAGGTTTATTTCAAGAAGAATGTCTTAAAATGGCAGATTTTAGCTTCTTTGCTAAATACAGTCTGACTAGATAATACTTAGAGTTAATTTTATACCTGTCTGACAGTGTTTTTGTCATAAAATACTTGTACTATATCATTAATGTTTGAAATGATTATACACACAGTTGTTAGATGGAACTAAAACAGTGACAGTGTATTTCCTGGTCAGAGTTATCTGTTTGCTTTACTTCACAGATACACCTTTAATGAGTGGGCAACCAGTGTAGATCCAGATCAGCATGTACATCTTAGCTTTCTGATTCGGATCTAAACTGTTTTAGATTCATTAGGTTCTATCTGACCAAGGTATAACCTGTATAGATCCAGATCATATGGCACAGATGTGTCGACTGATCTGGATCTACGCTGCTCATATGCAATAAATCACATATATATGGAATAAAAGAGTTTATCTAATGGATATGAAAATTAACAATTTAAATCCTGAGTACTGTTAAATCATTTTATTTCACTTGGGTTTAATTTAAGCATATTTGGCAGTACGACAAGAGCGTGAAATTCAACCCCAGCGAAATTAAACAATTTAACAGTTTGTCTTTATAGAAAAATACACTTACGCGTATTCTTGCCCCCGCTAAATTGTTATTTGCAGGTTTTGCGCTAAAATTCGTCCCCGCGAAATTAAATGATACTACAGTAGTACAAATGAAAGCAAACAACTTACCCAATAGTCTCTTCGCTTAACAACGAAGTACAAGTTCTCCCAGACAAAGTAGGTGGGAAGTAGGAGTGGTGTAACTGAAAGTACAAATAATGCCGTCTTTACCAGGGACGCAAAATTACTGTCAAGGCGATTGCTTGGAGCAGGTCTTATGTGTGAACAGTGTAGATCCAGATCAGCTAGCACATCTGTGACATCTGATCAGGATCTAAACTGTTCACGTTTTGGTCAGAAATCATCTGTCGTCTTTACCAGGGTCAGATGCAAAATTTCCGGAAGGGTGATCGTTTGGAGCAGTTTTACCCCTTTCCTCCATATATACGCATTTTTACGCATGTGCGACCAGTGTAGATCAAGATCAGCGGGCACATCTGTGCCATCTGATCAGGATCTGCACTGGTCACATTTTGTTCAGAAATAACCTAAGGAATCATTAAGCAAACAGTGCAGATCGTGATCAGATGGCATGTGCTGGCTGATCTGGATCTACACTGTTTGCCCATGCCATAAAGGTGTTTATATGGAGGAAAGGGTTTAATACTTACAGAAAAAGAAATAAATATGCTGTAAATTGTACGGCATGAATCCTCGTTTCTTTGAGCCAAACAATTTAGGTAGTGTTTCACCGAGCAGGAATATGTTTGCAACTTCAACGTCTGGATCTACTTTGATGATGTTAGGTTTTGCGTGGTGAAGGAAGTGCCGGAAATTCCACCAATGGGAAGATGCACCCTGCAAAGTTAAATACCGTAAATACTCAGTTATAAGACAATACTTATTCCAGATGTTGTTTTTCTAACATTCTCAGTTTTGCAATAATACAGATGCATATTATATTCAAAGCCATAATTTTATTTGTCTTCATTAATTCATTTCTACAATCAATTCAAAACAATACTTTTCAGAGAAGTATATCATATTTTTAGTGAAATAAAAGTGAAAGTTTTTTTTCTTTGGTACCTATACACACAATATATTTTGAATGAGAATGTTCAAAAAACCGGTTCAAGTTTGGTTATATAATGTCATTGATGTAACTTCATAAACAAACAATTTTGGTGCCAATTTCATGCACTTTTTCTGTCAGTGAAATCCCTTCTATTAAGAAGACCTGTTCTATTAAATTCTTCCCCGCAAAATAAAAATTAAACATTAACCCTTTCCTGTACAGACACACCTTTATTGCTAGGGCGAACAGTTTAGATCCAGATCAGCCGGCACATCCGTGCCATCTGATCAGGATCTAAACTGTTCGCTTCTTGATTCATTAGGTTATTTCTGACCAAAATGCGACCAGTGCAGATCCTGATCAGACCGTGCCGGATGTGCCGGCTGATCTGGATCTACACTGGTCGCACATGCGTAAAAATGCGTATCTATACAGGAATGGGTTAAGCTGGTTAGTCTAATCTTTCCTACAAAGATACAACTTTAGTACATGGGAAAACAGTTTAGATCCAGATCAGCGGGCACATCTATGCCAACCGATCAGGATCTGCACTGTGCGGCTTTTTGATTGTTAGGTTATTTCTGACCATAATGCGACAAGTGCAGATCCTGATCAGACGGCATGATGTGTGGGCTGTTCGGGATCTACACTGGTCGCACATGTGTAATATATGGACGAAACGGTTAAGCTGGTCAGTCTAGAACGAATAGATGTACCTTAAGATGTCCTATGATAAGATGGTGTGCTATATGGTTCAGTTTTCTGCTCTTAAACACACTCAGATGACCAAAATCGTGCTGTAACCAACCCGCCTGTGCCTGAAATAAACAAGTAAAAGATCTTAGAATCTCTGTGTCAAAACCGGGGTCTCAATATCACAAAGATGCTCAAACCTTAATCTCAACTCAACTTACTTATTTAACCCTTTCCTCCATAGATACACCTTTATTGCGAGGGTGAACAGTTTGGTCCAGATCAGCTGGTACATCCCTGCCGGCTGATCTGGATCTCAACTGGTTGCACATAAAAATGCGCAAATATATGGAGGAGAGGGTTAAATATTTATAGGTTATTAGACGTTTTACTGTACAATACGGGAATATATTTGGACGAGTACACAGGTTGAAAAGTCATATTGGACGAGCGGTTAGGCGAGTCCAATATGACTTTTCAAGCTGTGTACGAGTCCAAATATATACCGAATTGTACAGTAAAACGTCTAATAACCTTTTTATTCTACATCTAATAAATGAAGCATGACTTTTCAAGACTATTCCATATATATTCCATATTGTACGGTCCAATATTTTATTAAGTTCTACATTTCTCTAACTTGACAAGTTGCGTCATATTGCCTGCATCAAATGTATGATATTGCTTGGCAACACATACGCCACAATGAGTCACTGTCACCAGACGTTTTACTCGTCTCAGTGTGTATTTAAAGACATGCGCCTACACGACCACGTTTTTTTTCATTCGGATCATTTTTACGGTCAACGGCTTTTATCGTTGTAAAACAATGGTAAAGTGCATTTGCACTTAATCATCCAATATGAAAAAAATACAGACTTTTTTGGATCCAATACGGGAAAATATTGGACGGTCACGAGGTACAATTAAAGGACCCTAATTGGATGAATTTATTAGATGTAGATTAATGAGTATTATGATACTGATGTCAATAAAATAAAACCTTCCTGTTGTCATATAAGTTTCTTAACCCCTTACTCCCTCTATACTGGTTATATCGCATGTGCAATTAGTGTTGTTTAGATCCAGATCAACTGGCACACCAATGCCATCTGATCACAATCTACACTGTTTACTTCTCAGTGAGAAATAACCTAATGAATAAAAAAGCAGTGTATATCCATATTGGATGGCACATTTTATCAGAAACCACTAAGCACCCAACACTTTTAGCCAAGTTATAACGGCCATTTTTTGAGATGTTAATAGAAGCAGATTGAGACAGTTTGATGCAACCAAATCTGAAATCATTCATATTTGATCTCACTTAATTCTGAGCTAATGGTAATGTGGATGCACAAGAAGTTAGGAAAAGTTGTCGAAAAAGGAATAATTTGTGTCAGTTGCATTTAACCCTCTTCTCCATAAATACGCATTTTTAGGCATGTGCGACCAGTGTAGATCCAGATCAGCTGGCACATCTGTGCCGTCTGATCATTATCTGCACTGGTTGCATTTTGGTAAGAAATAACCTAACCAATCATAAAGCCAAAAGTTTAGATCGTGATCAGATGGCATGAATGTGCTGGGTGATCTGGATCTTCACTGGTCACAAAATGTGTATATATGGAGGAAAAGGTTAAATATGGAGTTAATATTTATTTGACCCATAAAAATAAAATAAAATGAAATTATGGCAATTATATTAGTACTAAAATTCACTAAATACAACAACGACTTGTGATAATCTGATCTTGACCCCTTGAAAATTCTGAATGGGTGTCAAATGACCCCTGGTTACCAAAAGCTATTGAGATCCTGATTTTGTCAGAGAACTACCAGCCACCCAACAATTTAAGCATTTTGTAAGCTTACCTGTGATATAACAAAACACATAACAGCAGCCAAGTAGGGCAACCATGTTGTTCCCAGCCGTGACAAGATGAGGTAGCCAATCACCTCGAGACCCAATATACTGAACAGATGCCATATATAGAACATCGGCTGCACTTTGAGCAGACCCGTGTCTTCCACGTGCTTCTGTAGCTGTCTGAAATCTTTTTGTAGGTCAGTCTGTAATTCAAAAAAATAATATTTACTTGTAAATGATCTGCGATAATGTCCTGTCATGTTTGAGACAATTCTCGTACATGTATAAAAATCAAAGATACCCAAAACATTGGGACACTTTTCTAACAAAAAAATAATTGGGGGACCTTTAATATAAGGACATGAAACAAAATTATTTTTAACTGTCCCAAGACTTAGGAAGGTTACGGTAAATTTATTCATTGATACATACAGTTTCATCTGTCCTATTACTTAGGATGATTACCATAAATTTATTCATTGATACATACCGTTTCATAGTCGAGAACTTCCCCCATATACAGAGGCTTCAGGTATTTTCCAACCAGTTCCTTATCATTGTGAAAGGCAGTCCAAACATCCTGAAAGTTAAACAAACTGAATGTACTGTTACTATCTTCACTCCTCTGGATATTCATGTTATACCATGGGCAAACAGTGTAGATCCAGATCAGCCTGCACATCTGTGCTGCCTTATTGGGATCTGTGCTGCTGAATCTATAGGGTCATTTTAGGGGATTCAGCCAACTAATAGCCAAAATACCCATAATTTAAGAAAAAAATGGCTCTTCAGCTATCATTGTATTGGCTGGGGGCAAAATGAGGCTTTTTGAAAATTTCACAAGTCAAAGACATCCCAGGTTAAATGAACCAAACCCCTTGCATGCCTACAGCATAAGGATGAGTCAAATATATGCAGCCTGGAGAATTACACTGGGCCCATTTTTGTAAAGACCAGCCATACACATGCATGCAAATCCTCCGGCTGATAAAGTTTGCACACTCAACTCCAGTCCAAATACTTTATACTACATGCTTGCCATTTTATATTTTGCCTGCTACTATCAAGCATGTACTTAAACCCTTTCCTCCATAGACACACCTTTATTGCTTGGGCGAACAGTGAAGATCCAGATCAGCCAGCGCATCTGTGTTGTCTAATCAGGATCTAAACTGTTTGTTTTTTTATTTGTTAGGTTATCTCTTACCAAAAGGCGATCAGTTCAGATCCTAATAAGATGACACTGATGTGCCAGCTGATCTGGATCTACACTGGTCGCACATGAGTTAAAAGACATATATGGAGAAAAGGGTTAATAAAATGACATTAAACAAAGATAAAAAAGTTAGGCCAGGTCTTATTTATAAGACTAACACAAAATTTCTCATTAATTTCTGGTTCTTCTTCTTCTTCCAATACTGAACAAAATCTCCTCTGGAGCATTGTCGTTCATTGTAAAAGGTAAAAGCCTCTATACAGCAAGACATTCACACGGTGACAGATAAACACAGTTCATTTTGGTTAAAAACAGTTTACTTGGTTCCATGGTTTTGATGTGAGCCCACTCTTGAAAGCCTCAACACTATTGACCTCGGTGAGCTGAACTGGGAGCTGGTTCCAAAGTCTGACAGTGGATGGAAAGAATGAGAACCGGTATACATCTGTTCTACAGTAAAGTTGAAGGTATTTCTGGGTAGTGCCTCGTGTGGGTATGCTGGAGGTCATTGGAGTGAGAAACTTTTCTGCTGGGATGTAGATAAGATTATGGACCACTCTGTACATTGTCACTAGCTTTGCATTTGTGTGACGCTGTTCTAGCGATTGCCAGCCTAGTGATGCGATCATCTGGCTAGTGCTGCTTGTGGTGTGGTTATCGCCCTTGAAAAATCTAGCTGCACAGCGCTAAATTGCCTCAAGCTCTGAGATGTTTGTAGCCATGTAGGGATCCCAGACAGGACAGGCATACTCCATGATTGGTCTGACAAGGGTTTGGTAACACTGGGCCTTGATGCTCTGGGGGCAACTCGTCAGGTTTCTGCAAAGGAAGGCAAGACTGTTGTTGGCCTTTTTTGCAGTGACGGAGACATGGGTGTTCCACGAAAGTTTCTCGTCAATATTCAAGCCCAGGTATCTGCCGCCCTTCACAATGTAGTTTGGTGTTGTGAATGTGGTAGTATGCCTCTATGGGTTTCTTCTTCTTTGTGATGCGGATGACCTCACACTTGGTTGGGTTGAAAGACATCAATCAGTCCTTTTCCCACTGTTGGAGCCTGTCAAGATCGTCTTGAAGAGCCTTGGTGTCCGCAAGTGATTTTATTTGACAGTAAAGTAGAACGTCGTCTGTGAAGAGGCGGGACATGGAGGTGACTTTCAAGGAGCGGTCGTTGATGTAGAGGAGGAACAGGATGGGTCCAATCACAGAGCCCTGTGGCACACCAGATGTGACCTGGGTGGCCTCTGATGTTTTCCCCTCGATTAAGACCCTTTAAGTCCTGTCAGTCAAGAAGTTCCGGATCCACTGAAGAAGGTTGCCTCTGATACCGTAGTATTCCAGCTTTATGGCTAGTCGCTTGTGTTGGACTTTATCAAACACCTTACTGATGTCCAGTAGAACTGCATCGACTTGCTCGCCCACATCTATGCTCTTTGCAAGGTCCTCGATGGTGAGGATTAGCTGGGTTTCAGTGGACCTCCTTTGCCTGAAGCCATGTTGCTGGTCACTGAGAATGTTGTGCCTCTCCAGTTGTGACATTACTTGGCTATGAATGATGTGTTCAATAACTTTGCTGCAGACAGAGGTCAGCGATATAAGGCTTGAAATATGAGAGCCAGCGAAGGTTGCTTAATTTATGTAACCTTCTTAGAATCTACCACTTGTTTCATCAATCTAACAGGAAGAAAGCCTTAAAAACTTTAATCAATGAAACGATGTTAAACTTAAACAAACCGTTGCATCCTGGCCCCCGTATGATCCCAGAACTCTCGCTCCACCTGGATGCTTTGACAAGAAATTTGTCACGTTGTAAACTTTACCACTCAATACTATCCAACAATCCGTTCTTTTATTGTGTAGTCTGACTTCTTCCCATGTATATGATTGGATCTGTTTATTTTCTTTTCCATCTTTTCCATTCTGAAGTCCTTTTCCCCCTTTTCCCATTTTAGATTTTTTCCGCTCACTGCAGCACTTTCCAATACGGAAATGAAAGTAGGAAGTGTCGGGATGATCTAGATCAGTAAGGCGCTCATTGAAACATCGAAGAGATTTCAAGCGTTTGGCCAAACGCTTACAGGTGTGTGTTGACGGTTTGTTTACGGTTGCCTAGCAGCATGGTGCGATACCTGTCAGGTTTAAACGTTATGAAACACAATATTTTAGCTTATATAAATCACAAGGTAAATGTAACAAATTGTTTGAAGGACATATAAAAAAATAATAGAAATAAAAATAATATTAAATAAATAGATACATAAATAAAAATATAATAATAATAATAATTATAATAGATCTAATAATAATAATAATAATAATAATAATAATAATAATAATAATAATAAATAATAATAATAATAATAATAATAATAATAATAATAATAATAATAGTAATAATAATAATAATAATAATAATAATAATAATAATAATGAGTAAAGCTGTAGAAAGAAAATAATAATAATAATAATTTTTATAATAATAATAATAATTATTATTATTATTATTATTATCGAAATCTTTTATTCTACAAATAACAGAATCGAGTAGGCTACATGTCATGATGTCAGCCTGCTAAAAATCATCTGAAAACTGGACCAGGATCTGACGACGGGTAACGTTTTCCTTGTTTTTTTCCACAGCTTTCAAAACCAATATTCAGATTGTCGCCTTCAAAGTAGGCCTATATGATGATCGCATAATTTTTCATAGATAAAGCGAAAACACTTTCGCTTCATCATCAAATGTTTTTTTTTTTTTTTATTTTCTAAAAAATCAGAAATCACAGCCTCCCCATACAGCAACTAAGTAAATACATCGGGAAAAGGCTAATGTTCACCTTATCAAAAACAACAAAAAACAACAAAAAACCACCACAAACACAGATACGATCAAGCACATGAAATGCGCATTCTTTGACAGTTTTACCCTTTGCATTACCTATGAAGGAAAAAAACCCGATTTGTCCGATGACTTATGAAATCTATCAAGGAAACCATGGCAAACCTGGATGCTTCCGTTAACTGTTGACAGGCAGACCATCAGTGAAACCTATCAAATTCACGGGGAAATAATATACCCCTGAAAACAATCTACTACGCATAAAATCACGTAGGGAAAAGTCGATATTCGTTGCAAAGATCACTTCTTGTTATTATTTTAGAAGTCAAAACCTGACATGTTATCTACATGTATTTTGTTTAAGATTATTGACGGTATGTGTCATACCTTCTTGATTGGCATTCTCGATATAGATAGTTAATCTTTAAAAAAAAAACAAGAAACGAGAATTTTCAAACTATCACTGTTGAATTTTCACGAACAATCGAATGCTTCAAATGCATTCGAATGTTCATAATCTTATCCGATTGTTCGAATGTTCGAACGTTCGTTTACATTCCTATTATTTTTATTTAAGAATTAAATCGATATATGATGGTTTTCATTTGGGTATGGAAAACAGTTGGATTGTTTGAAGTTTGTGAAGCAGGAAGGACTTCGCGCCACTTAAAACTAGCCAGCCAGATATGCAGTCGTAGGAGGCAGGACAGGGTTTAAACCATCAAATCAAGAATCTCCGTTTTTATGTGAAAACTAACGACTGAAGGCTGTTTGAAAAAAATCTCGAATATCTCTGTCGCCGTGACATTTCAAATTAAAATTCAAGTACCACGGAAGTAAAATAATTGTTGAAAAATCTGTAATATGTTTTTTTTAATGTTTTGTCTATAGCTTTAGTTGAATAAAATAGATTTTGAGTGACCCTTACATGAAATTATTTCTGTCGAGCGTAGAATAATTATATTAGAAGGTGAAAAAAATCGTTTCACTATTAAAAGCAAACCTCATCAACAGTCAGTTTTATTGGTTATAAAGAGGCTCAACGATGAGCAAAATTTATTAAAAAGAATTTCTACCTAAGACGTTAAAGTTTACTCAGTGTTACACTCGGCATTTTCTAAGACCACATATTGACTTGGAATCTGATCACCAAAGACATTTCCTTAAAATTTCATTTTTAAATAAAGGCATAGATTTTATTGACCTTCCAAGTATATTTAAAGATAAAACTGTTGAATCGGCTATACCTAATTATTTCAAGAATACTGAAACACCCATCGTTTGTTATAAATATAACAAGCCTATTAGAAACACAATTTTCAATTACAACAAAATTACCTCGGATTTACAGATTGTTGAAAACACACCATTATCTTGAGACTGTTCTAATTCAAAATTTTGCTATCAACCTGCCGGTCATATCGTTACAGGGGATCTTAATGTTATCAAAGACTTTAGAATCCGCAATTTAATTTCAAAAGGTCCAAAATACAGAATTCCATCGGACATCGACTTTAATACCTGTCGTGCGGAAATTGCAGAGTCTTTGAACTATTTTTGCAATAAATGGTGTAAACGAGAACATGCTGAGCCTAATGCTCTTTCAAACTGGAAAAAACAAATATTCAAAATAACTGACACTCGTATATCCTTCTATAAAAGAAACATTGCTTTACTACCACCTCGACCTCGTTTTAACTTTCGTCATTTGAAAAAAGGTATTCAAGATTTTCACAACAAATTTGTTTTAACACCTGCTGATAAGGCTTCAAATAATGTTATTATAGTGTGACGTATACACTATATAAATGTTCAAACTGAAGAGCTTAATAGCACTAATGCTTATACACTGACTTCTTCATCTGAGAGTGATATTGTTACTGCACACACTCTACAAATTACAAAATTTAGAATCAGTGTTGAGCCTAAACAAGACAAAGTACCTACTATGTATTGGTTGCCTAAAATGCACAAAACACCGTACAAAGCAAGATTTATCGCTAACTCTAGTTCTTGTACTACAACAAAGTTATCCGTGCTCTTAACATCTTGCCTTACAGCTATAAAAGAACATGTAATTAGGTATTGCGAAAACGTTTTTGAAACTACTGGCAAAAATTTATTTTGGTCTATAAAAAATTCTAATGACGTTTTGAAGAAACTTAAATCAAATAATTTTCAGGCGTTCTGTTTGTCTACATATGATTTTTCTACCTTGTATACTTCTCTCCCTCATAATTTAATAAGAGACAAGCTAACCAGTCTCATTGAAAGAACTTTTGCTAGAGAAAATAAAACATTTATTGCTTGTAATGAACATAGGGCATTCTTTACAGATGGTTCTTATGATAATTATACTTCATGGACCTGTCAAGACCTTATCCAGGCGCTCACATTTTTATTGGATAATATTTATTTGAGATTTGGTGCCTCTATTTATAAACAAGTAATAGGCATTCCAATGGGTACTAATTGTGCACCCCTTGTTGCTGATCTGTTTTTATACTGTTATGAAAGAGATTTCATGTTATCTCTTTCTACCGAACATCAAGATGATATTATTACAGCTTTTAACAACACCTCGAGGTACCTTGATGATTTATTAAATATAGATAATAACCATTTTCCATCACTGGTTAATAAGATTTATCCTAAAGAACTACAGCTTAACAAAGCGAACACTTCAGAAAAGCAAGCAAACTTCCTTGATTTAAATCTATCCATCGAAAATGGTTACGTCACTACTAAAATTTATGATAAAAGAGATGATTTTAATTTTAATATAGTAAATTTTCCGTTTCTAGACGGCGATGTTCCTCGTGCAACTTCTTACGGGGTTTATATCTCACAGCTTGTTCACTTTTCAAGAGCTTGCAACGATGTGAATGATTTCAATGAACGTAATCTTTGCATTACAGAAAAACTTTTAAAACAAGGTTATCGGTATCACAAATTAAGGCAAACCTTTTGCAAGTTTTATCGCCGATATCCAGATCTAATTCATAAATACAGCTGCAGTTTAAAATCACTATTGCAACAAGGAATTTCACAGCCAGTTTTTTATGGAGATTTAATTTATAAACTTAAGAAGATAAAAGGCGATGTTAATTTCTCCCGGTTATTCGTAAAAACCATCTGTAAATTTAAAAAGAAAGGTTACCAACATGATATTTTACAGCGATCTGCAGGCTTGGTGATTAACCCATCTACAGTTGATCATTATGCTTACCTCTTTGGTTGCACGACGGTGGCAGGGGTGTAAGAGTTTATGAAAGTTTATGGGGAAATCTTTTCTTAAAAGAACCTAAAAGCTCGATTTGTTTCTTTTATCCCTGTCATCGTGTTCTTGCTGATTTTACTCCAGGTGCTCTGGTCTCGGAAAGATCATTGAGTACCCGCCCTTTGGCTTTGCAATGCTATTAAATTCTTATGTTTATATGTTTGTATGCTTTTGCATGCAAAATTGTTGAGCTGATGGGTGGGTTGGAGTTATTTCACCAAGACAATTTGTACTTGTTTTGTGATACGAGAACCTGTTGGGGCAAGTGTGAGGTTGGTGCACCCTAGAACCTGGTTTAAACCCCCAGTGGCAATTTGTTTTGCCACTGACCGTTCCAAGGCGGTATCCCCAAAGGTTCTCTTGTTTATTAATTGTTTGTGGCGTCCTATTTGAATTGACATACATATATAAAACATGCGCTCTCTCTATCTTCCTCTCTTCTTTTTCGCTGCGTGGGGAGGCTGTGTTTTTTTGAGTGTGGCGATTCCTGATATGCATATGTTGCTTTTTTTAAAAAAGAAATTGCCCTTTCTGTGGAGCGAACCCGTACGGCAGTATTGCCTAGCCATGCAATTCAAATTACGCTACCTACAAGCCTTTGCAAATACTTGTTACAAGCAAATAGTTAAAGCAATCTGATTTATGGTATTTCATTAATCGTTAATTGAACTATCGCAGTTTTATTTACAATCCATATACGTACATTTCCATAAAACAACGTAACAACGTAATAGTAAAGTTTTCTTGTAAACCTCTCGGAATATATCCAAATACATGTATGAACATTCATCATTTAAAGTGACATATTTATTTATACAGACATACGAATGAAAATTTTACTATTAACGATTTAAAATGCTCTCTCTCTCTCTCTCTCTCTCTCTGTCTGGTCCGACCGTAATTTGCAGTACGGTAAGTGCGCCAAATAAAAAACCTAGCGAAATCAAACCATTGAATATCTAGTCTAATTAGAAATCTGCATCAATTAAAATTTCTGTACACATGTTTAAGAATATGAATATTTTGCTGTGTTGCACATACAGATGCACTCAAGACAGAAGTCGTGTAAATGTTAAGTCTGGTCAAAACAAGCCAATTGTGGCATGAAGTCAAAGAACTAAACAGTTCGTTTAAGTAACTCCCACATCATCTGCCTTTTGGAAGCTATTTTGATTAACAATCAGCAGTTTAACACGCGTTAGTACATTATGAAATAATATAACCTGACAACTGCTTGAACAGCAGTTTACCAATTTTGCATGATTACTGGCCAGGCACACGTCGTGACTACTGGTTATTGGTACATCATCAAAGTCATGGTGGCTTGACTCCGTAGAATGCAGTCATTATTTACACGGAAGATATGGAACAAAGTGGAAGAACTGTGAAAATTAAAGTGTCGGACTCCAGATCCGGAGACTGCGGGTTCGAATCCCACAAGTTTCCATTGCAGTTTCTACATTCAACATTCGGCGTTAGCACTGGTTTGCCACCCAGAAAGCATTCATCGATCGTGATCAATATAAGAAAAAGTAATATATGCATATCAGGAATCGCAACACTCACAAAACACAGCCTCCCCACGCAGCGAAAAAGAAGAGAAGAAGAGAGAGAGAGAGAGAGAGAGAGAGAGAGAGAGAGAGAGAGAGAGAGAGAGAGAGAGGGAGGGAGAGAGAGAGAGTTTGTCTGGTCCGACCGTAACAACGAGGTCCCACTTACTCAATCGTACTTGTGAGGACTACCAGTTCCAGGGGTGTTATCGTTACTAAACAAGGTCAGATGAATCACAAACTGTGCTATTTACATTATCTCACTTTAAAATTTACAGTATGACAACTGGGTAAGGAGTAGAGAGATTTTTTGTGAGGACAAAAACTCTCTCTTTTTTGTGAGGACAAGAACTCTCTCTTTTTTGTGAGGATAAGAACTCTCTCTCTCTCTCTCTTGTGAGGACAAGAACTCTCTCAAGTCCACAGTATTAAAGAAGACACAGCCTGTGGAGTGACAACTGGCTCAAAAGTTGCTAATCCAGGGATGGCTGCTATAATTTGCCATTGTAGTGAAAAAATATCTATCATAGCTAGACTTTTTCAAGATAATGAGAAAGTATTTTCTAGCCACTGTAACTCCACAATCAGTGATATAATATCAGTCCGGAGGAAGCATTATAATTTATTACTAATGGACATACACGAGGACCTGTCGTTTTATTCGTAAATAAATGACATGCAATAATAAATGACAGATTTGACAGTCATAGGCTGCAGTCGGCCCTTACTCTTTAGCGGTTACCACATAGGTCTTAAAAGGAGAATTTTTCCCCTACCAAAATTCACTTACATCGAGATATTGGAGGTTCATACATGTATATTATACCAATATAATAAAAGTATATTCAAAATCAGAATCTATGGAAAAAGATCAGTACCAAATCACAGATACATGCTCGGTGAATATTTATTTAAATCGTTACGCGGCATTGTCCCTTTGCCAACGCATATGCATCCCATTCAATAGCCATTTCCAGCTAATTTGTCCGGTTTTCATTTTGGATGGTATAATTAGTTGTTAATAGGGGGTGGGGTTCTGCACGGATGAGCATGCTACTGGTCTGCATTGGTAGCAAAGCAGAAAAAATGATTCCAGCAGGGAAAGGGTAATGGCTTGATACAGAACTGAAAATCATGAAATTGACAATCGGATCGGAAGCGGACCGCAAACCGATCCCGTTAGGGGCGCAATGGAAGCGCAATCGAATTGGAAACGGAATGGAATCGAAGCGAATCGCTTTGAGCATTTGGATCGCTTAGAGTGAAAAGACCGTAGCATTTTGACCGGATCGGAATCGCTTTGAACATTTGGATCGCTTGGAGTGAAAAGACCGGAGCGTTTAGACCGGATCGGAATCGCTTTGAGCGTTTGGATCGCTTGGAGTGAAAAGACCGGAGCGTTTTGACCGGAACGGATCGGATCGCTTCTATTTATAGTTTTTCAGGTATATATAGTAGCGATCCGAATCGGTTCTTCCGATTCTTTTAACGACTTTAAACAAAGCAATTTTTGACAATAATTTAATTGAGTTTTCTGCTATCAAACACTAGTAATAAAAACTAATTTAACGATAATTTTGTAAATAAAACTGAAAACATATAATAGTAAATGGTGTGTTTGCCATTCACACGAATGATATTATTGAAATTAAGTTCGGAACCTTTTTGTATAAAGTGCACTTTAAGCGAAAATACGTAATAATTTTTCTTACACAAGGGGAGAAATAACGAACATGTACATTCACCTGTGCTTCATTATGGCGTTAATGTATTATTTTATTTAGTAAGGAGATTCACAACTGAAATGTATTTAATGCTAATAAACACTTTTGAACGTAAACATTTATTAAGTCCAGTACGAAATATAAACCATAAAGGCTGTCCGAAACTTAAAGAGAAACTATTTTTCCCTTTTGATTTCAGCGGTGAAAAAAAAGAAATAACACGATATTCACATTTAAATAAGTTTATTATCGATGTTTCACAAGTTTTACTTCTATGTTACAGCATAAATTACGCAAAACGGAACGAATATTCTTATAAAGTCTTTCAAAACTTCAATCAGCGTACATTTATGCTAAAAAGTTGTTTAACTCTCCAACGGTATATTCTGCATGTTTTGCTACTTCCTAGAGCGTAAATTTAGGCTAATAAGTTTTATTAACTGCTTATTGATGCATACGGACCAAAGGCTTTTACTGACTTGATTTACGCCAAACCAGCTGGGTTCCTAAACATCTCAAATGAACATGAATCTCACTTATATCGGGTGTTATTTACACTTATATTTTAAAAATGCAATTTAATAAACGCTTACATTAAACTGATGTAAAATTTAGTAAGACGTCATTTTAGATCTAAAATAATCACTTTACTTTGTTAGTAACCACCGTGTTTAAACATTAAAATTAAACAAAACTGCAAATAAGAAAAATGTCTGAGAAATGTAAATTCAGCATGAGATGCGTTATAAGTAATGACCAATGAAAAGCAGGAGCGAAAAGATCGGAATCGGAAGAATCGGTTTGAGTGTTAAGATCGTTAGGAGCGCATTGTCTGGCGTTATAGTTAATGACCAATGAAAATCGGGAGCGAAAAGATCAGAATCGGAAGAATCGGTTTGAGCGTAAAGATCGTTTGGAGCGCATTTTCTGGAGTGAAAAAATTGGAGTGCAATCAAATTGGAATTGGGCCGCATTGGGAATGGAATCGGATCGGTTATAGATGGCATTAGGATCGGAAGCGGACCGGATCGGAATCGGAAAAATTGTCAGTTTCATAATTATCAGTACTGTAATGACGAAGAGTTATAATGACATGCTCAAATTAGAATAGTTATTCTTGTATACATGAAATATTCAAGTGGTTTCATCCTTTGATTTCATTATGCAACATTTGCTTTCATGGGCCATTCCTTCTTGGTCAACCTTTTTTAAATACTGTTTGCATTTCCAAGTTTTAAAAATATAATGCTTCCAGGTGGTTATAGAGCCATTTTCAATCACACATATACAGAGAAAAAAACAAATAAACAAATAAACTTCCAACATTTTATTTCTGCTCTTGCTAATTTGCATAAGAACATATTGAACTAGTACTGATAAAGCTGCATTGTGCATACTGTGACAAAAGACACCGAAATTTAAGTAGGTGGCCAAGGACAATCACTCATTCGAGTACCACTGCTTTAGGCCATGTGGTGTTGGAATTTTTTTCTCAATAGCCATTGAGTAAACAAGTTGCCTCTCCACCAATTTTAACCATGGTATCAAGTAAGAAGTAGTGAGATTTTTTTGTGAGGACAAGAATCTCTTTTTTTTTGTGAGGACAAGAACTCTCTCTTTTTTGTGAGGACAAGAACTCTATTGAGCATTTATGGTGCAAAATGAGACTTTTGAGAGATTTTCAAAACACTGTGGGGACATTGCTGCAAATGATTTTTTTTTTCATTTTGCGCTATTTATAGTAAAATTAGACCACCGTAGTTCCGGGGATCGGTAAATGTCCTCACAATATTTTCGAGACCCCACAATGTGGGTTAAATACCGTGCAAAAGTCCCCGTAGTTACGGTAGGACCAGACCTCTCTCTCTCTCTCTCTCTCTCTCTCTCTCTCTCTCTCTCTCTCGCATTTATAAATGCGCTTTACAATACACCTCTTTTTTCAAACTTTTTACGAGCACATTTTTTTAAATTTTCACTTTTTTTTTAAATAATAATGGTTCCTTATTTGGCCCGATTTTCTCAGTCACAGTCACAAAATTATACATTCCCGCTTTTACGACTAGGAAACCTTTCATTTTAAGAACATATAAGGCATTCAGCTCATAATAACAATAAACCACGTGTAATGAATTTTGTCTGGAAGAAACATTCTATTTTTGAATGCATTATATCAGCGGACAAACGTCCTTAAGCGAAATAAAAAACAGTCCTTATCTAGAATCTTCAAAACAAATCATGTAACTTACATTATATATAAGTAATTCATGATTAAAAGTTCACTTACGCATGAAGATGATCTATTGCATTTGATAGATATCATATTATTTGTGATTCTAGGGCTTCAATTTACCGAAAATTCTCATATTTTTGATAAGATTTCTGTTTACTGCAAAAAACGCCTCTTTCGCCGCTATTTTCATGTACTGACATTCTGTTTGACTCATAGTTATTCCATTTTACATAAGAAACACAGTTTAATGTATCCAACCGGTTAACAAAATAACTTCTGGGCGTTTCACGAGCTTTGTGTTCGTACTTTGATGACGTCAGCCTTAGATTTTTATTTATTTATTTGTAAGGCAATGGTCGTAACTATGCAGTGTGTTTGATTACAAAGTTGTTTGAAAACTGAAAAAAAAATATTAAGGGTGACACAGCTGACAGATATGTTTACTCCTCACTTAAACACAAGGCAAAATTAATTCTAATCGAGCTCCATTGGCTATTTGCAATCTCCAAGGGTGACTTCTCTGGCTTCAGCAGTGTCACCCGCATGCAGCAGGAACTGGGTTGGACGACATTAGAGCAACGACGTACGGACAACAGACTGTTCCAGTTTCATAAAATAATACAAAACTTAGTAGCAGTTCCTATACCACCATACCTATAGAGACCCAACAGAATGACCAGGCACATGCATCCTCTTTCTTACAGACAAATCCACACTACTGCAGATTATTACAAGTTCTCGTTCTTTCCGCATACAATAATACTGTGGAACTCCCTGCCCACTATTGTAGTCATGCAGCCTAATCTTGCAAATTTCAAGAAGGCTTTGCATGCAACAAACAGACCCTAAAATGACTGGCGGTGTTTTATCTTTTATCTGTCACTGCTGACTCTTATCAGCCTTTTGCCCTTTTGCACTCATCCTTTTAGCACATGCACTGACGCGCACCTGCCAAAAATACCGTTTGTTTAGGAGTTCGGCAGTGTTTATAGATAGATAGATCCACGCATACGATTGTTTACGCCTCTCACTGTTTGTATGACGCGGGAGTGTCCTCTGGTGGAGACTGTTGCTATTTGCTCCACATAGAACAAATTTTTTGAGTTTTGCCAATTTTCGTACCCGATGGCTTATATCAATTGATTGATTAAGTCATCTCGATTTTCATTATTTCGCCGTGTAAAAAACGCAAAGCAAAAACACGAAATAACGAAAAAATATGCCATGCGAAAATACGACACTACGTCACGCGAAAAGACAAAATAAAAAAATAACAGCAAACACCTTGCGAAAGGGTGTATTAACGAAAACACGTCAAGCAAAACGACAACATAACGAAAAAAGAAACGACAATTGAAAGACGACATAACGACAAAATAACACGCTTTTTGAACGATAAAACGTATTATTAATTAACTAAAATAATATTGACACAATATGTACAATTCAGTCCAACTTAATATGGGTTGCACTCAATTCATATGAAACCTCAACTAGGCCAATACGAGATAACCTGGGCCAATATAGGTTTTACTGAGCCAGCATGAGATTGCATGATTCTGATTGGATAATGAACTGGTCCAATATGAGTAGAATCACTTCCTTTTAAAAACAAAAATGCCACCATTTTGGAATTTCAATTTTTTTATGGATAAAATGGTAAAAGATAGTATGACTTTTGGCAGTAGAGGTGCAGTTGCGCAAAGCGGCAGAGGATAAGTCTATGTTGCTGATTAGGTGATATCTTTCTGTGTAATAAAACTCTTCTGTGTAATAAAAATCTTTGAGTTTATCTAACCAGTACAACAACAACGCGGATGTCTGCAGCAAGAATACTTAAAACTAAAAACACTGTGAATTTTAAGGGATTACTCTTGATTTGAGCAAGTTTATTCAGCAGAACTTTGCAAAAAGGATCAAAGCTTAGTTTGGATAACTTACAGACATGTTAAATTGAGTATTACATGTGGAAGTCGTGGATGGAATGTGCCAGAAAAGAAAATTTATTTTGGATATATTTGGATATTAAATTAAATTTAGACTGTATGAACAAGAGAGTTGGCTGCCACAGTGTGTAGGAATGTTCAGGTTGTTTTTGTATTCAAAACAAAACAACCTTCATATCTGCATCTCCTTGGTAGCTTATGCCAGCCAGGTCACTACTGTACATAGACCGATTGAAGATGCCAGACATTAGAATCAGATTTGACACTTCATCTCTTCAGGCCGGTAAATTGGCAAATTTTAAGTCTAGAACTATGAATATTTGGTTAATTAATAAAATTCGGGCCAATATGACTACCCTTGGCCTAATAACAAGTCCAATATGAATTCACTTGATTAATAACATTATAATATAAAACACCACCAACAACAAAATATTAACTGTACAAATTAGCGACGTAGCTCCCCACGAGTGTTTTGTCGTTATTCAACAAAGCGTTGTTTCGTTTTCCCGGGAGAGGGAGGAGGGTGGCTGTTGGGCGTGGCGTCTTCTCTTTGGTTTGTTTGGAATTATTTCGCGTGTCGTTGTTTTTCGCCTGGCGTCTTTTCGTTATTTTTTTTCTGGAGTTTATTTTGCTGGAAATTTTCTCGTAATTATTTAACGCTTGACGTGACTGTCATTTTCAGAGGCGTCTTTTTGTTATTTCGCTTGACTCTATTTCGATATTGTGGTAACATACTTGAGCGCTGGTTTTATTTTCGCATATTTCGCGGTAGGATTTGTTTAGAAAGCTTTATATATTTATTACTTAATTTGTATGCACACATAGCCTACTGGGCTTTTAGAAATCTTCATTAATTAATTAGAAGTTAATTTGTATGCACACATACAAATATCTCCTCATATTCTGCCTACTGAGCTCGTGAAACACGTGCCAATTTAACGGACTGGTAGTAATTGGACTTCACGGTCAGCTACACTTTCAAGCCCAAACAGCTGCGTCTGCACTACGCAAAAATTATTTTTGTCTGTTTTCCAGATGAATAAGTGACTATCATACCATTTCTTTTAATATTTAGACTCAGAGATGACATAAAACGTTAACTATTTGGACACGAAACAACTTAAAACATACGGAGATAACCTAACAAGTTCAGTAAGTGGCGTTACGAAGTGACCGATTCAATTAATGTGGGATGTCATGTGTTTCCTTTTATATTTGTAATTAAGGTGATATCATTTGTCACAATATTCTGTTAAAGTGGGGAGGAGTGTGGTGACCTATTTTCATAAAATTCATCTTATTTAATAATTATAAATCTTCTTATTACTTCAGATATCAATTATAGGGCATATACATGTTACAGGTCAATCGGGAATTATAAAAAAATTAGAAATATGAAACAATTTTTCTCACTGAGTGTAGCCTTATTGCCGGGAGTCCAAACTTCCAAATTATCCACCATAGTATTAAACTACAGTCACAGGAAGGTTGTCTATATCAAGGTTAACAATGTCTTAGAATTTAGTTCGATAAACTTTACTAGAACAATAGTTATAAACAATCGAAACATGAATGTCAAATTTTCCTTTTGTAGTCACTGGGGAGAAACATGTTTTGCTATTGTTCTAGTACAGTTTATTGAACTAAATTCTAAGACATTGTTAACCTTGATATAGACAACCTTCCTGTGACTGTAGTTTAATACTATAGTGGATAATTTGGAAGTTTGGACTCCCGGCAATAAGGCCACACTCAGTGAGAAAAATTGTTTCATATTTCTATTTTTTTTTATAATTCCTGATTGACCTGTAACATGTATATGCCCTATAATTGATATCTGAAGTAATAAGAAGATTTATAATTATTAAATAAGATGAATTTTATGAAAATAGGTCACCACACTCCTCCCCACTTTAACAGAATATTGTGACAAATGATACCACCTTAATGTACCATTTATTGTCACCATTATGAAAGTTGTTTTTTTTTAAGAGAAATCACAAGGACGTTGGTCTTGTCACATAAATGGAACGTTTGAATGGACTGGATAAAACTGACTGTTAAATCATATTTCCCGCGGGTTAAATTTTCGCATATTTCGCGCTAAGGCATGAGCGCGAATTTTCAACACAACGAAATTTAACCATTAAAAGGTGTTTTTCTATAGAAAAATACTGTTGTGCGAATTCATGCCCCCGCGAATTTGTTATTTTCGGGTTTTGAGTTTAATTGTGAAAAATGTGTTACTCTATCATAATTACACTTACATATAGTTATCCAAAAAAGACAGAAATTGCAAGATAAATTACAAACTTCATTGCGTGCCTTTTTACACAGTCGCGTAGTAATAAATAGCAAAAAACTGCAGTTATTCGTCAAACCATACAGATCATTCTTGATCTGGGTTTTATACATTGTCGTACTTCCTACTTCAGCACAAACTGGAATCAGCCGTTCTCTAATAATGGCACCATAAAACCACCGAGTCTAATCTTACACCACAGGTCCCAGGAGGAGAACGCATGGAGAGATCGGATTTTCAAGAGGGAATCGGGTACAAGTAAATTGGAATATTAGTAAATCGTCTTGCATGTCTTTGATAATACATAGTGGTGTGGGGCAAGTCTGCGCACCTATCATACATGCTTAACTGTGGTGTATTACACGTTCAGTAGCCAAACACGAGTACCTAACAGAAAGAAACTGTATCCATTCAAGAATTGGTTTGTTATCGTTTATGTGCCCAAATTTGCCTATAAGGCTTTAAAAATGATGTCATACTGCAATCACCCACATGTTTACATGACGTCAAAAAAGTTGCCCAACTCTGCGCATGCGAATGTTGAGTGTCAATTTTCTGTTTATATTAAAATGTACTATGCTCCAATGCTGCAAACTTTAGAAAAGAATATCAAGTGAAAGGTCAGTATAAATAACAAACATTTATGTTGGCCACAACTGTCATTAATTAGGAAATTTGGGAATTAGGTGGTATATTTAGCGAATTTATTTGCCGATTTTGTTACTTTAGAGCTGTTATTCACTTAACAAACAGTTTCTAGCAAGATGTACACATCAGAATTTTTAAAAATTGTCTTACTTGACAAAAATCAATGTTTTCAGCCGGTTATTATGACATCAGTGTTTTGTGTAAATATATGGAAATTAGGTGCGCAGAGTTGGGCAATGCGCAGACTTACCCCACACCACTGTGTATCAGATACAGATATTGTAGTTTCTGATCTCCTAAGTTTTCTTTTACACGATAGTCATCTCAAATTCGCCAAATATTCGGTAACTTTTGAGAACTTTCTCAACAACTGCAGTAGAAAATCGCGAAAAGTGGCAAAATCGCTATTTAAGTCTAAATTTCGAAAAATAAGCATTGTCCTGGGCATTTGTTTCGTCCTAAAGGTTCGTTTATGTCATATGTCCTAAGCCTCACTATTTCACGGCCATATTTTTAGAATACCGTTATACAGTGAAACCCAGCTATTAAGACCTACATTGGGACTGGGGAAAAGTGGTCTTAATATTTGGTTGGTCTTTATATAGAGGTAGAACATAGTGCAAAACTAAAATGGGACATCAGAATAGTGGTCTTTTTAACGAGTTGGTCTTAATGAGGGGTTTTACTTACCGCGATTTAGAAAAAATTCAATATGAACGCATTGGTAGAAGTTTTCCCCAATTTCTAACATGAACGAATTTGAGATGACTGTCGTGGGTATAATTGAAAAGACTTTTAAGTCAAAATAATTAATGTAAGTCGTGAATGGAGTGTTACTTAAGGTATTAATTCGCCCTTCTCTGCCAAAAGATCATTCTTATAAAAACAACAGAGTATCACGTGACTGCCAAGTTATCTATAAATCGTTATATCAGCTTCTTCAATAAATTGTTAAATTCATTTTGAACACATCAAATGCTGCTAAATGCTTATATATGGCGTACGAAAAGGCTCAAAAGGTAACAAGTGCCGGTGCACCATTAAATTTATGCGTCCTATGTTCTAACTACACCGATCATTTTTTTTATTTTCACGTCTTGGATTCGGGATATAATCTTAAGACTTTGTAATTAGTACAACATTTTCACTTCTTTTGATGAAATGATTATTGAATTCCCTAAATGCATTCCCTAAATTCTTTTCTTAAAAGAACCTAGAAGCTCGATTTGGTTCATTTATCCCTGTCATCGTGTTCTTGCTGATTTTACTCCAGGAGCTCTGGTCTCGCCCTTTGTGTGCTTTTGCATGCAATATTATTGAGCCGATGGGTGGGTTGGAGTTGTTTCACCAAGACAACTTGTACTTGTTTTGTGATATGAGAACCTGTTGGGGGCAAGTGTGAGGTTGGTGCACCCTAGAACCTGGTTTAAAACCCCAGTGGCAATTTGATTTGCCACTGACCGTTCCAAGGCGGTAACCCCTCGGGTTCTCATATTTGTTAATTGTTTGTGGTGTCTTTTTTGAAACTGATCATTTTATTAACCATTATCTCTCCCTCTCTCTTCTTCTTGACTGTGGTGAGAGGCTTTTTTCTGAATGTTGCGATAGCTGATATGCATATTTCACCTTTTTTGAAACCATTGAATCAAGGTAGGAGTAAAACAACTAGTCACACAATCGTCAGTTGCGGGTATAGTCTCCATGAATGATAATTCATGTTTCTTTATTTAAATATGGATTCTTAAGACCTACCAGGGTCAGGATTTTTCATGTGAGAAAGCTAACCAGCTATCTTGCAGGTGGTTCTATCCAGGAGCACCATCAAGCCTGAATATTGCCAGGAGGGGCACATAGGGCCTTTCTCCACAATGGGAAGCTGGTATGTCCACATCAAAATGCCATAGTAAAGATGCGGGTTGGGCATAAAATTGGGAAATAATAACAGCAACAACAACGCAACAACAAAATAGTACACTAACGTTACTATTTTTAGGCCTTAAGATGACCTATAGCGTTGATACATATCACATGTCACATTATTTCAGATTTTAGGGCTTCCGTTTAATACCGGCGTAAACGTTTTAACAAATCCTTATATTTTCATGCCATAAGATATCTGTTTACGCCCAAAACGCCTCTCTCACCGTTATTTTTATGTACTGACCTTCTGATTGACTTACAGATTTTCTATTTTTAGATGAGAAGAAAGTTGCCCCTGATAAATTGATCTAGTTCCAAGATAGGTAGAGAAAAAAGAAAGAATGAAAGAAAATAAATAAATAAATAAATAAATAAATAAATTTAGTTTAGATTTTAATGAAACTTTGCATGTTGTTAGATAAATACCCAATGTATAGTAATGTGAAATTTAGAAGAAATGCAATCTGATTAAAATCATCTCCTGAAACCGCTTCGCTTTCAGGATCAGACGACGAGTTACTAAAACGTGCTTTTATCAACAACCTTACAAAAAAATAGGATTGTCGCCTACAAAATCGTGTAAGTACATGATGATCGCCGTAAATGTCGAACGTTGTATTGTATATTCTATCCATGCACATTGTTTAAACCATGTTAAGTGTTGGCAATCTGCGTAAACTGAAGATTGGTGTATTTTTTAACCAGCGAAGCTGGTTTTACTAATCACAATTCTGAAATCGGTATCAAACCAACTGGCAAACGGCGATTTACGCATTTCAGAGAAATCAGAGTAAGTAAAGTAGTCCCCAAGTTTCCTGTTACGTGTTAAAGTTGGCATTAACTACGTCATGTTGATAGGACAAAACCCTGTGCGGTGCATCAATGGTCAAATTCATCTGTACGACAGTTTGATTAAATGTAAAATCGGTGCGGTTCATATTTCTAGGACTTGATCGGTGCGGTGCACCAATGGTCAAACATTGTCCGTGTCCGCGATTTTTCACTCACCAAGATATCGTTGGGTATATTCCATACCTCCGTGTCCGTCCGACGTGGAACGGACACGGAGGTATGGAATATGGGTCGCATTTTCCTCTGAAATTGTCTTCAATTTTACATGTGTGTTATCTAGCATTAAATTCCAATTCTTTCAGCAATGTTATGACTCTCGGTTGTTTTATCTTAATATGTAGGATTCTCAATTCTATTAATTCCTTTACATGTTATTCACAATGAAGGAAACAATTATATATTTATTATTTCAAATAACTGCATAATCTTTCCCATCGATGGGGTCTCACTTTTTATATCATTTTTCGTGTTCATTATGTCTTTGGGATGTCAGTACACAGATTTCACTATTATAATTTCTTGCTTAAAACCCTTTACTCAATATATACGCCTTTCATCACATAGGTTACCAGTTCAGGTCCCGATCAGCTGGCACAATAGTGCCATCTGATCTGGATCTAAAATTTGTGATTACTGGTCAGAAAAAAATGATCATAAAAGCGAACAGTTTAAATACTAATCAGATCGCACAGATGTGCCAGCTGATATGGATCTAAACTGTTCGCACAAGCTATGATGGTATATCTATGGAGTAAAGGGTTAACAGAAGCCTTCATCCAGATAATACATGGAAACCCTTATTTCCACTATCATTTAGACAAGAGGAAGTTCTTTGCGAGTGAACCAAGTTTTTTTGCTTTTTCGTAAATGGATACATGTATGAGAATCATGGCACCGGTTATTCTCAATAAGCAAAATCGCTTCGCTGGTTTTCTGTACTTTCAGTACTTTGATTTAAGTATTGCATCCAATTCCACCGATATGCCATCTACAGAACATATTCCGACCTTTGCCGATAGATATCGAGGGAAAACCACTATAGCTAATTTTCGTGCCGTCATCAGATCTGACATTTTGATTATAAGTATCTTGCATGAGTGTGAGGTGAAGATAGAAAAATCTGTCACCGAGGGGGAACTGTTTTGCGGGAACGAGGCTCTGTCGAGTTCCCGCCAAAACAGTTCACCCGAGGTGACAGATTTTTCTATCTTTACCGAATGTCTCGTGCAAGATACTTTTTCTTGCATACCTCATACTGTTCATAACATTTCTGTATATTTATACAAACTAAATTTTGTTTTCTTACGCTGACATACTGACGTTTACGCCAATCTTACATCTATAAATGACGTCACTAACTTGAATATATTACGTCAGGTACTTGAAGACGTGACGTCACTCACGAAGCACGCGAACGTTATCTTTTCCCTAGGGAAAAGATAAAGAGAATCTATCATTGGTATTCGGCGAAGATCAAGGTATCTCAACCCGAGGGTAATTCTTTCCAGACGGAAACGAGGCTGTGCCGAGTTTCCGTCTGGAAAGCATTGCCCGAGGGTTGGGATACCGCGATCTTCGCCGAATACCAATGATTGATTATTTTTCTCACTTACTTCTTGAAGATTTAAACAAAGTTTTTTAAAATTAAAAAAAACCGCAAACTTTTAGAGAACTATTTCTTTTGCGTAACTTCCAGTAGGGACGGTAAATCAGCCACGAATACAAAGTCCTGTCAAAGTTTATCAACCCTAACATGTAGGCCTTCAACAATATCGTTACAAATAAAAGAAAGGAAAAGAATCGTTTTTTCATTGAATGAAAACAGCTGGTTTATCCTTTGAAAACGGATCTGCGATTTTTAAGGTTATTCATGATTTCGTCACAATTCAAAAAAATTGAATTGTACATACCAGTTGAAATATCCCGATTAAACAGCAGTATATTTTTTATTTTATTCTCCATTCACTTTCTTCATAGATCCTGATGTTTAACGAAGCTCGCAACAGCGGTATAAGAATGAAACACTCTAAAAAAATTAGCATTTTCAGACTCATACCACGATAAACACTTCCAAGTTCCAGCGTTGAGAATTTAGCAACCTCCGAGTGGATACTTTCCAAATGATTTTTGAAATAAATCCTGATAAAACAAAATCAACAGCTTGCTCTGTTTGAAAAAGTAAACATTCGTTTAATTACGTCACATAATGAACTTAAATGACGTAGTAATAAGCATCATGACGTAGGCTAAATCAATAATGAAAGTGCTGAATTAATACGGTGCGCAATAATACGAAAGTACGCGAGCACGCGGAGTGTTAGATAAGGCCATGCGAGATAAGGAAATCTCACACGGCTAAAAATAGAGATTTTTCTGTCTAGTAAGTGAGAAAAGATTTTCTTTCCCCGGTAAATTACGCGGAAATACTTATCCAGTATGCAAGAAAGATCTGATTTAAGTGAGAATGAATGAAACGTTACGACGATTATCCAAGTTGTGTTATATTAAGGGGTGACACATTTTCCTTAAATAAAAATACATGTCTTCAAAATCTCATGTTAAACTTTGCGCCTTTAAATAAAAGCGTATAAATAAATATTGTTTTGCTTGTAGAGGTCTGTAAATGAAATAATGCTTCTTCCGCAACTTAATGATTAATTTGAGTTTTACTTTTTATTTTATACCCATAAATGTTTTTAGAATAGTACAGCGTGTATCCGCAAGATTGGTACACCGATGCATATCAGTAAATTCCTATTGCACAGTGTGGTTTTGAGATTCTATATTTATACAGTTGTCTGTGTCAAGCAACGTTATAATTACGTCATACTTCACTGTATATTTTGTAGACTGGTACCTCGGTCTCTGTCTACTTCGTGATATTTTTAAATAGTCGAACGCGGTACCAGTCTATATACTTTGTTCGTAATTTTCCGGTACTCTTCGGCACATACCGATCTCCAAAAGAGGAAATATTCGTCTAAAATTTTGTTGTTTAGTGTATTTAATTTTTTTTGAGCGATGAGGTATATTAATAAAAGAAACATTATGAGAGAATGCAGTCTGTAGGTTCGTGTTATTTCTCGTTGTGTATGTAAACCACATCAATTCGACCTTCGGTGTCGCGTTAAATTGTTAACATACCCATCCCGAAAAATACGAACCAACATTCTGTTTATTGTAATATTCCATATTTATTTTATGTTTAAATAATATTAGGTGACTTTATGGCGAATGTTCAGAAGTTAACAAAATTTAATTTCAAGTAAAAAATAACGCTTACTATTTTAGCAAACATTAATTTACTATGTAACATTTTATCGGAGAGGAAACAATTTATTTTACAAGATTACAATAATGTTTTTCCGAAAGTACGAATTAAATGATTACTTTTTTGTATAACACATAGCTTTATTAATTGATTAATTGAAATTTTCACTTGGGTGGTTTTAACACTAATCTTTATTATACCTTGATGGACGCGATAAAAAATCGGTTCAGTTCTGAATAAGTGGTCAAAATAAACTTATAAATCTATTCTGAAATGTCTGTTGTTTCGTTTGTTTTTTTTGCACCAGGAATGGTTGCCAATTTGAAAATTGCTTAAAAAAGAAATCACAAGAACGTTAGTCTTGTCACAGATTTTGGACTTTTGAATAGAATGTATAATATATACATTAAATTTGTAAGCTTGTAAAACTTTGCTTTTAATGTTTATAATATTATTCCGCCGCCGCCACCATCGCCGTCGCACACCACCGCCACCACCTCCGCTGCCGACGCAACAGCCTCCGCAAACGCCGCCGACACCACAGACTTGCCGAAATCACCATAACTGACTCCTCAACCAACACAGCCGCCACTTTCACCATCACCACCACCACTATCGCTGCCGCCACCACAACCTCTAACGCCGCCACCACCACTCCTCCACAAACAGCCGCCACTATCACCGCTGCCGCCACCACCACCGCCAATGCCGCCGCCACTACAACCACCGTCCCCGCCGCTACCAACAATTATCAAATTATAAAAAACAACAATAGACGTCGATCTCGCTTCAATTTAGAAAAAGTCAATTAGATCATTTATTTCTACTACTTACAGTGTCAAGCGGAGACCATGGCCAAAAGGAAGCAATCAATCTTCGAACCATTCTTTACATCATATAATCTAATTTTACCTGTCTATAACGAATAATATTTATAATCATTAGAAACAATAAAAACCTGTTCGTTTCTTATTTTCAGAGCTGCCACAGGGCACTCAATATTTGATACAGGGCAACCCTTACACGACAAGTCTCTGCCGAACAGTATGTATACACATTGGAAACAATAAAACACATACATTTTCTTTGCTTACTTTGTCGCCATCTTTGGAACTGCCCTTCAGAGCTGCCACAGGGCACTCAATATTTGATACAGGTCATCCCTTACACGACAAGTATACCTGTCTCTACCGAACTGTATGTATACACATTGGAAACAATAGAACACACACATTTTCTTTGCTGACTGTCGCCATTGGGAACTGCCACAGGGAAATGAAGTTTTGGTTGTAGGCAGGGGCGGACGTGGCTGGGGTGGATTGGTTTGGGTGGGGTAGTAATCCTCTTTGTAACATGGAAAATCATCAAAACGTTACTGGTGTTTAACTTTTTTTTGGAACTTGGCCAGTAGTTCGTGCTTATTTTATTTTATTATCTTTAGATGCGTGGACTTGTTCTTGTTTACGGAATAATTTGATAAAAATTCCTAATCATACTGAAAAAGTCAGTTATATGTTTTGTTTTTAATATTTATGCAAAAAGTATGAACATTAAAATTTTTATATGTATTTCATTTAACTGCTGGTGAATGTAACGACCAATCGCAAACTATTTGTCGATGTGTGTTAAGCTTTTTATTGTTGACACTATGGGCGTGCTGTTTACATCGTGTTATTTTTGACGTAACAGTCTTTGGTAATGTCGTTCGCAAGTGTTAAGTTGTCTTAAATTTTTAATTGTTTTCCTATTATTTTATGTAAGTTTAATTGCCGGTCCGACATCCAATACCGGAGTCAGATGCAAATTTTCCAGAATGGATGTTCGTTTGGGGAAGTCTTAGGTAGTTATATATTAATGTATAACTTTCTAGCCAAAAGTCCTATGAAAATTAAATATCGCTTTATAGTTCAGACCAAAATTAGGTTTCGTGCAACCACAATGTCTCCAAATAATTTCCAACTTTCTGGCCAAAACCCTATTGAAATTAAATATAACTGCCCTTAAAGGGGTTTCAAGAAACCCCGCTGAAACTGGTGTGGATCCACCACTGAATTTGTAGCGGATACTAGCATTAGAAGTCGCCATATATTTGTTGCCAATCAGAAGCTATGAAAATTCAAATTACTCAGAGCTTTCTTTCAACAGAATTTTCTTTTTTCTCTTTTACAATGAACGAAATAGATCTATGTTCGATTGCGCATGCGCATGACTACAAATGTAAGGCGTCTTCTAAAACTAGAACCTGTGGAACGTGTTAAGACACATGTCTTCTTATCCTAGTGTTTCGATCGTATATCAAAGTTATATTCGCTCAATCAGAAGAAACAATACTGCATTGCTTGGAGCTATGAAATCATCATGGTATAAACTAATAACGTTCATCAAAAATGAATCTCAGCCAAGATAACTCTTCTAAAAAGGATGCTACCACCTTGGAGCTGTCAGTGGCAAACCACTTTGCCGAAGGGAGTTTAAACCAGGTCTTTGGGTGCACAAACCTCACACTTGCCCAAACAGGTTCTCATATGAATAAACAAGTACAAGTTTCCTTGGTGAATTAGCTCCGACCCACCGTTCAAATCGACAATGTTGCATGCAAAAGCACACAAACATATAAAACTTGAGAAGCTTATATCATTGTCAAGAAAAAAGGTGAGCACTTAATAACTTTACTGATACCAAAACCCTTGAATTTAAATATAAAATAAAATGATTTGTAATATATGTATTATTAAAAGTATAGGGACCAGATTTCAAAGAAAAATAACTCTTTATAGTGAAGTTGAAAATGTTGACTTTGTACTGATATTACTGAAAGGGTGCGCAGCCGCCATTAAACCAACGGAAATCCGGTAAATAGATTGTTTTTTTTGGGATACCGCGGATTGGCATGAACGAGTTATTGCGAATGCATTGCATCCCACATATAAAGGCAATACAGTGCTGAACCGCTTGTATTAAGAAGTACTTCCGAGTAGAAATATGGTAAACGAGGTATGGAAACCCCGCAAAAAGATGATTTTATTTAAGACGCAAGTGATTAAATATAAATAATGGCAAAAAAATAAGAATGAGTAATTTTCAATTACTTGGTTCGCAATTTTACATTATTCACTCCTTCCACAGCCAATGGTTTGACGGTATTTATGGGATGTTAATTGTAAACTAGGTAAACATATTTGGTTCAGTTTTTGTTTGTTTTAAACACATAAATTTAAAGATTAACGTTTATGTTTGAGCCAAAGATAAATTTACTTCCAGAAACCCGCGTTCTAAACTACTCACAGCATTGCTTCAATTTTTCGTGATAATTTACTTCAAACGGTATTGCCTCTACCTGGGAGCGCACCCGCACCGTCACGGCACAGCACCTAGCCCTACAAATCCGACGATGCAACCAACTGAGTTATACCATCTTTCTGGAAAAATCAGAGCATGGCATCAATTTCGTGACATTCAGCCTGTTCAATACGATAAAAAGAGCGCAACCAAAGGCGCGATGTATTTCACATGAAACAAACAGTTTTCTTTTTTTATTTTATGTTCGTTGGGTTAAACGAAGCCAAAGATCGTTAAGTAAACTTTTCCTACAAGGAAATATATTAAGGGCGTTTTGTTACATATCAAGATTAATTATATCCATTTTTTCCCACAAATTAATGTCAGATTCCGAAAAACACGGCGCTTCATGCTTAGACCTTTTCAAAGTTACAAAAATGTAGATTTGTGTTCCGCCGATACATAACCGTAACCTTTCGATAAATAAATTTAAAGAAAGATATTAAAATGAATAGTGTGTTACGGTGTCAATATTTATTTTTTAAAAACATAATCTGCAAAAAATGCATGACTCATCGGCAAAGCCATATTATATCTATTCTTTATTGTCCAGCTTAATTATAGACAAATTAAATCATTCATCAAATTTAATAATTTAAACTGATTATGCATGACAGTGTTTTAATTTTACTACAATAGGCTGTCACGTGATCTGATGACTAATTGGAAGACCAATAAGAATCGTTGTTACAAAATTTATTATCATTATCTAATTATAAATGTCCAATTAGCATAATTTTCTAAATTTAGAGTTTAAGTGTCTCCCTTTTAGCGTAAGGTCCTTCGAAGGTTTCAAATCCGAAGTGTTGAAATGTCTGACGTCAATTTAGATTCTTTATTGAAAATATCACAACTTAAAAGGAAGCGGTTGAAACCGTTTGTTCATAATAGCAATTTTTTTTTAATCATTTGATTGTTTTAATTTAAAGTTGAAAACCACCTACCTTATAAGAACCTCATCAAATGTCTGACTCATTCATTCATACTTTTCATCATTACACTTTTACAACACTTAATGTCATGTCCAACGATGACAAACCAGTTAAATCATAATTGCCCTACAAAAAATCTGTTGTCAAAGGTGCGCGCGCATATATCTAATAAAGCTGTCAACAAATCAAAATTACACAAAATTGTCGCAACGTCATCAAATATTGTTACAACTAGGGAATGAGTCAAGAAAAATTAACATATCTAGAACAAAACAGTTAACACCTTTAACCACAAGTGTAAGCAAAGTGATGCGCCGAACAGTTTTGTAAATCATTCCTGCGGTCTCAAATCACTGGCCTTGATATATACTTGATATTCTTACATTTTGGAAAACAACAACAACAAAAAAAACAACAACAAAAAAGCAAAACCCGCACAGATCAAAACAAAAACAATGACTCGAAGCAAGTCAAGTAAAGTCCACATCTTATTGGCATACGTAGAGTATAAACAATGTACAGAGCCAAACACCATTTCATGAAGGTGGCATATAAAGAATTTAAGAATGCAAAAGAAAATCATGAAATACCAGGCATGGAATATGTAGTTAACACAAGCATGATAGAAATGGTTTATGTAATAAACAAAGTATGTTACATGCATGTAAAGTATTTTTACACGCTTATCATAATTAGCCATCAGAATATATTTTTCCCATTGCTAAAAAGATAAATTTACCGAGGTTACTTTAGCAAAATTAAAGGTTCTAAAGAAAGTAGTTTTAACGCAATCAACCACAATTAAGGAACAGTTTTTAAATAGACGGACAATCAAAGATGCAAACACAAATATGGCACATGTAAAACTGTAGACGAATGAACAATTGAATTGTATTTTAAAACTTATGAAAAGTAATGGATAGCTTTAAAAGTTTTGTTTTCATTTATTAAATGTTACAATCAAGTTGTAATGATTAAGCTGTAAAATGCCTCCCCATACAATCAATCAGTGCTGTTGTCAATGACTATTTATAAAGCAGATAAGCACTATACAAGTATTTTTGTAAGTAGATAGTAGCGCTCAAACCGGGGAAGACAGTAATATGCATTTTCATTACCGTCCATGAAAAGCTCAAATAAATCGAGCCTACAATATTTTGACATTTGTAATTTCGGTGGCTTTCAAAGTTCCCTTTTTATATAATAATACAACGGGAGGAATATAATTGAACATGTACCTATACAACTATACAACTATTTTCGCCAAATGTTTAAAGTTCTGATCATTAAGTTCATGGAGTTTTATGGGGAAATCTTGTAAAGAACCATGAAACTTGATTTTTTTTATCCCTGTCATCGTGTTCTTGCTTTTTGACTCAAGGTGCTCTGGCCTCGGTAAGATCATTGAATATCAGCGCATTTTCTTTTCAATGCTATATGCTTCTTATGTTTTATATGTTTGTTTGCTTTTGTATGCAACATTGGAGCTGATGGGTGGGTTGGAGTTATTTCACCAAGACAACTTCTGTTTGTTTGTTTATTTGAGAACCTGTTAGGGCAAGTGTTGGTTCACCATAGAACCTGGTTTAGTCCCCCAATTGTTTTGCCGTTCCAAGGCGGCAACTCAAATGGATCTCTTTTTCGTTAATTGTTTGTGGTGTCCTTTTTGAAATTGATATTCTTATAAACACATGCTCTCTTTTCCTCTGTACTTTTACGCTGCGTGGAGAGGATGTGTTTTCTGAGTGTGGCGATTCCTGATACGCATATTTCATACTTTTATATATAGAAAAAGATATTTTGAAGAAACCCTTAAAATGCAGTTTGTGGTCAGTGAAACATACCTTTTTTGATTTTTTCCTCGAATCTGTCTGGCTAAAACGGAAGCGTACGACATAAATATGGAAATCTGGATTCTTTTCCGTCGACATTGTCAAACTGAAAAGTCTGCCATTATTGATAGGGCTGAAAATGCTTTTGGCAAGATGTCCAAAACGGCCACACTGTCACATCAAATTTTAAAATATTAATCAAGGAAATTAAAATTTAGAGTTGTAGTCTAGTGATATTAAAAGAAAAGTTTGAATGGTTAATCTTCTTGGTAAGGTTATAAGAGTTCGGGTGGTGTTGGAAAGCATTGCAATTTTAACGATATTACAATATTGCAATATATTATTTATGACGAAAGGTGCACGACACGGGTTACGGTGCCTTCCGTCACATTTTTAGATATTTGAGTTTTAAGTTTATTTGAAAAAAAAACACACTAATAGTCATCTATTATTTTCTCATAACTAAAACTTGATTGTGTTATAGAATTATTAGAGAATATGTTATTTTTACCGCGAAATGCATGATAATAATAGGCAATGTCGTCTGCTTAATTTTATGACGTCATTCCAATGATTGACGTCAACTGACAGAAGACACATTTTCCCGTGACGCGCTCCAACTAACATTGACAATAAGACTTTCATAGTCGTTCCATTTGTAAAGATGAAAAAAAAAAACGCTTACATTCACAACAACAACTTCATGTCCAAACGACAATTTTACAATTTATTAGGCCCTCATGAAATGGGAGGCATATAGAGTTGCACTTGTCCGTCCGTATCGTTCGTCCGTCCGTACGTCCCCCAAATCGTGTGGCATCAACTCCTCCTAAACTATCTTTCTTTCAAACTTACACAGATGATCAAGCAGGATGTGTAGATGATCGTAAAGAAAGGATTTTTTCCTGCGACCGTGTTTAACCTAGCAACCGATTTATGGCCCTTTGTTATTACAAATGTTATTGCAGAGAGGGGGCATCGGTGTACAAGGACACATTATAGTTTAACACATGTTTTCTCCTATACTAATCTTTCAATTGAGTCAAAGGGGATATGAGTTACAAACGACCATGGTTATTATTTCAAACCAAAAATGTAGATCAATTATCGTCCGTATCTTTCTTTATCATTCAATGGACACGGGCCATTATGGGTTTTCCCTAAATAAGAACACATTAGTTGACATGGGATCTGGGAGTTAATATTAATACAAAAAGCAGGTGCGAAACAATATTTGACGCTTTAATTGCGAAGACATTGTCACCTGTATAAAAATTGGACAAAATATTTAAACTAAACAATTTTTCAGTGTTAACAAGTGTACGTTTAGAGCTCAATGGCCTAAATTGATAACTGCACTGGTTGAATAATAATAATAATAATAATAATAATAATAATAATAATAATAATAATAATAATATCTTTATTTAAAGAAGGTTACTTATTTAGTACATTAAATTTACAAAATATAATGTCTAATTTACAATAAGGCCTTTTATAACAACAAACAAATAAAACAAAAACTAAAATAAAAACAACAACAACATACATTCATTCATGAAATATAAAAAAATGTTCATTTTAGTCATTTAAAACAAAATAAAATAAGTTGACAGACACCTGTAAACATATCAAAAGATGGGTTAAAAACAGTAAGTAGAAAAAATACATCGATGATTATATTACGTCACAATCTTGTAGTAAAAGATATGTTTTCAGTTGTGTCTTAAAAGCCATGATATTACGAATGTGTTTTATATGTGATGGAACAGAATTCCAAATTTCCATAGCAAAGTAACTAAAGGTTCGTTTTAGAGAATTTGTGTTTGGTCTGTTATTTATAATATGATATAGAACAGAATTCCAAATTTCCATAGCAAAGTAACTAAAGGTTCGTTTTAGAGAATTTGTGTTTGGTCTGTTATTTATAATATGATATAGAACAGAATTCCAAATTTCCATAGCAAAGTAACTAAAGGTTCGTTTTAGAGAATTTGTGTTTGGTCTGTTATTTATAATATGATATAGAACAGAATTCCAAATTTCCATAGCAAAGTAACTAAAGGTTCGTTTTAGAGAATTTGTGTTTGGTCTGTTATTTATAATATGATATAGAACAGAATTCCAAATTTCCATAGCAAAGTAACTAAAGGTTCGTTTTAGAGAATTTGTGTTTGGTCTGTTATTTATAATATGATATAGAACAGAATTCCAATTTTCCATAGCAAAGTAACTAAAGGTTCGTTTTAGAGAATTTGTGTTTGGTCTGTTATTTATAATATGATATAGAACAGAATTCCAATTTTCCATAGCAAAGTAACTAAAGGTTCGTTTTAGAGAATTTGTGTTTGGTCTGTTATTTATAATTTGATACCGTTGTATAGATCGAAGATTGTAACTGGAATTAGTAGAAAAAGATAAGATATTGTTAAGATATTTGGGTGCAAGATTGTTTAATGTTTTGTAAACCAATAGACAAACATGGTATTTACATCTGCTTTGAAATGATAACCATTTTAATTCTCTAAAGAATACAAATACAGCAGGCGGGCAGACTTTTTACAGCCACCACTGGGCACAAACAATGATACTGTGATGTTGAACACAGGGGCACAAACAACGATACTGTGATGTTGAACACAGGGCACAAACAACGATACTATGATGTTGAACACAGGGCACAAACAACGATACTGTGATGCTGAAATATAAAATGCAAACAAGACAGCCAGATGGAGATAATATATTTTTTATTGTTGTTTTAAAAACTAATCTAATTTTAAAGAACAGCAAACATATTTCCTATTAGGGCCATATTCAAAGCGTCAAATGCACCGAGGCAAAGAATTTCAAGGGTTGTGTGTTATTGGGTGGGAGGGGGATTGTTATTCGAGGTATACGATTTACCTATTTTGGGGATTGTTTTTTTTATCAATAGCATGCTTTAAATTTTACGACATTAATACGGACTAAAAACATGCAGACAACATGATTGCTAAGTCTTGCTCAGTTTTAAAAACGAAAAAACGATGATTCATATGTTGATTTTCAAGGTTAACTAAATGACTTACTCAAAACAACTCTTTTATTTTATGATCATAAAACTGTCTATTTTAGGCAAATTTAGTACTTATTTTTAATGCATTATAGTTTTCCAACACTAAATTTAGATTTCAGACTGAGTCATCATCTGTTAACCAATCATATGCGGGCATTTGGTGATTCCATTGACGTCACGAAAACAAATTTAAATTGAGGCGTACTATTTTAAGCATCAATTTATTTACACATTTTATTTTTGATTTAAAACGTAATTTATGTCTTCTTAAATAGCTGTTGTCAGTTAGAATGACAGATTGTCAGCCGACAGACGTATGTGGTATTGTGTTTAAATGTAATAAATGCAAATATATGTACATCGACATGTTCTTGTTCTCTTATGTTAGTTTGAAGGTTGTAAAAGTTAAAAATATTCAAACAGTCGCACTATAGATAAAAGTGTACCAGTTAGTCTCTTCACCACCCCCGCCCCTTCACCCCCTCGCCTCTACTGAAGGCATTGCCATGCTGGTATAGTGAAAATAACATCATATTTATCATAACGTCTCTTCCCCACCCCGCCCCTCCACCCTCGCATCCCCTCTACTGAAGGCCTTGCCATGCTGGTATAGTGAAAATAACATCATATTTATCATAACGTCTTTTCCCCACCCCGCCCCTCCACCCTCGCATCCCCTCTACTGAAGGCATTGCCACGATGGTATGGTGAAAATAACATCACATTTATCATAACGTCTCTTCCCCACCCCGCCCCTCCACCCTCGCATCCCCTCTACTGAAGGCATTGCCACGGTGGTATGGTGAAAATAACACCATATTTATCATAACGTCACTTCCCCACCCCGCCCCCCCTCGCATCCCCTCTACTGAGGGCATTGCAACGATAGTATAGTGAAAATAACATCATATTTATCATAACGTCTCTTCCCCACCCCGCCCCCACCCTCGCATCCCCTCTACTGAAGGCATTGTAACGATAGTATATTGAAAATAACATCATATTTATCATTACGTCTCTTCCCCACCCCGCCCCTCCACCCTCGCATCCCCTCTACTGAGGGCATTGCAACGATAGTATAGTGAAAACAACATCATATTTATCATGACGTCTCTCCTACCCGCCCCTCCACCCTCGCATCCCCTCTACTGAAGGCATTGCCAAGATAGTATAGTGAAAATAACATCATATTTATCATAACGTCTCTTCCCCACCCCGCCCCCACCATCGCATCCCCTCTACTGAAGGCATTGCAAAGATAGTATAGTGAAAATAACATCATATTTATCATAACGTCTCTTCCCCACCCGCCCCTCCACCCTCGCATCCCCTCTACTGAAGGCATTGGCACGATGGTTTAGTGAAAATAACATCATATTTATCATAACGTCTCTTCCCCACCCCGCCCCGCCCCTCAACCCTCGCATCCCCTCTACTGAAGGCATTGCCAAGATGGTTTAGTGAAAATAACATCATATTTATTATAACGTCTCTTCCCCAGCCCGCCCCTCCACCCTCGCATCCCCTCTACTGAAGGCATTGCCAAGATAGTATAGTGAAAATAACATCATATTTATTATAACGTCTCTTCCCCACCCCGCCCCTCCACCCTCGCATCCCCTCTACTGAAGGCATTGCCACGATGGTTTAGTGAAAATAACATCATATTTATTATAACGTCTCTTCCCCACCCCACCCCCCCCCTCGCATCCCCTCTACTGAGGGCATTGCAACGATAGTATAGTGAAAATAACATCATATTTATCATAACGTCTCTTCCCCACCCCGCCCCCACCCTCGCATCCCCTCTACTGAAGGCATTGTAACGATAGTATATTGAAAATAACATCATATTTATCATAACGTCTCTTCCCCACCCCGCCCCTCCACCCTCGCATCCCCTCTACTGAGGGCAATGCAACGATAGTATAGTGAAAACAACATCATATTTATCATAACGTCTCTCCTACCCGCCCCTCCACCCTCGCATCCCCTCTACTGAAGGCATTGCCAAGATAGTATAGTGAAAATAACATCATATTTATCATAACGTCTCTTCCCCACCCCGCCCCCACCATCGCATCCCCTCTACTGAAGGCATTGCAAAGATAGTATAGTAAAAATAACATCATATTTATCATAATGTCTCTTCCCCACCCGCCCCTCCACCCTCGCATCCCCTCTACTGAAGGCATTGTCACGATGGTTTAGTGAAAATAACATCATATTTATCATTACGTCTCTTCCCCACCCCGCCCCGCCCCTCCACCCTCGCATCCCCTCTACTGAAGGCATTGCCAAGATGGTTTAGTGAAAATAACATCATATTTATTATAACGTCTCTTCCCCAGCCCGCCCCTCCACCCTCGCATCCCCTCTACTGAAGGCATTGCCACGATGGTTTAGTGAAAATAACATCATATTTATTATAACGTCTCTTCCCTTCCCCGCCCCTCCACCCTCGCATCCCCTCTACTGAAGGCATTGCCACGATGGTTTAGTGAAAATAACATCATATTTATTATAACGTCTCTTCCCTTCCCCGCCCCTCCACCCTCGCATCCCCTCTATTGAAGGCATTGCCAAGATAGTATAGTGAAAATAACATCATATTTATTATAACGTCTCTTCCCCACCCCGCCCCTCAACCCTCGCATCCCCTCTATTGAAGGCATTGCCAAGATAGTATAGTGAAAATAACACCATATTTATTATAACGTCACTTCCCCACCCCGCCCCTCCACCCTCGCATCCCCTCCATTGAAGGCATTGCCAAGATAGTATAGTGAAAATAACATCATATTTATTATAACGTCTTTTCCCCACCCCGCCCCTCCACCCTCGCATCCCTTCTATTGAAGGCATTTCCAAGATAGTATAGTTAAAATAACATCATATTTATTATAACGTCTCTTCCCCACCCCGCCCCTTCACGCTCGCATCCCCTCTACTGAAGGCATTGTCACGATGGTTTAGTGAAAATAACATCATATTTATTATAACGTCTCTTCCCCACCCCGCCCCTCCACCCTCGCATCCCCTCTACTGAAGACATTGCCACGATGGTTTAGTGAAAATAACACCATATTTATCATAACGTCTCTCCCCCACCCCGCCCCTCCACCCTCGCATCTCCTCTATACTGAAGGCATTGCCATGCTGGTATAGTGTAAAAAAAATCATATTTTAACGCAGTTAACGCGGATTTCAGACGATTGCGATAGTTTTCGATTTCATAATGTTATGAATTTTACGTGCACACCGTTTTGAAAAAACGATCACCATTTGCAATTCGGTCCTGGACTCGAGACCGATATGAGTTAATTCAAAAGTACTATTTAAACAGTCCCTCCCGTACCAACTGATAACAACGTTTAATTTCATTCACATTGAAACAAAACAACCCAAGACGACGTACACAAATCAAATGGCAAACTACCGCAATGGTCTTTAAATTTTACAGACTCACGTCCCTAAATTATTCATTCATTCATATTGATTGACTAGAAAAGAAGCCATTATTGTTCCCCTGTTGATGCTCTTACGCCACAATAATGCATATTGTAACTCCTTTACTTAGAATTCTAGATATTTTGACGTGATAGCATCTGAATTCACGCAGTTGTTAGATGTCATTAATTATCATTAGATGTCATTTGTGTCACGTCATTTTATACATAAGATATCCCCTTGTCCGTCCGAACGTCCATCACGAAAACTACGATGTGTCTTTGTATTCCATTTGGAGCGCGCCACAGGAAAAGGTCCATTCAAACAGCTGACGCCAAACCTAGAAATGACGTCATGATATTGAGTAGACCACATTGCTTTTGATGCATTTCGCGGTAAAATGACATTTTATAGTCATATTTTATAACAAGATCACTAGTCCTTTAAGATATGAAGAAATAATAGATAACTCTAAAGTTCTTTCTGTGGAAATATCAAAATGACAAAAATAAAAAAGATAAAAAGACACCCATTTCTGTGACTTGCCCCGTTTCCTTTTTTCCACATAAAACATTCAAAATACACCACAATGACAACAGATGGGTCATTATGTTGCCTAAATATGTCATTGTCACGTCGTACAAGTATATACCATTTGTGAATTTAGTTTTGTGTCATTCTGACCAAGTATTTTGGGGCGACACAAGTATTTTGCCGAACACCTATCTTACTATTATTGCTGGTATTTAGTGATAGCCTATTGGAGCCGTAGCAAGGTAGCTGTAAGAGTTGGCTAGTGGCGTCGGGGATAAAGTATGCACTTACGCTGACGATAGGGGGTGCCCGGGAGTATGTTCAAAAGCTATACCGTTTGGTGTTTATGCTCAGAATTATCCGTTTCAAAGTTAGCAGCAGCAACACGACATTAATAACAACATTATTATCATCATCATTTTTGTTTAGTCACAGTCATAGTTAACAGCAGCAAAAAGACATCAAAACAACAGCAACAAACAAAAATAACATTATCATTATCATCGTTGTCGTCCTCATTGACATATTCAGACAAAATCTCCGGATTTTCATTGAACAAGTTTTTGCAGGCCTGCGTTTGGTCTCAAACCTTGTGATCTGCTAAAACCATGGATCCAGCAAACACATGTAAAACAAGATTAAACGGAAACTGAGAGACACATAACACGACAAAAATGAGAAAATTGCTGGCTCGGTTTGATTGAGCCTGTTCATGGGCAGTTATGAAAATGCATATTACTATAAAGTTTCAGTCACCTTTAATGCGATTTACAATGACGAAAGCCAAGTATTTTTTAAATTTTCTCTCCTTGACTGACACACATTTCTTTCTGACACATCTTTCATAAACTTAATATAAAAAAGAATAGTACAAGAAAAATAAAAATCCAAAAATTCTCGTAAGCCTATCCTACGCGAAAATCATACGTTTTCCTTAGAAGAAAAATTGTCTGCAAAACAAAAAGCTTGACAAAAAGAGGGAATTTTATAATTTCTATTTCGGTAAAGTCTAGACCATCATCTACTTAATGAAAAGGGTACTTTCAGAGCCATCGAACAAGACATATTGTAGGCTCGGTTTGGCTTTAACGGAAGCATAAGGTTTTTATTTGGAACTCTTAATGCATTTCTGCCGGCATTGTCAAACTGCACAGTTTGCCGTTATGCTGAACAGGTAGTCCAAACATGGCCTTTATGTCACATAAGATTCTCTAAATCAACAGTAACAACAGTGCATTAGATATTGTTCAGGGAGGCTACACAACGTAACTTTAACTAACATTTGAAATTCACAGTAGCGCTATTTGTGCAGTGTGGCGGCCGTAAAAAGTCTCCCCGTAATTAATCAGTACTGTTATCAGTAAAATAACCCGTTTCCCGTGACATGCAGTGATTGTTATATTAGGGCTATCCAATCAACCTTTTTTGGAGTTGTCCCGGTTAGCTCAGTTGGTTGCGGCGCAAGAATTGCAGGGCTAGGCGCTGTCGCCGTGACGGTGCGGGTTCGCTCCCAGCTAGAGACACTATCATTTAAACATGTCATGCCCACACAAAACCACTTGCTACAGGTAGGTTTTATTTGCTTATCTCTCAGTAATTTCTGGATCAAATAAAGAGCACCGTACTCCTGTTAAAAAGGATTTTCATCGACATTTTACCTTCAATATCAGTAGACTGCCGTTTTCTCAAACATTCAAAGGCAAATTTTGTTTGAAATGTCTTTGAATATCAGATATCGTCCTAAACGTCATTGTTCACAGAGTATTAGCATGTCACTCTAGTGTTTCAGGAAGTAAAATATTTGTTTTATATAAAGGTCGTCATATATATTAAAAATGACGCAGACATGCTTGCAAGAGACAAAAAAAACGCAAAAATTATGGTCAGCAAGAATCCTTAACAGGAATCTGTCATATTCAATACGTGACTTTTTGACGCATTGACCAATTAAACGACGTCATCGAAGCGCTGGAAATATAGTAAAACACATTGAATGACAAGCCTCTTATTAATCTGCCACCAAAAGGAACTACTTCCGGGATTCAAGGAGTCAAATTGTGCTAGACTTTTTTCCATTTTCCAGAGGGTAACTCTAAGGTCACGCCCGAGGAGTCATTGGCATTGTCATTATTTAATGATGCCTATTCATATTTAAGGGATTTTACTGGTCCATTAGTTGACGTTTTATAGAAACTGAAACCCTACATGTTCAGGCAACCTGTTGTCAACGAATGATTTTCTTTCTACAATGTACACTTCACTTTCTTATAACTTAATTAGATATATGCTTTCCAGTCTTAGGTAGAAATGATCAAGGAAATTAAATAAATGTATACGAGATGTTCTTAATTTGTTTAAATATTTTGCGACAATCCCTTTTTCCGTAGAGCGTCTATTTCCGTCTTTTTATTAAAAAATTGTCTGTCCGTTTTGCTTATTGCGTTGCCATTGCATAAAATGCTATACTAGTCCCTTGTATTTATTGCATGTAATGAATTCAAAGCCCCTTTTCCAGGTCCCATTCTCAGGATAACCCCTTTTATTTTTTAAGTTTCCATGTACAACGTTAACAATTCTTTAGAAAAAAATGCTCTCTCTCTCTCTTCCTCTCCTCTTTTTCGCTTCGTGGGGAGGCTGTGTTTTGTGAGTGTGGCGATTCCTGATATGCATATATTACTTTTTTTTTAAGATTTCACACATAAAAAGCATACAACTGTATTAAAAACAAAAGATGGTAATAAAAAAAATCATCAAATTATGATATAAAGTATTCTCATTTCGTAAAGGTGGTAAACACCATTAACAGAAGGATTGTTTTATGAATAAAATTAAATTTTGTGAGAAGGGTGCCTGTTTTTATATAAAATAAAATAATAATAAAATTACTGAAAACAAGTTATTCAATAAGCAGATGCTCAGGTTTTGTTGTGGAAGATTTTGTTCATGAGCAATTAAACTTAAAAACAACTGTGATTAAGTAATAAAATACCACGCAAAGCGTTATTGGTTAAGTGAAATTATCTGAATGAGAATATTAGCATTGGAAGTGGATACTTTTATTTTTGTTCAATATAGTATTGAACATAACTAATAAATTCGTTAAGTTACAGGTAGTTCTAAAAATAATTATACTTTACGGACTTCTTAGGGCTTGATCAAACCTCTTTTTCTTACTTGCCAACGTATACGTTGAATATTGTATATCATAATTACAGATAGTAGGCATCCCTAAACGTTTATTGTTTGTGGTGTTTTTTTTGAGACCGATTATTATAAACCCGTTCTCTCTTTTTCCTTTAAGCTTTTTGATTTTGTCGGTAGGCTGTGTTTCCTTGCTGTGGCAATTCTTGACATGCATGTTTCACTTTTTTTCTAAAAGAACTAATTTTAAAGCCCTTTTCGCCTATCCGTTTCTGTTACGAAAGAGTCTTTGTTTTCTCTTTATTTCTACGTGTGTAGATATTTGGTTGCTAAAAGACGGCGTGGGCAGTAAATTCCCGTAATATGCATTTCCATAACGGCTATGAAATACAAAGCACTGAAGATTTACAGATAATTCCATAAATATGTAAGTCACTACAAACAACGAACAAAGAACCTTATGTGTAACCGCCTCAGAACAGTCGCAAAACAGTTTGGAACGGGGACTTAAATCAGGTCCTATGAAGCATAAACTTCACACCTGCATCAACAAGTTCTCATATCAACAAAAAGTACAAGTTTCCATAGTGAATTAGCCGTAACCTACTTCAATCTCCACACAGAGTTGTCGTTCCTTGCAGTCTCTTACATAAACGAGTTAAGGAGCGACAACTCTGGATAGAGATTGAACCTACTTATCTGCTCGATTTCTTTGCATGCGAAAACAAAACAAAGGTGAAAATATTATTGAATCAACTAAATTAGAAAACTTATTAGAAATATTAATGAAGAGTGATTATTAAAATTATTTATATCAAATAAGTACCGACTAGGTATTTATATATGATATTTAAAATCCCAGTGATATGGACTGACACTGTCGCTTTACCTGTTTTGAACTTGTACACATTATTATTACCTTCCTAGAACTGGGAAAACACTTCCTTTTCATCTTCTAAACCGTAGGCTCCAGTCAGCCTCACATTGTAGATCATGCTGTTCAATTAATTTCTCTGGTGCATTCACAACGTGACCAATATCCTCGTCTATTTCTTCCAGCAAATCCGCTTATAAATCTTTAATTAGAAGTGTTTCTTTTGTATTACATATTTTCCAGGCCAAGTATTATTGTCATATATAAAACATTGATACTGTTGTTAATTAGATGACACTGAGCTTGCGAAGATATTAGATATATTTAGACCTTAAAAAGAAACATTTCTATCAAAAATAGCTCGCGGTTGAAATTCGTGGTGACTTCAGGAAATCAACGTGATCAGATGGTAAAAGAAATACAGGCAACAGGTAAAATATGCTTCAGGTAACGTGGCGGAACCATGAGAAGAATAGAGTTAAAATAGCAGGCTGCTTTTAAAATTATATTTAGTGCAATTGATAATTGTCCAACAATATTAACCTGGCACTTCATTAATTTCCATAAAGGTAATTTGTACACTGGTATCTAACAAGCGAATACATAAATATTTTTGTTCACCTAAAACATCAGTGAGGATTGGTAAGCGGGTTTCTTTACATAGACCGTTTAAAAAAATGCTTTTATAAAAGCTTATATATGCAGTTAACAACTTTTTAAGTATACACCTGCGTATTTGGGCATTACTGGCTTGATAATTGAACTATTGCTCCAAAACTTTCAATAAACGTGCAATAAATACTAACTGATTTATCAGTAAAACAGTCATCAAAATGACAGACAACTGACTGCTCACAATCACTAAGAGTACTGGAACCCACAGAATACAAATTGGTGTATACTTAGAAAAGTTTTTAAGTGTATTCATATCGATTTACAAGTAGATGGTAATGTTTACGAAAATTACCGACTAAAGGGTCAAATGCAAAAGTGCCAGGTCAATATTGTTGGACAATATTAATAGTTATTGTAGGAGCCATGTTTGTTAAATTGTAAAGTGTAATTATATCAAATAAAGGACTGTAGAGAAGACAAGAAAGTCATCTAGCCCTATCGCTCACCTGATTCTTGGATACATAAAATGAAATGTAGATCAAAGGGCTAAGAGACAACTTAACTGTAGACTTTTCAACAATTTAAATTTCGGGCCTCATAACATCACACTGATATTTGTTTTGAAGGCAAGTTGAACTGACTAAAAGTATGGATAAATATATACACTTCAATCTCTTCCTCTACGATGAAGTGTCACGTAATATATAATATTTTGAAAGGCGTAGCTATAGTAAAACCGTTCACAATTTATTGGACGTTGCACAATGTTTTGACGTGTGACGTCGCCGAGCACGCACGTTTTGCCACGAGTTTGCTGCTAAAAAGCGTGCCGTCATTCATTTTGTTGTTAATGTTGCTGTTCCAACAGCCATTCGAAAAAGCCGTAAAATCACAAATTCTTCTAATAATTTGTATTAAAGATAGTATTAATGAGTGAAAATATAAGGATTGAATTGATATTTGATGGTTTTCATTTGGGTATGAAAAACAGTTGGATTGTTTAAAGTACATTAAACAACCCAACTGTTTTCCATACCCAAATGAAAATCATCAAATATCGATTCAATCCTTAATTATATATTTTAAAACGTCGAAGAAAGGTGTAAAAGCTAACCCTTAAGCAATGTTCTTGTAGGATTTTACTTATACAAAATTGTATGAAACATTGATCATTTTAAGATGTCGTGTCACTTATCAGAAAAAATTAAGTGTTTTCAAATATCAGACGTTATAATAAAACCTATAGAAGACTGAAAACAAAGTAAATATGATAATTTATAATATTCTCAAACAGTCAAAGTACGAATGCCAAAGTTGATAAAGCGTTACTAACGCAACAAAATGCACTTAGTCAGATCCTAAAATGTATTGATAATTTTGGCGAAATTTGCTCCTATTTAGTCACTCTGTTCTGTTATTTTTAGTTCCACTCATTGTTTTAACGTTTAGTCTAACCCCGTTCTTTTTAATCGTCGCATAAATCTGAAAACCGCATTGAAGGTTCCATGTTCTCTGCTATATGCATCCCATTGTTTGGGATGTATCAAAATTGTATTGGTGAAAATATCGAGTTGGGCTCAACCCGGGGCTAGGCGGCCCGGGCAGTACTATGCTTTTCCATGACTGCCCATGAACAGGCTCAATCAAACCGAACTTGCATTATTTGATATATGTCGTGTTTAGTGGCTTTCAAAGTTCATTTTGCATCTATTTATAGGCATTATAATAGTGGTACAATTTATATTAACTACAATTTGAGACGTTGAAGTATTTCAATCTGAATGTGAAAAGGAAGCTTTACAATAAATGTTTTTATACTTTTACTGTAATTCCGCTTTTTCAAATGCACCAGTGACACCAACATAAACTCACTAAACGAACTATGTCCTGTCGCGTACAGGTCAAAAAGAGATCGTTTTTATTTTCAATTTATATCTGTAAGCATTTTTTTTACCTTTTGTCTGGTTTCAAAGTGAAAAAAGAGAAGTCGAGAATTAAAACAAAAAAATCGAGAAGCAATTATGTTCAGTGCAGTATTAATAAGGTTAAATTAGTCTGTAACGCGTCTGTGTTATGGTAAAAATATAAATGTAAGATTTTCCCAGTGAACAAATCTATCATACGTGTTTTTTCTTACAATGAAATCATATAGGCGTTACATCTATTGCTTAAATCATCTATACTTTGTACATTTCTGTCAGTCCACGAGGACATATTCTTGTATTTTCAAAATTTGTTTTTATAAAGCATTTTGTCTGATTTTTTATCAGTTAATTGACTAACTTTTCTTTTTCTTTGTTTTTACAGGGAGTAACTTGAAGTTATCACTATTTTGTTCATTTAAAACATCCAAACGATTAATTATTTTATCTGGCTGTACACCTACACAACTTAAAGACATGTGTTTAGGGAGAAATGATACAGTTTTTAGAATCATGTCATGAAGTAGCCAAAAATGTGCATATTCCAGAACTAAGTAAAACTCCTTAGGTAAGTAAATTCCAAAATTAGCGTAGACAAGCTGTGAAATCGCTCCAAAACATCGAAAATCATTTTGGTAATTACGAAAGTTAATTTGCACTAATAAAAATGTGCATTTTATGTTATTTATTGTAGATACATTAAAATTAGTAGAATTTAAATGTATGGTAAAATCACACCAGAAATCATTATTCATTGATTTCATGCTTCACTGTAAACAAAGGAAATATATTCTGTGAAAAAACGAAAAAACAACAACATTCAATTAAGAAAGAACATCTGCTAGTAAAATATAAATGATTCAATTAGAATATGCTGTTATTCCTAATATTCATGTTTCACTCTTTTAGTATTATACAATCATTGTATTAAACATTGGATGTAGCACAATTTGACTTACATGTTTACATAGATGAAAGGAAACTTTGAAAGCCAACGAACAAAAACAATTATGAAAATAGTGCAGGCTCGATTTGATTGAGCCTGTTCATGGGCAGTAATGGAAATGCATATTAGTGCCGACGTACTTTCTTTTTTTAAGTAAAGAAAAATGTTTATACTGTCATACATACTTTACATGTACAGAACTCTCCACTCGGCTTATGAAAACAACATTTTTCATGAACATCATTTATTTTATGCTTTAAAGTGAATAATAGAATTTTTTCAGTGAAGAAAAATTGGTATTTCACTGTTTTCAAACAGTGGAATATCATTTTTATTTTCACTGTTTTTTAGCGTTGGTACCCAAACGCACACAATATTCCGAATGAGAACGTTTAGAAAACAGGTTCAAGTTTGGGTATATGACGTCATGACGTAACGTCATACACAAACGTTTTTAGCGCCATTTCATGAAATGTTTCTACCTAATTCACGCAAATTGTGTACTAAAAGCATAAAATAAAAAGAAAATTTGTTTTTACCAGTGAAAGATAGAAATATATTTCACTCGTTAACTCCGGACTTTTTTTTACTCGTGGCTTAGCCACTCGTGAAAATACGAATTCCGGAGCTCACTCGGTGAAATATAATTCTATCTTTAACTGGTAAAGAGAAATATGCTCTATATTTTTATGACCTTTCCTAACCTTTGTGAAAGGCGTCTGGTAGGCAATCGGTAACCATGCATAAATCGACTTACCAAACAATGTCTAAGTCAGACTCGAACTTTTGACCTCACGCTTTTCCACCAGGTCACAGAAACGTACAAGGGTTATATTTTCTATGAAGCAAGGGTTATTGCATTTGTTCCGACCTCGTATTTATCTTCACATGTCACTAATGGGTCCTATTCGGAAAACCGACCATGGGCAATATGTGTTACATGTGTGCTGGCTTGCTGGGTGGTGGTTAAAATGTATGTGTCAAAGATTTACCATGTATAATTTGCCATAGACTGTCAAATGATGCATGTCACGGGAAAAGATGCTTTTGCATGTCACGAGAAAAGATGCTTTCCGTGATAATTTTTGACATTGCCACTAAATTCGGAAAAAAACTTACATGTATTTATCACAAACAGGCGATATCTTAACAAATTCCTAATTTATTACGCCAATATTACAATGAAATGGATAATAAGCATTGTCGCCTGCTCATTGTTATAACTGTATTTAAAATTATCACTCTATATTTCGAATTTTCGAGAACGTGTTCTTTATCAAGAAAATACAGAAATTTTTTAATTTAGGTTATATCCATTTTGATAAGTCTAATGTTGTTTTCAAAAATTAGACTTATCGAAATGGATATCACCTAAATTAAAAAATTTCTGTATTTTCTTGATAAAGAACAAGGGTTCAAAAATTCGAAATAAAGAGTGATAATTTAAAATACAGTTCTTACTGACTTCCCTTTTGGAAGATTATTTCATTGTTATAACGTTTTTATGAAGCAATACAAGAACTGACGTCAGCTCTCGGTAGATACCTTTTTGCCTGACGTGTCCAAAATGAAACAGTAAAGACCCAAAAAGCTTAAACTATGAACTTTGAAACCGGAAGCTAGCCCGATATGACGACGAAAATGTTTACAATATCTTGTATCTTGTGGTTAACAATCACTTTTTGTCAAAAAGAAATGATGCTTTGCTTTAACAAAGCAACGCCTCTTGTCACGAACATAATAAAAATCAGCATAATTATTGCATGTATTGTTTACGCAAGTTTTACCCCACGCAAGTACCCATTTTCAAAGATAGCATAAGTTACTTCGTGTTAGATAATGGAAGACAGTATTAATTTCACGTAATGTGTAACGTGGCTTCTAGAAATCACTCTGACTATCTCTCCAGGCCAGAAAGTCTTTGACTAAAACAATCCCTGCCAATAGCTAGCGTGATCATCATTACATCTCAGTGCAGTAAACAACCGTTTATAGATTACATGAAATGTATATAACGCCAACTTAACCTTAATCTCCCCCACCATTTTATCAGTTCATTGCTTCTCTCAATATCAATGCATGTCTATAAATAGAACCAGTTGCTATATCGGGATGTTTATTTTAAGTCTCAGAAAAATATAGACCGGTACTTTTCTCAATCTTCCAAGCTTCTAATTAATCTATCTTACTGAGAAGCTTTTCCCCGTTAAGTAAACAAACAACCGGTATACCCACATGACTTCTTTATACACTCCCACCATTTTTCATCCGATTTTATCTTTATATGGACATTTAATTGCCCCTGGAAGTTGTTTTCTCTCTCACTCCATTCAAAGCGACTATCGTAAAATAAGTCATAAACTCCTTTATCTTCTTACAGCTGCAATGAGAGTTACAGCAGTTTTTCCGATATTAGGTACGCCATCGATTGGCGTGAGAGAGAAATGCGCCATTACATCACATTACTGTGACGTCACACGACCGGAAGCAACACGTCATGTTCCTTATAAGCGAGAGAAAATCCAATATTGCCTGCGGTGATGTCGTTCTCATCTGCGACAGAAATAGTCACTGAAATAGATCGGATTTGCAGTGTGTTATTTCATCGAGTTGTTACAGTGAAAAGCAAAACATTCTCGTTTATTCTAGACAACCCCGATTTGTAGTTATAAATAACCACAAAGTAAACAAACAATTATTAGGTCATACATGGATAAACTCCATCAATAATGTACTTTTTAAGTGTGGCTTTTGCATGATCAATGAGTCTTATGATTTCTTATTGTCGTTACTCCCAACTCAAACTTCAAGGTCACAGTTAACATTAGTGAAAACATTCCATTTTTCGTAGCAAAGAATGAACCATAACCAATCTTTGGTTAAATTACCGTAACCCAATATCAAGAGTAAGAGCTGTGCATATACGAAGTATTTTCATATTAATTTTTCTGACACAGCACATAAATTTGTCTTGAGTTAATGGGAATCATGCCTTGATCCCTTTATTGACCTGTTAAACAAATGAATTGATGTGATTTATTAAGCTTAATGCCTTTATGTAGCGCTATTTGTGATGTGTGGCGGCCGTAAAACGTTCCCCGTACATATAGTCAGTACTTTTATCGGTAAAATAATCCGTCACCGATGTCATGCAGTGATAGTAACGTATATCACGGCTTTCCGATCAACCTTTTTTGGGGTTGTCCCGGATAGCTCAATTGGTTGTCGGCATTGCAGGGCTAGGCGCTGTCGTATTACGGTGCGGGTTCGCTCCCAGCTAAAGGCAATATCATTTATGATTTAAGCTTTGTTGTTATCTCTTTGAACTTAAAAAAAGCCCACATTGGGAATCGAAACCCTTACGTTGAAAGCGCCTAGCCACATAACGTCGAGCACTCTTTGTTGTGCTAGCCGGGACTACTTCCAAAACGGTTGCGCGGATAACCCTGATACAGTTAGTGATCGTCATTATGTAACACGGTTCCGATAATATCATCAAAAACCTGTTGGTATGCCGGAACAATGTTATCTACGCATGGCAAGCGCTAAAGTAGTAAACAGTTAGGCCAGTCATGGGTGTTCTGATGAATATTTGTGTCGCCTTTGTCGAAATATGATAAAAATAGAAAGAAATGGCCAAGATATTATTATTTCACCACCTCAACTTGTACTTGTTTGTTCGTATGAGAACCTGTTAAGGCAAGAGTGAGGTTGGTGCACCCTAGAACCAGATTTAAACCCCCAGTGATGAATTGTTTTGCTACTGACCGTTCTAATGCGGTAACCTCTCGGGTGGTCTTTCTCATTTATTGTTTGTGGTGTCTATTTTAAAATTATCATATTATTACAAATGCCCATTTTCCTCTCTACTTGTTGGCTATTTGGTAAGGCGTTGTGTTCTGGATGTGTCCATTCATGATATGCATATTTCACTTTTTTATAACAAACGTTTTGTGATAAAATAGAAATTCAAAAAAAGGCATAACTTCGTCAAGCGTGACCTTTAGCTAAAGATTTTAGCATTATAATGACCCGGTTGGAATAAGCAATTTGAAAGTTTAATGAAATAGGAAAGTTTGGCCATCGTAAAGTTTTCTTGGACCAGTCGCCATTTCAGCCAATCAGATCCTTGAGATTTGAGACTGGTCTCAAAACTTATTTTTATGATCTTGGGCCCTAGTAAAATCAGTATTAGGGTTGAAAAGGAAACACTGTTTTAAGATGCGATGATATTGCCTCTACCTGGGAGCGAACCCGCACCATCACGGCGACCGCCCCTAGCCCTGCAATTCAGACAACGCAACCAATTGAGCTAACCAGGACAACACTACCAAAACGGTAGATTGGATAGCTCTGATATACGTTACTATCAGTGCATGACATCGGTAACGGATTATTTTACTGATAACAACACTTACTATGTGTACGGGGAGACGTTTTACGGCCGCCATGCTGCACAAACAGCGCTACTATGAATTTCAAATCATATTGCCTTAACCTAGGAACAAACCCGCACCGTCAAGGCGACAGCGCCTTGTCCTGCAATTCCTAGAACGCAACAAATTAAGCTAACCAATAGCGTTTTTTTTTCTTCTTCATATAGAAAAGGATTGTGCTAAATTAATGATCGTCAAAAGTGCGAACACGTCGTACGGATTTGCAAGTTTATTATTACGCTAATAATCTCATGAAAGCACATACGAATATATTCAATCCTTACTCGGCTAATCAAGTCACGAAGTCACTGCACGACGACGAGTGTAAATGCACCGTAACAATTAATCCCACTTTACTGGTAGCTATTTCAAAACATCTCGAAGTAACAAGCAATTAATTAAGAATTATGTTGACAGTTGATATGGTTCTGAAAAAAATAACTTATCGATTTCGTCGCAGCGGTAATTCCTGAGTTGGCGGACAGATAATTTGTATTATTTTACAATATTTGTTATTCGTTAAAACACTGACGCTCCCATACATCTAGAAAATGAGAGAAAATAAGCCAAGCTGTTTGTTTATTTATTTCATAAGAGTCACAGGTGGTCGAGTAATTGTATTTACAATGTGTACGTTCATAATCACATATTTAGTAATTTGTGGAAATTTTTCTGAACGAAATCTAGTTGGTTATTGTTTATGTAATGGTAATGTTTGACTATGCGTGGAAATTGTAATGTGATGGTATCTTGCGTGGGTAAGGACCAAAGGTGGCAACTGCTGGAATAAATTTTTTACTGTTTCTCTTAATTATTTTGCGTTTTTTTTTTTCAGGCGAATGTACTGAAATTCTGCGTGAGAATTGATCACTCAGAAAAATATTTTGTGGACATTAATGGGGCGAATAACGAAAGAACCTTTTTTAACGTTCAGGCGAATTTTTGATTAAATACAAATACATGTAATGGGTCATTGACTTTGCTTCGATTAGTTAAACATTCATTCCGCTAATTCTGTCAATGCGAATATACCATTTGCGAATCTGGCGTGAAAATTCATCCCCGCGAAATCAAATGATACTGCAGAAGTCGCCGAAGCATATTATTATCCACATTTTAAAATTTTATTTCAGAGGTTTGTGACTAAACTTATCCCGGCTAACTCAGTCGGTAGCGTCTACGGAGTGATAAGGCAAGGCGATCCCGGCTATCTCAGTCGGTAGCGTCTACGGAGTGATAAGGCAATGCGATCCCGGCTAACTCAGTCAGTAGCGTCTACGGAGTTATACGGCAAGGCGATCTTGGGTAACTCAGTCGGTAGCGTCTACGGAGTTATACGGCAAGGCGATAACGCCGTTCTGTACGGTTTCGATTCCCAGACACTATCATTTTTATGTTTGAATACACAAGAAATGTCCCAAGAACTGCTAGCCATAAAGAAAATAGGGTTACCCTAACCCTAAACCCTAATGCATAAATATGAAAAAAAGTCTATCCGCATGAGGAAATGACTTTCTTTAATATCTAAAAATAGAAATAAAGTATATTCAGCTACTGAAAAGTTCGTATGTTTCAAATTACTTCTCTTTAAATAACATTAAGCAACTAGAAAATGTAACATGTTTTCTGACATTTTAGCAGCTGTTGAGATTAGAAATAGCTAATATTAAATGAAAAAAAGGGGGCTAAGCTTTGTGAATATGTTCACGATGTCTAAGGAGCATGAATGCAAGTTTCATGTTACTGAATATATTTTATTGAGATATGTTTTGGTGTTGTTCAAAACAGAAAATGACACATGATTTGCATTAGCCTCTGCAAGTTGGAGAACTTACTACTCGACGTCTTTGCAGGTGTGTTGAGTGCGGGAAGGTAACCATATTGAATGTAAAGAAAAGAACCTATGAAGTTGATAGATCAATGTGAGTCATCTACTGTAAAAATATTGCAGTCGTGGACATTCAAAATTTTGTTTTTTTTTATGGAAACTAATATATTACTCAAAATTTGATAACGGCCACTTTCGTAGTCTGTATGTTTTCCCGTTATAGTTTAACATTCGTGTTTCAGTTCAATAATTTCACTCATATGACTTATTCATCGGTGTTTATCAAATGAACCATACAAACAAAACTTAAGGTAGAATAAACTGGTCAAACATTAACATTAAAAATAAAAATTACAGACTACAAAAGTTGCCATTATCAAATTTTGAGTAGTATATATTGTGAAGGCAAAATTTCGTGGATTTTATAAAGCAACATCAAACATTTTAGCAAAATTAGCGAATGGTCTCGACATAAATACCGGATAATACTTGGCAGATCTGTCCGAAAAAACAAAACAAAAACACAACAATATTAAAACCGCTCATTCAGACCATCCCAAAATCAAAACAACCTCTATAATAAGAACTTCTTGTCAAACCCTTTTGACATACTGGCACTATTTTCTACCCCAAAATTCAGACCCCCCTCTAATAAGAACTTTTGTCTAATCCCAGAGGTGGTCTTCAAAGCGAGGTTTCACTACCAAAAACAATTATCTCCACAAATAGTAACAAATGTCAGTAGTAGAAGTGAGAATGGTTCAAGTACACACTTGATCAGTTGGAAAGTAAATAAATTCAAGTTTTAAAAAATCAATAAGTTAAACAATCATGTTGAAAACAATAAGTTAAAAATCGATAAAGATAAATTATACAATCAATAAGTTTAATAATCATGTAAAATATCAAACAGTTAAAAAATGAACAAGCTAAAATCATGTTAAAAATCAATAAGTTATAAATATCGATAAAATAACCAATAGTAGACACGAATGACAACACGGGATCGAAATCGAAAACACGAATTTAACATGGGCAGAGCACCTTCTTGCAACGACTGTAAGACTATTGATAATTGAGTTTCTTCTTAAACAGTTTTTGGTATTTTTGGTATTTTTGAACCAGAACGTCTGGAAGACAAAATATCAAATCTGAATATTTATCATGAACATTTTGTTAATCCGAAATCTATCAAATAATCCGTGTGTGGGTCGAGTTAAAGATAGAGCTCAATATTTCTCGTGATATTGGGCTTGACATTAAAGAACTGTGGACGTGTCTATCTCCGGAAAGTGAGCTTGCCAACCATCAATTACAAACAGTTCTGATTGGTCGGTATTTGTGTATGAGCTTCAACCTAGTTCCATCTAAAGCAATTTAAAATGATTACACAGCGACAGCATGCTTGAAATAAAGTGTTCTGCATAATCATTGCCAATAATCCTGAGCAAAATATGATTAATTAGAAACGATAGGAATTTTATTGAATATCCGTCTTTTGCATTTGTAGGATGTCGAATGCCTATAAATGGTTTTGTAAGAAGGGTGAAGCTCCATAGCGCAACAGAAATCGAGACTATTAAAAATCGAGTCTATCAAACAACCTGTCAACATTAAAATGTATTTTGGCGATACAATTCAATATATGAATGAAACAAGTCAATCTGTGAGCTAGTGCCCACTAGTGATAGACCTGCTTTGAGAAATATGACTTATTAATAAAGATGCCTTTTGGTTTATACGATGCACCAATAAAGTAAAAAGATTCCCTTTGGTTTATGTAATGCACCTATATATTACAAAAAAAATTTCGCTAAGCAGGGAGTAGAGGAGCAAGGAGCATAACTCGCTTTACAACATATAGGACTATAGGATAAAGCAAAATGCAAAATATCAGGCTGGTGCATGTTATAGTTGCTGAGAAAACTGCGACGGAAATTTTGTAACGGACGAACGAACAGAATCACGGATGGCCAAGGGTGAAAGAGTAAACCCTCTCTTCTTCGAAGCGGGAGTCTCTTCTTTGCCACCGTAGTTCATTTTACAAGTAATGAAAACACATAACAAAATATGAGATTTTAATGAAAAAATAACACATGAACATTTAAAAACTATGTATATAAACATCAACGGACCAATAAACATACATTCAAGTAATCATGCCTATGTTTAGGGTATTTTGTTTCGAATAATTGTAAAAACATTTTTGAAACAATCTACGTTGCCAATTACACGAAATAATATCTGATTTTCGTATCAACAGACATAATTTTAGAAGTTTTATTGTCTAAGTAGTGATGTCTGGGTCATAACAAATTCAGGAATTATTCATTGTAAATGATCGAACTGTTTATAAATTGTGTTTTTGTGGTCATGATAATATTAACCCTAAGATTAAGAATAGGTTTTTATGACTGGTTATTTGTGGCCATGATAATATTAAACCTAAGATAAAGAACAGGTTTTTATGACTGTTTTTGTGGCAATGATAATATTAACCTAAGATAAAGAACAGGTTTTTATGACTGGTTATTGGAGACAATAATAATATTAGCCCTAAGATAAAGAATTGGTTTTTATGACTGTTTTTTTTGTGGCAATAATAATATTTACCCTAAGATTAAACGGGGATTAATAACTGGTTATTTGCGACCTATGTGGTAACTCTACTAACCCTAAAATAAAGAACCGGTTTTAAATGACTGGTTATTTTCGGCCTTTGTGGTAACTCATAACAACTATAATCTAAAGAACCGGTTTTGAATTTCTGGTTATTTGTGGTCATAGTGCTGATTCATATTAACTAAAAATGAATAGAACAGTTTTAAATGACCGGTTTGACAAGTTAAAAATAAAAATTTAACCCGAGTATTAAACTATATAAGCATTTGTACATTGTGCTACATATGCTTTGAATTCTCTAACAATGATACACAATCTGGGTTTAAACAATATAATAAAATAGATTAGCAAGAAACCTTGAAAGCCAACGAACAGGGTACCAAAATATTGCAGGCTCGGTTTGGTTGAACTTGTTCATGAGCAGTAATGGAAGTGCATAAATGCCGTCTAGCCCCAGTGGACATCTTTGAATAATCAATATTATACGTGTTTGAGATAATTTATTTTCTACCATGTGAAACTTTAAATATTCCTAAGTTAGCGTCAGCTATTTAGCACAACTACAATACAAAATATAATGTGAAATGAAATTCATGCGTTTGGTCTAAGACAAAAAAAATATCTGCAATTGCATAACGAACATTTTTAATGCGCGTGTGAACGCGTGTGTTCCATGTTTACAAGAAATTTCATAATTACGAACAATTGTCATTAATTCTGGTGAAAACACCATTTACTAGCAAATCCTTAAGTCTAAATACATTAAACTAGACATTTAACTTGTCACTTAAGCATCATTATCGACCGCCGACGATTAACGTTTAAACTCATTTTCTCTGCGGTATGTCTATATATAAGTTATTAAATTACCTCGATATTGAGAAAAACATTCAATAATTGTCCTCCTACAATGTTTTCAACCCATCGATTATACACCATTTTAAATAAAAGAGTACAAATATTATCGAGTTACTTTTTTTTAGGTCCCCAAACTCACTAACAGGGCGGTTATTAATTTGTTGGTAATGGAACCTTGATAAGTCATGGACTAGTTAAGATCTCCATATTAAATCAATCTTATTCGTTGACAGAGTGAATCATGCAAACTACCGCTGACAGCCTGACAGCAAAAATGTCTAAATTCAGATTTGATAACATTGTTTATATTTATGTTAAATTGAACTAAAAACGAAATTGATAATATCAAATCAGGGTGAAAAAAATGTGCAGCCAGACCAGGACTCGAACCATGGGCATTTCGCTTACAGGGCGAGTGCTTTCCCGATTGAGCTATAAAGGGTCTCTTAAACATCTTCTACCCAGAAAGTGACTAGATTTGTACCGCGACATATTCCCCCCTCCCACAACTTGAAATTTCGTCCTCGTCGTTTTCCAGAGGATACTTTATATAAACAATTGCATGCGTCTTAGACTAACTATGCAATGCTGCCGCGGTCCCCGTGGGCGCCAAATGTCACAGGGTGAGAAAGAATGTGCAGCCAGACGGGACTCAAACCCGCAACCCCCGTGCTCCCCCAACTGAGCTATCCGAGCCGCTTTCACATCTTCTCCCCAGATAGACAAGATTCCTACCGCGACATTTCCGATACAATTGTTGGAAATCCCTAAGTCAAATACGCTCCAATAAGGAAGTGTGAAATTAGTTCTTGGAATCACCTGAGTGCTAAACAAAGCTTAGGCCACATTTTTGGGGCACTTTACACGCAGATCAGTGCATAACACTTAATCAAATATATCCGACCGTTAACATATTCGTGCACGCGTATTTGCCGAAAACAAGAAAATAACACTTAATCAAAGATCCCTGGGCATTAACATATTCGTGCGCGCGTATTTGCCGAAAACAAGAAAATAACACTGAATCACAGAGACCCGACCATTAACATATTCGTGCAATGGTATTTTCCGAAAACAATCATAAATAAACCATATCCAACCAATGTTATAGAAGTGCCAACAGAACACCACCTTCCCCCCCAAAAAACAACCAACAACACAACAACAACAACAAAAGCCCAAATGCATTTTAAGTCTAGGGGAGTCTAAGATTTTTCTTACCTATTAACCTTCCCTTTCTTATCTAAGAGTCTAGTTCAACAACAGACATTATTGACAATTGTGGAGAAATTGGCGGTGTGGTTATTCATCAATTAGTTTATAATGACCCAATTTGACGCCTACAGCCATTTTGCCTGAGGCAATAATTGTATACTAAACACGGAACAATACTCAATTGTTGAACATAATTCATATAGACATTTAAACATTCTCTGGTTTGAAATACATCAATGTAGATTTTATATACAGGTAATTTGATAAACGTAATGCAGCTAGGATATCATCAACGCGAGCAATCTACCGTGTATTCTACCAAAAATATTTATTCCAGAACTTGAGCCTGCCCAGCCAGATTGGTGCAACCCTACCAAATAATTTTAGACCGAGACTTAAGCCTGTCCCTTAATAGCAATAGCCGGGGCAGCCACCCTCATATCCTAACAAAAAAACTTTCGACCGGGACTTGAGCAACCTCATACCTAGCATGCGAGAGATCCCAAGTTCAATCCTTGGTTTAGGCGTGAAATTTCCAGAACCCTTGTTACAAATGGCGCCCGACAAGGGACCTGGAATAACGCCTAAAAGGTAACCTTCCAGGGATGTTGAAATACCTCGAGATCACTTTAAAATGAATCTCTTGTGATTTCGAGTTTTCGAGGAGGTGTATGTAACCCGACTACGGTCGAGTCATAGACTCATTACCGCACTTGTACTATCTCGCCATAGAGCTTAGTCAGTTGACTCTATAGAGGAACGAAAGAAAACGATGTTAAGTCCCGCTAGCGGTTGCCTCTAATGTGAATGAAACAAAAGATGCAAATGTAAAATCCTGCTAGCGGAAGGGTTCATGTCAGTTGCATCTAATGGGAATAAAACAAATGATGTAAATGTAAAATCCGGCTAGCTGCAGGAGTCCAATTCAGTTGCCTCTAAAGAGGGATGAAAAAATCCAATGATAAAAGTAAAATCCTGCTAGCGGAAGGGTCCATGTCTCTAAAGCGCGGAATGCACAATTCACAGGTAATCTGTGTTGATTTTTAAACACTTTGTGTGGGGGCGATGTGTTCACTGTTCAATCCCTACTTAACGTGCATGCTTTCGTATTTAAATCAAGGGGGGTCTTTAATATGTATTTAAAGTTAAATATATGCTTCTTCTAGCTTTATTTTCTTGTGGTTTCTTTATTTTATATTTTAAGAGTTCTAAATGTTTAGTTAAAGAAACTTTTATATTCACATTTCAGAAGATTTAATAGTCACATTTAAGTTGATTTTATAGTCACAGTTTAGTAGCTTTTAATGTTACATTAAGTTGATTTTATAGTTATATTTAAGTAGTTTTTGTTGTTACATTTAAGTAGCTTTTATAGTCATATTTAACTAGCTTTTATAGTCACATTTAAGTAGCTTTTAAAGTCACATTTAAGTAGCTTTTATAGTCACATGTAAGTAGCTTTTATAGTCAAATTTAAGTAGATTTATAGTCACATTTAAGAAGATTTCATAGTCACATTTAACAAGCTGTTAAAGTCACATTTAAGTAGCTTTTATAGTCACATTTTAGTAGATTTCATAGTCACATTTAACAAGCTTTTAAAGTCACATTTAAGTAGCTTTATAGTCACATTTAAGTAGCTGTTATAGTCACATTTAAGTAGATTTCATAGTCACATTTAAGTAGATTTCATAGTCACATTTACCAAGCTTTTAAAGTCACATTTAAGTAGCTTTATAGTCACATTTAAGGAGCTGTTATAGTAACATTTAAGTAGCTTTTATAGTACATTTCAGTAGCTTGTATTGTCATTTTAAAAGTTGATTTTATAGTCATATTTAACTAGCTTTTATAGTCACATTAAAGTAGCTGTTATTGTTACATTTAAGTTGATTTTATAGTCACATTAAAGTAACTTTTATAGTCACTTTAAAGTAGCTTTTATAGTCACATTTAAGTAGATTTTTAGTCACATTTCAGTAGATTTTATAGTCACATTTAAGTAGATTTAATAGTCGCATTTAAGAAGCTTTTATAGTCGAATTTAAGTAGCTTTTATAGTCACATTTAAGTAGATTTTGTAGTCACATTCCAGTAGATTTTATAGTCACATTTAAGTGGATTTTATAGTCGCATTTAAAAAGCTTTTATAGTCACATTAAAGTAGCTTTTATAGTCATATTTAAGTAGCTTTTATAACCACATTTAACTAGCTTCTATAGTCACATTTAAGTAACTTTTATAGTCACATTTATCTAGCTTTTATAGTCACATTTAAGCTCATTTAAGTAACTTTTATAGTCACATTTAACTAGCTTCTATAGTCACATTTAAGCACATTTAAGTAACTTTTATTGTCACATTTAACTAGCTTTTATAGTCATATTTAAGCACATTTAAGTAACTTTTATAGTCACATTTAACTAGCTTTTATATTCACATTTAAGTAGCTTTTATAGTCACATTTAATTTGCTTTTACAGTAACATTTAAGTAGCTTTAACAATCGCATTTAACTAGCTTCTAAAGTCACATTTAAGTAACATTTATAGTCACAATTAAGCGAATTTAAGTAACTTTTATAGTCACATTTAAGTATCATTTTAGTCACATTTAAGTAGCTTTTAAAGTCACATTTAAGTAGCTTTTAATTTCACATTTAACTAGCTTTTATAGTCACTTTAAGTTGCTTTTATAGTCATATTTAAGTAGCTTTTATAGTCACTTTAAGTAGCTTTTATAATCACATTAAGTAGCTTTTATAGCCACTTTAAGTAGCTTTTATAGTCATTTTAAGTAGCTTTTATATTCACTTTCAGTAGCTTTTATAGTCACTTTAAGTAGCTTTATATCACATTTCAGTAGCTTTTATAGTCATATTTAAGTTGATTTTATAGTCATATTTAAGTAGATTTTATTGTTACAATTAAGTTGATTTTATAGCCGCGTTTAAGTAGCTGTTATAGTCACATTTAACTAACTTTTTAAGTCAAATTTAAGTAGCTTTTATTGTTACATTTAAGTTGATTTTACAGTCACATTTAAGTAGCTGTTATAGTCACATTTAACCCCCATGTAGAATGAGTCACGTGAGTGGCGTCACGTCTTCAAGTCTCTGACGTAATATATTCAAGTTAGTGACGTCATTTATAAAAAAGGTTTGCGTTAGGCCTAATGTCAATATTTCAGCATAAGGAAAATTAATTAATTTGTATACATTCACAGAAAAGTTATGAACAGTAAAAGGTATGCAAGAAAAAGTATCTTGCATGAGACATTCGGTAAAGATAGAAAAAATTTGTCACTCGACAGAGCCTCGTTCCCGCAAAATAGTTAACTCTCGGTGACAGATTTTTCCATCTTCACCTCACACTCATGCATGATACTTATAATCTTTATTCAGTAACCATTTTGTGTTATATGCAGGGATATGTTACTATATGTGTTTGGTTCAACTTCATGCACTGCTGGAATTGCGGCATTCCAGAAAGCCGATACATCATTTTTATTTTTCCAGACATCGGAAATCGAAATACAGGTTTTGCTTCCACAAGCTATTATTCTATATTTAGTACCCAGGATATTTATAGTTTCATGATCATACCCACTAGGAACTTCTTCTACTTTCCTATTTACTTATTTATTTCCTGAATGATGGTTTTGTGTATGTATATTAGAATTGAAGGTCTCATTGAAATTAAGCGATTTTTATCTTGAAGTTATTTTCTTATTGAGTAACCTTCGTTAAATAAAATTATTTTTACTACTTTTATTGAGTTTGCATTGCGGCATTCCAGAAAGCCGATACATCATTTTTATTTTTCCAGACATTAAATTACCAGTTCCGTGGTGAAGATATTTCAGCTTTTTCTTTAACAGTTTGATTTGCAGTTTTTTGTTTTTCTTTAAGTCTATGTTTATATGTTTACATTCTTTTAAATTAATATACAGTCAAAACCTGCATTAGCAGCCACCTGTCTTAAACAGGCAGTTTGAATATATCCTACACTGGCATTTTGTTCAAATGTTTACCTGTCTTAAACAGCCACCTGTATTAGGCAGCCACTTCTTAATACAGGTTTTACTATAAATCTGTAAAAATCGAGTGGTTGTTTGTTTATTTACCCAGGGAACTCCGGATAACGAGGTAAGTTTTCTTGTTTGGGCACACTAGAACCTGTTATGAACGCAATTAATAAACGACTCTTATGCTGAAACAATCCTTCAAGGCTGTTTTGCAACCTAGAACCTGGTTTAAACCGCCAGTGGTAAATAACTAGTGTTTTTGCAACTGACTGCAAACTAATCATTGTATATCCATGCACTCTTCTCCTCTCTTCTTTTTTGCCCTGTGGGAGGCTGTTAACTGATTATGGCCATTCCCGATGTGCATTTTCACTTTTTTTATTTTAATTAAAATTCAGGTAAGACAAAGGGGGTGCTGTGTGCATGCATAAAGGTTTTATTAACCTCTCAGTCCCCTTCTCTTTATTACTATTGTACGTTTCCAATGCGATAACAAATTCCTTGTCCGTGTTCTTATATGTCGTTATCACTACTACATGCATTTGAGCCTGTTTCTGTCAAAATGACACTTAGGCCACTATAAAAGTGTTATATATCTCCAATGAATTATTAAAATGTTGAGAGTAGAACTTGTTTACTTGTCATTAACAATATCAGTTTTTAAAATCAAAACAGGTATCATTTAAATTTGACTAACAAACACTTGATGTAAGGCTAGTAGAGAATAAGCACCCAACAATTTTAAGAATGTGATAAGGGTCATTTTGTCAGAGACTTGCTCAAAATTTTAAATTGTGTTTCACAGTGAACCCTATCTTTTAAATGGGGTGATCTTTTTAGTCACAAAACTACTAAAGGGGACGTTTTGCAAATGCATGCTTAGAAGTTAACGAAGTTCATACTGGATAGATCAATTTATTCATACTAAAACAAAAAAAAAACTTACACAAGATTTGGGTCACTCATCAAATTTTCACTGAGCCAACTGTCTTGGTGTGCCTCAGCGTGGTAACGGACCTGAAGCGACCCAACAAGCCGACCAAGCTTTCCATGAATCAGATGATATATTAGAGTGACCTACGTACACACTTTATAGTCAAGTTTATAAAAAAGTGAAATATGCCTATCTGGAATGGCCACATACAGCAAAGCAAAAAAGTTTATAAAGAAAATAATAGGGGTATGCTAACGGAATTACGGACACCTTTGGGGAACCAGCAGATGGGTGTGTGTGTGTGTGGGGGGGGGGGGGGTCATAGCCACTACAACAGATTTGGCCAGATCGATCGGACCAATCGGACCAGTAACAGACAGACAGACAGGCGGACGGACAGACATATAAAATAAAACATACAAACACTTATTATCCCTTTTCATCTAATTTCAAAAAGAAACTGACACAACCCCGAAACTTTATTTATTTATCCAGTATACTGTATAGTAACATCATATACAAACGGTCGGTTTACATAATTTAAGGCTTATACTTGTATCTTCTTCCTTTAATGTGTATGTGTCCTGTTTTGATCGTTCTTTTGATCCTGCGTTCAATGTTTATCAAACAATATTAACGATTCACCATTTATTATAAACACTGATGACTAAAACGAAGTTGTAAATAAAATATATTCACAAAATCATTCCATTATCTAATCCAGTAAAGCACACGAATAAAAATATCACAAATATAATCAAGATATTCCGTGCCGAATTATTCTATATTTTCTCTAAAAATCTGTTTTCTCCCGCTAAATTAATTTTCTGCACACAAATATCCTGTAATACACCCCCGACAATAGTTGTTTTCAATCATCGATCCCAGAAAATCCTAGTTCTTTGACCTAAATATTCCAATATCGATATTTCTTCTTTTATTATGTGCTAATTCTCAGCTCCTAGGTTCTATCTTTAGTATTGATGTGCTATATGCGTACGTCAATTCCACTCGCAATCCTCAGACATTCTTCATTTGACGCGCTGACGATTCGACAGCTTCCATGGGTTAAAATTAGAAACAGATGTTATAACCAATCGAAACGTTCGTTACATTTTCAGTAGAGCGCTTCTATACGGAGTGACGTTATTCATCATCAGCGATGACGTAGGGTGTTTCCCGATACTAGTAGTAGTATGTAGTAAGATATATATACTCCGAATACTAGTGAATGAAAGTCAGTGCAGTTAGATTTTTGAGAGAGTAATGTTCTTTGGACTTAAAATAACAAATATTTTATGAAATAAAATATATTCATACATGACAGCAGGAATATTAACAAAATCAAATTAAAATATTTGTGCAGCGTTAATTTGTTATTGGTGTACCATGCACATTGATAAACAAATGGTAACAGCAATGATAAATATTGAAATAAATATGTTCAGTAACATATTTAGCCTGGAAATTAACTCAGTGTGTCACAATCAAACTATAATTTAAATAAAACTGTTTACTGATGTTGAATTGGATCGAATAACTCTGGATAAACGGAGCGTGGTCCCAACCGCTAGTTCAAGTGAAATTGAAAGTAGCTTTGATAGGCCCGAAACAGGTAACTATTGTTATTTCTGATAAACTAATGTTTTAAATATTTGTTAACTGTTTTAAATATATTCTATTTTATGCCAACTTGGAGTATCTTGTTCTAGTTTATATGTGGTTGCGTTCAAAGGAGCCTGTAGGGTCATTCATTGCATTGTTTTATCATAACTTCTTATTTTTGAGTATTCTGCTATTTTTTAAATTCTTGAATATATTCTTATTTCGTGCCACCTTTAAGGTGTTTTGTTATAGTCTATTTTGTGGTTGCGTTCTTAAAGCCTGTAGGGTCATTCATTGCATTGTTTTATTATAATAACTATACTTATTTCTAAGTATTTCTGCTAAATTATTGTTTGAATCATGAATATACTCTTATTTAATGCCCCCTGTGTGTTCTGTTATAGTCTATTAGGTGGCTCCGTTCATATGAGTATCTACTGTAGACCCATCGATTGCATTGTTTTATTATAATACCTTAATAATGTACTTCTATCACAATAATACTTGAAACTTACATAGCTGATATGTTTATAGAGGGTTCTAATTAATAATGCTTCTTAAAGTGTATTTGTTTTTTTGCTAAAAATCACGCAAAGGGGTACAATTAAGTATTTGTGTAATTTTTACTTTTTGTTGAAAACCAACTCTGAATAAAGCGTTAAATAGTGCTGATATAACTTGCAATTATTTACAATTATTTAAAGTAAAAATATAGCACATCCAAACCAACTTAAGTAAATAAATAAAACATGTATACATTGTATCTATAAAAGCTAAACATGACACCTTCTATTTTACTTTAATTAAACATTAACAACAATTAAAATACAAAATGAAGAAAAATAAAACAAAACTATAAAGCTAGAAGAAGCATATATTTTTATGCATATAACTATAAATACATGTAAGAAGCACTCACCCCTTGATATAAATTTGTAAAATATAAGCATACATGTTTAGTATTGACTAAACAGTGTACACATGTGCCTTACCTGTCTACTACAGAATAAATTATAAATTGTAATATTTGAAAACAATTTATATTTTCGTCCATGAACATGAACATGATACATGAACAGGGTGGCGTGAAACATTATGGTAGGTGGTTTATCATTACCAGAATATTTAGTATGTTAGAACTTATTTACTTTAATGTAAAATGAATAAAACATCATAGAATCTTAAAGATTTCACTTTTAATATTAAACAACAGAGCAAAACGTTATTTAAAAGTACTTAAATATACCTATTTCCGTGTTAATGCACTTTCATGACTATAAAGATGTATTATTTTTTGTTTACTATAGGAACCGTAGATTAAATTGTTTAAATAATGTAATATGAATCTAACTTCTGGCCGATTTATGCCCATGCTGGTCTTTAAATGTCAAATGATTTTTGTTTGTAAATAAAGGTTCAATTAGATAGGTTTAGTTTCAACTTTTTTATTTTTCATCCATTGTGAAACTAGTTATTCTAACTTATATAAATCACGATCGGTGACTGCTTCCTGGGTTAAAAAAAAACGTGTACTAGCGTCGGAAGTGGTTTAGGGAGTCTGCAGATGAATTCTATCCCGGTGGGATTCGAACCCGCAATCTCATGATGTGGAATGCAACGCTCTACCCCTAAATCACTGTTCCTTTGAATACATCCACTGATATTCTGTAGTTGAAATTAATACTTCAATAATTTAACGACGCATATACCCAGCCTATTGTCCTATCAATTTCTTCTTTTATATTTCTATTTACAATAGACAACACTTGCTTGGATAAGAGTAAACTATATTATTTATAAGCATTTTGGCTTGCATATTAATCAAATATATTATATATAAGCATTTAGCTAATGGCTTCCATATTAACATAATAAACTGTTTATAATCTCTTTGATAAAGTATTACGTAAAAATATATTTTGGACATTTTATTTTTCAATTACTTTGATTCTTGAATTTTAATTGCACAAATTTTTTGAATGACATGTTAATAAACGGTTTTAGCTGTAGGGGTCTGTAATAAGTCAAAGACACAAAAAGTATCAGTAACAATAACAGCGTAGCTTTATGTATCCCGGTTCAGAGTTCTACAGACTATAGACATTGCATTATGTTTTATATTCTGAAATGAAATATTCGTATTGGTATATCCCGGTTCAGAAGATATCAAAGTATTCGCTAAACCAATCAATGTACTAAATGTATAAAAACCTATTAAGTACCAAGTGGCGGAGTTAGGTTTCGTACTTATCGGGCCAAGCTGTCGGGTTTATTCAGGATTCGTTGTCAGGGACACCGCCAGCCAAAGGTTCAGCGCATAACTAACGTATCACCTTTTACTTTCTTTACGAAATACGTCAATAACAGCACTGAGATCACAGATCATATTGAAGGGAACAGGCTTTCAAGATTTTTTACATCGCTTATAGTGTTATTCCATCTAACACTAAGTGATTATTTTGAGGTAATCTCTAAATTCATTCATATTTTAGTTTTGTTGGAGTAAACTAACTGACCTGTGTTTAAATTTCACATGAAGGCCAAACTGATTATGTTTTTATTTATTTTTTTTACGCTCTGTATTTAATTTACTGTCAATAACTATAATGAGACATGACACTCGCATTAATTAAAATATATAAGTTGATTTTTATGAGAGAAATTCCATGTTTTTTTTTCAAATATGGGGAGAAAAAAGGAAAGAACCAGTTTTTGGTATTTTATTAGCAAATGGGAAAGAAAGGTATGATCTTGTTAACGATGACGAAGAAAACTGTGTCAAATTATGTCATTTATTTCCTTAAGTAACAAATAACAACAACAACAACTTACTCAAATTTAATGGATACTACGAACAAGAAAACTGTGTCAAATTATGTAATTTATTTACTAAAGTAAAACAACAACAACAACAACATCTGAATTAATTCTTTAATATATACTATAAAATTCAATAACAATTCTTTTATCCGTATCGTACTTTCCAATTTACCAATAAAACACAGATTTGTGGGGGATGACTTCAAAACAAACAAATTATTTAACACCCGATAATGATTATGAATGATCATTTTTTGCATCCCACGTAATAAAACGTTTTCTTTTGTGGCAAACAAAGATGTGATATGAAAATAGTATGGTGTAGTAGAGCTCATGGTTAATATTATTGATTTTACCCTCTCTTACTCCAGCAATGTACGATAGAATCTGTCGCTATGACGTCATAGCAGCGAATCTCTGCTATGAAAATCCAGTTTTAATTATCGGTTTCTAATATTAGCAACGGCATGACGTAAGACGGAATTTCTTTGACTGCGTTCTCAAGGTGCTTTGTCAAAAATAGATTATTGGTAATCGCACTAATTCTGTGTTACTGTTCGCCTGCGACGGCGTTTATTTTTCGAATTAAACGTGTGACGAAACTGGTTCGCACTACTGTTAATTCAGAAGACAGAGGAGTGGAGAGCTGATCTATGAACTGTTCGAGGGATCGTACATATTATCTTCTAAAAACTTACAATTTCTGATATTTTAGAGACGATAATGATCGTGTTGTTCGGATAATAACGCGTCAGTGAACTAGAGTTTTGTGTTGCGTTGCTTCATAAATAGAATAGGAGAAATTGGTTGTTTTAGGTAATTTAGAACAAATTACGGTTATTATAATCGTGGATGTCTTATAAAATTATATTGCTTGCGCTTATGATCCTTAGTTGTTATCACAATGCTGGCCGATGACGTACGCTAAATACGTCCCCGAGTGTAAATTGTAATTAAAATTAAAAATATTAGGGGCTAAAATGCAATAAAACTGTACTAATGCAGTGAACTAAGATACGAAAAAAGCCATTTTCTGCTTAATAAATAGGAATCTTTCCTATGTGGTAACTTCTTAAGTTTCAAGCTCCTATCCCCCTGCCCCAAATCCCCTCCCCAAAAATGGCAATCGCCCCTTTGAATCCCAAATTGTGCGCACAATTAAAAAACCTAGCAGAAAATTTTAGGTTTTAAAAAGATTCAGGGTTTGTTTTTGGATTATTCTTTATCTGGTGTCAGTTATCAATGAAATTTAATAACAGAATTGGGACTAGCGACTTTCAAATCAGCAACACATCTGCGATCCTTTAGACAACGGTTTTGTTCCTAGTTGACACAAAGTGCGAATAATTTGTTTTCATTGGCAAAGCAACTTGTCATTGATTCATAAATTTTGGCGCGGAAATGTAAACTGTTTTCATAATAAATTACGCGCTTTCAATGAGAATTAGCCGAGTATTTATTTAGGCAGTTATAACAATAGACTCTCACCATCCAATTAAGAACCAGTGTTAAGCGATACGATTATTTATCCTATGTCTGTAAACCCTGATAAATAACCACCAGCGGGATCACACAAGGGTATCCGACGCAAGCCCCACTTTATTGTCCTTACACCTGTTTTATGTCAATATAAAAAACTTACAACTATAAATCAATTTGCTTAAATTTATGACGTCATTTCGGATAGTTGACGTCAATCTTTGAAATGACGTCATAAATTTGAGCAGACGACATTACTGATATATGCATTTCGCGGTAAAAATACCATTTTATTGTCAAAATGTGTAACAAAATCACATTTTAGTTATAAGAAATTGATTTATAGTTGTAAGTTCTTTCTAAAATTATTAAAAACTAAAATATCACTAAAAATGACCGAAGGTATCTTTTCCCGTGACGTGCCCCAATATTATAGTAGTACAATGAATATTAACCACAACTGAGGATTTAAGTATGCTACCATGAACTGTGAACAGGCAGCTTTAAATGATTTCATTTTACGGTTTTGTTTCGGTTTGGTTACGCTCAGAAAGTGCGCCTCCTCTCTAATATCGGAATTTGGTTTCACCACCGATAGCATGATATCACACACTATTAGTTATATTGTTAATGCATAGCAAATAGATGCGACGTTGTCAGGGAAACAACACGAAGAATATTATGGCGTAAACTCCTCCTGAGAGTTGCTTCCCTTTACTTTGATTCTTGAACACGTTTTGGGTAACATACAGAAAATAACGCGAGACCGAGCGTTCAATACATAAATATAGATAGAAAAGTAACTAAAACAATTCCAGTATAACAAAGTATTTTTGGAAACATTGACAAGCGTCTGTTGTCATCAGAACGTTTATAAATCTGACATTTAGAGGTATGGACAGGTGCCGAAATTTCTGCACTCAATTCAGGCTAGGGGGTACACGTGTGTTAAATATCCGTAGTTGATGTGAAAACGACAATAGATCCCGTCCCAAAGCTGGCGTTTCGACAAAATGTTTATATATGATTTGCAATTGTTCGACAAAATGTTTATAAATGATTTGTAATTGTTTACGTTACATAATTTAATGTTTGGAAACAATACACGGTTATATCATGGGAACGGAAACGCTCCATACCGAGTTCAAATTTCTGTCGAATAAAAAGCGATATGCATGAGGGTATTATTGAATTTAAACAATGGGTGTTTGCAAGGGGGTAAGTAGTTACTTTTTTTGTTTCGAAGCTGCTTATTCACAGTATGGCGGAAAATAGCCTGGCACCAGCTAGATGGTTATTTAAAAACAAAACAAAACAACAAATACCTATTATCTCTTTTTTAATTTCATTTCATTTTCTTTTTTCTGATATGCTGAACCATCCTATGTTCTGGGAGATAATGGAAGTATAATGTATATCTTTAGGTACCTGCAGGAGTTGCTTTTCTTGGAGGTATTGACGATTATTGTATAAGTGACATGAGAATATATAACAGAACATAGGGACGGGAGCCAGTCCAGGAGGAAAACTTCAATGTCTCACATGGAGTTAATATTTATTATAATACTAAAATATTATTGTGCCTATAAATGACTGATCAGGATCGAAAGTTTGGACTACTCAGTACATTTAACCCTTTCCTCCTCAGACACACCTTTATTGCGTGGGCGAACAGTTTAGATCCAGATCAGCCGGCACATCCGTGTCGTCTGATCAGGATCTAAACTGTTCGCTTTTTTATTCATTATGTTATTTCTGACCAAAATGCGACCAGTGCAGATCCTGATCAGACGGCACGGAAGTGGATCTACACTTGACGCACATGCGTAAAAATGCGTATATATGGAGGAAAGGGTTAAGAACCTGTTCTGAGAAAATTTTACTGCGATAATATCGCTATAGCAACTTCAGCTCTAAGGATATTCGTACGCACTTTGACTCAGTAAGAACACGGGTGCAAGTTTTCAGGCGTTTTCCTGAAATTCAGGTTTTTGTGTGTCTAAAAATGGTTGATTTTCTTTATTTTCCCTATATAAATTGACAGATTTTTAGGTTTTTCAGAATTGCACGCTTGTAAGAATATTACATCATATTTACTTTGTGTGCATGTCTTCTACAGTTTAGTTATAAATTTTGATATTTGAAGACACATAAAAGTTTTGCCCTGATACTTGTCAAGGCAACTTTAATTGACCTTTTTGCATCTGTCGTTTTATCGTTTAAAACTTGCTAGTAGTTTAGAAGAAAAGGAAACAGTTCTACTATTATCGCTAGAAATTTAGTATAATAAAGCCCACAGGGACCAGGTTTCAGCGAAAAATACCTCCAAATAGTTAAGTTAAAAATTTTGACCGTACTAATATTACTGAAAGAGTGCGCATCCGCAATGTATTCGAAATTATTCGTCAAAACCAATCCGTGATATCCCCCCAAAACAGTCAATTTACCGGATTTCCGTTGGTTTAATGGCGGCTTCGCACCCTTTCAGTAATATTGGTACTAAGACAAATTTTTCAACTTCACTATTTAGAGGTATTTTTCGCTGAAACCTGGTCCCTATGATAAAGTCTGGATTAAGAAAATATAATTGACTGAATTAACAATATTGATGTGTGTAAGTTTAAATGGAAACCAGTCGGAAAATTAAACAAACTTTAGGTAATAAGTACTGTGTTTGCACCGTTGCGGATTGTGGAGAAGCTTGAAATAGGGGCGAATAACTCGGGCAAAAAACAAAGAAGTGAAAATCGGTTTTTTGTTTAAGACTTTACAATTGTAGATACATAATGCAGGTTGTTATTTCATTAAAATAGGATTTCCTTGTATAACAAAAATTGAGACAATAATAGTAATTATAGCCTTATAATAACACACTAACCTTGTTGACTCTTCCCATAACGGCCTCAGTATGCTCATTTCAGTCTCTCTGCACGTGTTTGTTGCAAACTTAATACAAAGTCAATCCTTTCAATACCGGAAGCTGATCATCTAAGCTTGACAACTGTTATTTCTTCTAATTATACACCGCGTTCTGAAAATTGACACTTACCCGGATGAAAACGTCATTCGCGCGCGTGCCTGTTTAATTGACCAATGATCCATGACATTGGCGGACAAGGCGATCAGTGTCAAATGATTCACAATTGGCCAGTTTATCCGTGTACTTAAAATGTCGTAAAACGCGGCAGAACGCCTATTAAATGGTCCATTTACGGATTCGATTAATTTATCGCCCTACAAGTGGAGAGGACACTATATAAAAACAATTTGTATAAAACAATTTTTAATCATCATGTCATATCTTAAGGTAACAAATGTCTTCAAATAAATTATGTTGTTCATATATCCTAATTGTTTAACTTATTTTAACTAACGAACCCATCAAAGACCTGAGATAAAAATGACATTTTTTAAATGTTTCACATTATATAAATCCATCAAACGTTAAATTTAATTAAAATACTAATTTAACAGTCGACCAAATAACAACAACGATGAGAATCGAACACATATAAGTACAATATATTAGCTAAAACACTTGGAATATGATGATAAAAATGATATACGAGTATAAACTATTCATACATGAGATGAATATGATATTAAATATAATTTATTCCGTTACAAACTATTAATAAATCTGATAGAATTTATTTATTTATTTACGTGCTTTAAGTCCCGTAAAACCAATATTTAGAAGCTTTTCATGCACAAAGTTGACACAAATTTTTCTTCATAGAAAATACAGAAACGCAAAGGTCAGTCTGATATTTGGAGAAATATTCCTAAATTGGTCTGATCTTTTACTTTGGACATACAAGTTACATTAGACATTTAGGGTAAAGACGGGAAAATGTCAGCAAATGTTAACATACAAGGTCTTCCCTATATAAAACTGCCCAAAAACATGAAAATTTCGGGGGTGTCTCATCACCAGTTAGTTGGAGTGAAATACAAATCACAATTCTTGAAAAATAAGGAGTTAGTGCTGTTGAAAAATAAATTCAGTTTTTACCTCACAATTCTCGGAGTATAAGGAGTTAATGTTGTTAAAAAGCATAGTTTCAGTTGCTATAGACGTTATTTTACTACATATGGTTCTTATCGTCTGTATAAGAGAGCAAACAGGCTTTCTTTCAAACCGTGAAAAGTCAGAAACCATGAGAAAAGAACTGGAAAGTATTACAGAAATATGTTTACTTAGATGTAAATATCTACTCCGTAAAAAGAATACGAAATTCAAAACGAAAAACTGGATAAAACACAAACAGGTAGGGTGGATAGGTTTTCATGAAATTTGAAACTTAATGAAAAGAAAGAGAGTTGAGAGGAATTGATCTTTATTAAAACAGAGAATCGTGCGTTTCAAAGTGAAGTAATAAATAGAGGGAATTTCGAAAAGCCACCGAACACAATAATATGTGGCACTGGATTTTAAAACTGTGTGTAAATTCAGATTATGGACTTGTTTATTTAAGTACGAGTAACAATAAAAAGTGAAACCAATCTCACTCTTTCACTGTCTGTAAAGTAAATATATAACTATATAACCGTTCGATGGGAAATTTTAAAATTTAATTTTTGAACAAACTATAAAAAATACGTTTAGCGGTTGTTTAAGAATACAAAAACCACTTTAAGTTAAAATACTTGTCAAAATAAAAAAGTCATAAAAATTTATGACGTCAAAAACGTCAAATTTATCACGTTAATTTTAGAAGCGAATTTTTAAAGGCATCGTTTACGTAATTTAGCCTGGTTTATTACGAAGTCCGGCTGATAATGCTTCAATTATATTCCCAAAATATTAAAAAACAAAACAAACTAAAATATAACAAATTATGTCTCTACCAGATATAATGTTTGGAAGATATTTGAAGATAATTATTACGGTTAACATAAACAAAACACACATATTATATTTAGTATTGAAATCGGACATATATATTTTTGCGTCTTTTTGACTTTGAATACGTCCTTATCCAAAGTAATGAGTAAAATAATAAATATATATATATATATATAATTGATTGAGCCTGTGCATTGACAATATTGGAAATTCATATTACTGCCCAAACCGCCTACCCCCGGGTTAAGCGGAACTCAAATTTGCACCAATATACAGTACAAGTACCACTGAACCTCCCCCGACCCCTTCCCCACACTCTAAAAGCTCCTGAAAGATCAGGAGCCATTGTTTCGCACACGTGATTTTTCCAGATTTTATCTGTTAATCGGTCAAAGTAACTTCCAAAGGCTTCGGAACACAAATACCGTCTGGATATAAAAAGTCATTATTCGAGGTCCCTAAAATGCGTCAGCAATGACAAAATAAGGAGGCGTAACTCCTGTTACATTTGCGGTCAGGAAAGCAAACTGATTTGAGAACTTCTGTGGGTGCAAGGGTATTCATTGGCATAAAATTTCGTGTATTTCCGTAAGTGTCTTACGGAAATCTGTAAGTGTCTTACGGAAATACACGAAATGTTATGCCTATGAATAAAAGTGCATTCACACTAGTACTAAAATCATTTTCTTGGGTTCTTAAATTCGTGGAAATCAAATTTATACGCAATGTTTATGTTTAATTCTTTATTTCGTGGTTGTTTTAAATTCGTGGATCGATAGGCCCACGAAATCTACGAAATATAGTTTCCAACGAATATTAAAGATCTCAAAATATGGCGCTGGTGCAGTTACATGTTCGAGTAGAAATGTGCACGAATGGATGTTGCCCAGCGTAAAGCAAATAAGCGTTGCTTGTTCTCAAGTAAAATTTATGTCAGTGTATAGACTTAAAAGTTGTGAAAATTAAGTAAAAACAAATGAATTTGTAAATAAACGCCTGCACATCAAAAGGAACAGCAACAAACAAAATAAAACAATACTGGGCATTAGAAAATAAGTTACCGAAAATATGAACCTTTGCACTGCCAAGATTAGTGGTCCAATTAGCAAATTGCCAATTTTCTTGTTTCGCTATGGGAGCCTGACATTTATGAAAACCCGTTTAGAAATTGGCAGTAATGAAAATAATATAGACGTTGATCATAATGGGACGTTCTATCAGATCGCTTCGTGACACTTTCCTAAATGTCACCGTACGTAGAAACATATGTTGACGAATAATAATTTTCACAATTTTAGTGCACGCTCAATTTAAGTGCACGCTCAGAAAAAATGGCTTCTGAATGTTAGAACAGAGTATATTAATTTCATAAAGTTTACATGATTTGGTCCGCAATTATTCAAAAGTGTTGTGGTTTAGGTATTAGGAATCTTTACAAAAATATTTTTACTTACTGGCGAAAAAATCATCAGGTTTTTAGTGTAGATTTATCAATTTTATCATCTAAATATATATTACACTGATTACTTTAATTTTGGTCATATAAACATTTATAAAACACATTTTATTTGAATGTCGGTCATAAAAATATACATAAAACACTGTTTAGTTTAATTTTGGTCATTGTCCTTTGGGGGATTGGCGTCCATTACAAGAACATGAAACAAAAACGTTCATTTCATGTTGTTTTTTAAATTCATTCTTATAGTTTAGGCATATTTTCATAGAATATATTCACGTAAAAGTTAAGTCGTATCCTTATTCAAATCTAAAAAATCATAAACCGTTTCCATGAAGATTTTACATTTAATAATACCTTTATATTTGTAAATGTATATAATTATGTATATGCATATAAAGATATAACGTCATAACTATTTTAGAATGCGTATAGAATCTCCTGTAAATAATGTGTTTGCTTTAAAAAAACGGACAATTTAGGCGTCTGGAAATAGAATAATTACTAAAAAAATACTGCAATTTTAATCCAAGAATAACCACGCCAGATCATATATTATGAATTTAAACAGATTATTGAATGTGATCCTTGGTAATTTTTATCAATACATGTAACGAATATTGTCATAAAATCTCAACAATGTGATCAAAAATCACACGTATTTTTATTTGTTTATTAGCTGATGATTTCTTATAACCCAACTTTTAATTTTTCTGCCATTAATTTTTATTTTTTATTTCATCTGGATTATTTGTTTGCGATTGTGTTTCTTAGGTTTACGTATTATATATGTTAATGTATTGAGTGTATAAATGTATATGTTTTTCATTGAGTTATAAATGTTTGGGTCATGTTCGCGTTGAGTGTATGAATGTATGTTTTGATTTACTTAGTGTATGAATATATGTGTTTGAGAATGTATGTGTTCATGTATTTGAATGAATATTTTCATGTGTTGATTCTATTAATGTTGATGTTTTGTATTGAGTATGTGAATATATGTGTTCATGTATTGAGTTTATGAATGATGGAACGTTCATCTGTTTATTGTTTTAGTGAATGAATGTATAATTTTATGTTTTGACAATATCTTTATAATTATGTGTTTACGAATGTTCATTTATTGACATATGTGTTGATATATTGAGTGTATGAATGTATGTGTTGATGTATTGAGTGCATATATGTATGTTAAGATGTATTGAGTGTATGGCTGTATATGTAGTTGTATTAAGTGTCTGAATGCATGTGCTGATGTACTGAGTATCTGAATGCATGTGCTGATGTACTGAGTGTATGAATGCATGTGATGATGTACTGAATGTATGAATGCATGTGCTGATGTACTGAGTGTCTGAATGCATGTGCTGATGTACTGAGTGTCTGAATGCATGTGCTGATGTACTGAGTGTCTGAATGCATGTGCTGATGTACTGAGTGTATGAATGCATGTGCTGATGTACTGAGTGTATGAATGCATGTGCTGATGTACTGAGTGTATGAATGCATGTGCTGATGTACTGAGTGTATGAATGCATGTGCTGATGTACTGAGTGTATGAATGCATGTGCTGATGTACTGAGTGTATGAATGCATGTGCCGATGTACTGAGTGTATGGATGCATGTGCTGATGTACTGAGTGTATAATTGTATGTGTTGATACACTGAGTGCACGTATGTATGTGTTGTTGTACTGAGTGTATGGAAGTGTATGTTTTTGTATTGGGTGTATAAATGTATGTGTTCATGTATTGGATGTATGTGATCATGTTTTGGGTATATGAATGTAAATGTTCATGTATAGGGTGTATGAACTATGTTTCCATGTTTTGGGTGTATGAATGTTTGTGTTCATGTACTGAGTATTGAATGTATAAAAGTATGTGTTCATGTACTTATTGTATGAATATATGTGTTTATGAATGTATGTCTGTTTTTATGGTATTTACGAGTTATAAACATTCAGTGAAACAAACATATTTTTTTAGTTATAATTAAAATTTTCACCGAAAGCTAAAGTGCTTAAGAACTTGTAAATCACAATCATCCAATTTCAAGTCTATGGTAAATCATTGACGACACAAAATTTATAACTTATGTATTTGTTTAAATATTTGCCCGTTTACTTAATTAAAAACAATTTTACCAAACTACATGTTTTTTATTCTTTCTAACATGAAATTAGAAAATGCTTTATAAGACATCAAATTTAAGAAGGTGTGAAAATGTTTCAGAACAAATATTGAAAGTGCATTATTTATGATCTCAAATACTGCATTTTTATATTTTGTACATTTGTTAATGAATCGACTCAAATAATTGTTTTTGTTATAAAAATATTTCATATATTTTACTTAAAGAATTTGTATATCTCGGAAACTTTTGCAACAATTTCTGAATCACTGCTGATTTCCCCAGTAACTTCATCTCAATGATTATGGCATGGAATACATTAGGATGACCAAAAAGAGTTTAAAGTCTAAACGCCCAATTTACCGTCCAATTGGATTCAGTTGGATTCGCTTCGGAATTGGATTTTATGTGCTTTGAATATTCATTAGATTGTATTAGCAACTGTCGCATGATATGGAAATATGCGAAACTAAATGTTTGAAGACAAGATCTAGAAATTCTGGTTTCTGTTTAAAAGGGCTTATTAAAGACTTTAACGTCAGAAAAATGGATGTTGCGTGATCGGAAATTTTGAGAACCTGTAGACAAAGATAGGAATTTTATATAGACTTAATAATCGGATAGACTTTTTATTCGGGTATACATGGACTTAAATCAAATTTAAAGATAAGTTAATGATGCATTAATACTGTGAATCAATCACTAATTATATGTGAACTAATCACTAATTATATGTTCATTAATTACTAATTATAAGATGGTATCAATGACTAAAAATTACATAATGCATCCATGCAGGTTTTGGGGGAAAGAAAACAATAGTGATATTTACTCCAAGATCAAATTCGAAGACAATAAAGTTTTTGTAAAGCAAGGTAAGATTTTCAAACTGTATATTACTAAAATGCGCTAAGCGACAGGATTCAAAAATCAACGTTTATGAAGAATTGACACTTGTTTATTGTCTAAAACATTTTTTGCAGTTTTTTATTAACTATTTTATACTCAAAGCGCTGTTAATATAAATCATGGAATTAAATGAAATTAATATAAATAAAATCAATGTTTATGAAGTACGGACACTTGTTTGTTGTCAAGAACATTTTTTCAGAAAAGGCGCCACCCCCGAAAAAAGTTTATGATTATTTTTTTTATTAATTATTTTATATTCAACACGCTGTTTATATAAACCATGGAATTAAATGAAATTAATATAAAATATATTTAGACTTAAAACGCAAATTTTGATAAAAAAAACAACAACACATCTCTTCGAAAATAGATTTGTGTGATAGGTCGATGTGAACTTAAAAGATTTTGGGAAACATTTTATTATGCTAAACAACCAACATATTATTGGTAAGTAAATTGAAGAAGATAAACTTGTTTAAATATGGTGCATTTTGCGCGAATAAAAAATAACGCAGTCAATATTTACAATAAAATCAAATTATGTAGAAATTATGTACATTGTGTTCTTTCTAAAAAATGTATTTATTGAAAATGTCAAAAACGCTCAATTCCGTAAAAAGGCGCAAATTTTAGTTTAAGAATTTACCACCACCACCACCATCATCATCATCATCATCACTATCAATATTAAAACAATTTTTAGTAGACTATACCATTACTTTCGTACATTTTTATATATTAATGTCGCGTAAAAACATAAATGCACTCGGTGATATGCATCTTGAATCAGTTTTTGCAATTTTACGTGTCTGAATATGTGTTCAGTTAACAATAATTATCTATAAGCAAGAAGACAGCCTAACGTGTCGCATAGGGCTGACGTGTTTGTATTGCACGAGCTTTTTTAGTTCATAACAACCCACACATTCGATTGGGATGGATGTAAATTGTACTGTTTAACTGTGAAAATTTTGAGTTGCGTTTAACCCGGAGCTACGCGGTGTGGGCAGTATTACACGATTTGTTACTGCCCAAGAATGGCACAATCAAACCGAGCCTGAAAATTTCATATTTGTCATGTTCAGTGGCTTTCAAAGTTTCGTTTTCACTTTTTGAGTGATTTGCAGTTAAATAAAATATTTATCCATCAAGACCAATGGCCTGTATAGGTAATTTAAAACGTGCTTAAAAATAATCATGTGTTTTTTTTTCTGGAACACATCAGTATTATTAATATTGACTCATACAATGAAAAAGAAAACATGTATGGTTGTCGCCTAAAGAATATCATGCGTGTACTGTAAGTTATACTCAGTGCTTTTTAAATGATAATTCAACAACACTAGTAACAATTTGAAAGCGCAATTCAAATTTTTGGGGCAAAGTCACGGGAAAATGTCTCTGAGGTGATTTTTTGATATTTTACATGTTACTTTATTAAGAAACGAAATTACTTTTTTTTCGTTCCATTCTTCTTAAAATTAGTTTGTAAAAATCTTAAAAAAGAATGAAACTAAAACTGCTTCTGCTTTTTAGTTTAATCAAGAAAAGCTTTCAGTAATTTAAATTCTGTCTGTACTTTGCGTTATTTAAAAGCATAATACAAACATTTTCCAATGCTGACAAGAGATTTTTTTATTAATGAGTCAGATTTGAAGAGAGTCTGTGAAATTCATGGACTGGTTTATTGATTAGATTAATGCAACAAATGCGAAATCAATAAGAAACAATGAATAAATATTAAGTAAATAGATATAGAGAAAAATAAATAAATAAATAAAATAAAATAATTAATAATTATCAAATAAATAAATGATTTTTAAATAAATGAAAAGGAAAACGATATATAGAATAAAATAAATAAATTAATTAATATATGAATAGATTAAATTATTTTTGGTTTGTTTGTTTCAGGATTTTCTTCCGAAGAATCGCTCACACCATCGGCCGCGCTGACCTCCAGAACCGGCTCGAGCCCTGAACTTACACAGGACCAGTCCTCAATACGGCCCTTAATAAGCACATGCGCTGACTCCATGTTGCTTTTACAAACTCAGGTATTACTATAAAACTTTTTTCGATTAATTAAACAAATGATAGTGCCTCTAGCTGGGAGCGAAACCCCACCGTCACGGCGACAGCGCCTACCCCTGCAATTCCTGCGACCCAACCATAACAGTACTGACTATATGTACGGGGAGTCTTTTCACGACTGCCACACAGCACAAATAGCGCTACTGTGAATAAATTGTGTTGTTAGGGTAACATGGTGTCTAGTAAGTGGTACGGAATGTCGTGTTTTGCCAATTTTAGAAATTTAATATTGCAGGGTAGAATCAGTACCATACGCATTAGCTAGTCAATGCAAGCTCAATCTTAAATAATGCGACTAGGGGTTCCTACTTGTTTAGAACAATTATTTGAACAACATGTTGAAGCACCTATGCCCTGGTATATATTTATCGCATATATGAACGCCTTTTATTGCATGTGCGAACAGTATCCGTGCCGTCTGATCAGGATTTGCACTCTTCGCTTTGTTAGAAATAATGTAATGAATCTAAAAGCGAACAGCGTAGATCATAATCAAACGGCACGTGCGGCTGATCTGGATCTACACTGTTCGTGAAAAACAGCCATATAACGAGTACTCGTGTATTGAGTAAAAAATAAATATAGGAGCTGTCAAGCAAATGCAAAAGCACCTGTTCATTAAATTGTGAATGTTGCCAGTGGATTAACAAAGAAATTAGGAAAACTAATATATTCGCCCGAAGTTAGAGTTATACACAACAAAAAATCGAGAAAAAAGCAAATATTTGATCGAAGTGAAGTTGTTTTCTTCATTTAGGGTGGCGTTTTATTTCATAATTTATTGCAACGTGTAACAAATGAACTCTTGAACAACATTTATTTCATTAATCAACTAATAAAACACATTGTATGTAACAAAGTATTTTTCCATATTCCATACGATCTTCATTCAATTGGGAAATATGCTAACAAAATAATGAAAAAAAAAAACCACAACATTTTTTAAATTGGGAAGGAGGCCGAATTTCAACAAGAAAGGGAACACTGAATAAGTAAACAAATAAAACATGGATACCGTTTTAACCAGGATTTTTATCGCATATAAGATTTCATTGAAATGTTGTTAACCATATAAAAAAGAAATCTTAAGTTTGAATACTAACAAATAAGTTTTTTTTGTAAAGTTTTTTTAATAGCTAAAACGCCAGACAGATCAAAACATTGAATCAGTGTTTATTTTAACTTTATGCTAAAAAATAAACTGATGGATCATTCTTTATTTCAACTCGGTATAATAAAAAAACTGGCGAACAAGTATGTAATTTATGTTGATGATCCAAAAATAAAGTGATAAACAAGATTTTATTTGAACTATTTGAAATACTATCTCGATGTAATAAAAATAAACTGATTAATACAATTTGTAAAACCATAATTTTAATTATTTAGAATGATGCGTCTTCGGCCCGTTAACTTCATCGGCATCATCATCAAAATTGTTGACGTGTATAAATACGTTTAAGTACGGTCGATCAGGGTCGGTGTTTGCCTAAATTTAACGCATTTAAGAGGATCCATCTAAATTGATGATTAAAATTGACTGCCTCTTAACAGCGCGATCTTAACAGCGGGAAGGGCGCTAAATTAAAGCATGTCTTCCTATTCAGAGGTTGATTGGTAACAGATATTTAACCGCTTTAGACACGCGTTACTCAAAACACCATCCGCGAAGCGTCGCGTTGTAACCGCACGAGAACCGCACGCGCGCACGTTCTGTGTGATTGCAATCTATTGAAAGGGGGACATAGAGCAAAAACTTAATTTTGTAAAAAATTCTTTCACCATATGTTATGACAAACTGTTACTTGTCATTATTTTTATTGTACAATTGTACACATGAAGGCTTTTAGTTATGAACTAAAGAATTTAAGCATTTTAAGCTTTAAGAATTTAGTTGGAAACTTTCGAAGTACTATCAAACTTTCATAAGCTTTTCCAGTATTTTAGTCTGAACACGACACATATAAAAATATTACGGGCTCGGTTTGATTGAGCCTGTTCTGTTTATACGGAAGGGCATATAACTGTTCATGCCGCCTAACCCCGGGTTGAGCGCAACTCTATATTCTAATTCTAGATTTCGGCGTAAATCTCTGTATTGCGACCGAAAACACCATATCAAGATTCTTTCAGTTTAAATAATACCCACGTTTCAAAATGCACTGTCATATTTTATTTTAATTTTATTTATTGGAACACTAAGTATACAACTGATACTCAATTTTTAAACTATTTTAACAAAATATTTAATAAAAAGCGCTTAAGACATGCTACTTCATTATTATACTATTGAACGAGTTCTATTTAAATGTTCCTGTTAAAATGTCAAGCTTTATAATTTATATTAAGTCTTTTTTATCATTCTTTTTCCGAAATGTACATATAAATTTGCAAATGTTCATTATTAACCCCACTTTGTAACAGTATTTTATTATTAATATACAGAAAAAATCCTTCTTACCTAATTTTACAAGATATACAAAACTTGTTTTCGTGTTATGTCTTTTTTCAAAATAAATACTATTTGCACTGCGAGAAATTTATACTCTTTAATTCCATTTTTTTCCAACAGTTTGTTTTCTCCCCAAAGATCTTGTGATGAAAAAAAAACTTGTTTTTTTTATCGACGTCCTTTTTCTTTTTTCAAACAAAACTTTTACCATATACAATTATTTTTACACAAGAATTCGTCAGTATTACAGTGTGAAAATTAAGAGATTTTAATAACTGGAAATAAAAACATTTAATAAATATATATAAAACATATAAACATATAGAACGTGTTCATATTTCTGCGACACCTGTGTGTGAACATTTGCAATTCGAACTTTAAGAATGCGGATTTAACATTAGGATCGTCTTAACAGTGTGCAAATAATTTAAACGGCAATGGCGTAAGAACGAGCGCGTTTATATTATCACAATTAACAACATCTTAAATGTAAGACAATTTTATTATAGTCGAACGATATATGTCTTTACGTTAACAGTCGCTAAAAGGTGGAAACTATATTGTTAAAATTCGGTATCTATGACGTAATTCGCCAAAACCTGCGAACCAAGCAAGAAAAATAAGCAAATATAAATTCTTTGTTAAAACTGCATATAATATATATTCACAGTTCACGGTGGAACACCTTAATATCTCAGATGTGGTTAATATTAATTCTACTTCTATATGATGCATATAAATTACTGAATAAAGATCGAAGTTTGCCAAAATTTTGGGCTTATCAATGTATTTTGGTATTTGTTGTGAGTAAATTTTACCACGTAAGTAATGCTTTAAAGACGTTTGCTTTAATAATATTGTAAAAATATATTTATTTTACTGTGTAATTAACACTTTAAAGACGTTTGTTTTAAATATATTGTAAAATATATTTATTTATAACTTTTACGGTGTAAGTAACACTTTAAAGACGTTTGCTTTAAATATATTGTAAAATATATTTATAAATAACTTTTACGGTGTAAGTAACACTTAGACGTTTGCTTTACATATATTCACTCGCACGTTGGCCGTATGGGAATACTGTATCACATTCACATTGTTTAACTGATCTTCTTGAGTGTAGTATAATAAATTTTGATATTTGAAAAAAAACAACAACATTTGTTTTGATACGTGAACTTGCACCTTTAACTAATGGTTATACATCAAACTGGCATGCAAATCCTGCATTGGAATAAAAATTAAATTGTGAAACGGTACAGTGTGAGGAATACTTGATTAACCTAATTTGATTTTCCATGATTTCCATTTTTCCATTTTTTAGTGAATTTAAGTGAATAATTGTATGAATATTTATTTTTCTTTCAATTTAGTTTATGTGATATAAATCATCGGGATAGATTAACAAAAATATCTGGAAATCAATGCAAAAATTTAGAAATAATTAGATAAAACACTTATATCGATTCCGAAGAAAATATTAAAACACTATCGAAATATAAACAAATGAAACAAATAAATATTTTAAAATTCATGAGCCCTCACTTTAAGTCACCCAAACAGACTCATTGAAACTAACACTGCCTTTGCCTTGAAACAAGAAAAAAACAACACAAAACCACTTCAATAAATATATTTTTTTGCAAATACATGTATAACAAAATTTGGAGAACAAAAACTCAGATTTTTTAAAGATTAACGTTATTTATAAAGATAAATAAGTATTAAAATTAAAGTTTTTGTCTTTTCATTAAACAACAAATTGTACATTCATATCAGAAACAAATAAGCTGTTGAAATAATTGTTTACCTTTGACATTTCATTATTTCAGAAGTTCTAAGTTAATTGGCTGTCATTATTGCTGTGTAGCCTTCTCCATCAAGTCTACTTTTGCATATTATTTTCCATACTTGAACAAAATGTTCTCACGTATTTGCTATTACTAAACGCCTATATTTAGCGGTAATCTGCAATATTCATATTTTCAGAGTGTAAAGAACATTATCGTTTCAATCTACTAAAGACATTCGCGGTAGTTTCCGTTTTCACAATGTTATGAATTTAACGTGTACACCGTTTCCATCTACTAAAGACGATCGCGGTAGTTTCCGTTTTCACAATGTTATGAATTTTACATGTACACCGTTTCCATCGTACTAAAGACGTCCGCGGTAGTTTCCGTTTTCACAATGTTATGAATTTTACGTGTACACCGTTTGCATGGAACAGTCAAAATTGGCGAATAAATTTGTTGATTCGAAGTAATTATTTCAGAAAGGACGTCTTTACCTAGCCAAAATATTAGGCAATTTACCTTGAAACAAATAAACCCTTAAAAGTACGTAAATCTGCATACGGTGCTTCTGTAAATTTCATAATGTGACGCCGGAAACTAGCGCAATCGTCTTAAGGATGTTATTCAAATCTATTTTAAGTAATTTAAATGTTCTATTTTTAGCCCACATTTTCTGGCCCAGAAACGACAACGTGCGATACATATTCAAGCACTCTGAGCTCAGGGATTTGTGCAACAAACATTGGGAGCGCAGAGATCGGGGTCTATCCTGGCACAAGCTTTAGTATGGCTCTTCAGGTAAATTCAAAGTAACCATTATTATACTTTGGGGCAAGTCACAGGAAAATGTATTTTCGGGGATATTTTTGGCATTCAAGCTTTTAGTATCTTAAGAAAGAGCTCAAGATTACCAATTATGTATTTTCTCAAAACGAAAAGTGGATTTTGTTACACCTTTTGACCAAAGAATATTTTTGCTTCAATTGCACAGAAAGAAATGTCGTCTGTGCAACTTTATGACGTAGTTTCATGGATTCAGAAAAATTTGGAGCAAATTTGGGGCACGTAGCGGGAAAATGCGCTCCGGATAATTAACCTCAACAATGTCGCCTGCTAAACTTCAGACGTCATTTTAAGAAATAACTTCGAAGCGAATGTTGCCGTGACGCGTCCCAATTATATAAAATTAATAATAAATAATAGCATTGACGCAAACTTTCGTTTCAATATTCCGAAAGTTGGTTCAACATTATTTTCATAAAATTGTTTATGTTAAATAATTTTTATGGGCCCACTAAACTTATATTTAAATGAATAAATTATCTGACAATTCAATTTTATTTATTCTCCATTTTACAGGAGCTCCAGGTCGACACCGGAAATTTCACAGAAGATGATTCGTTCCGTGTGTTTGATTTTTCCACACCGGAAGCTGGTTCCAGTTCCGCTTCCGCATTTCAGGGACATACATCGCAACCGCCATCTTTTACGGAACCATTTAGTTATGAAGGAACATTTATGCTAGAAAAAGACGTTGGTAAAATGATGGGATTCTTTCCAGAAACTAGCATCCACATGTCGTCACCGAGTCACACTCAAAAGTTTACCGACACACAGTCGCCATTTTCTGAGATGCCATTTCGCGGGTTTTCATCATCATCCAGTGATCAGTGTATTTATACTAGTCATTTATATGGCGACCCGCACAACATTCGTCACGCGCATGCGCAGTCATCATCAGATAAGTTATTCCACAGAGACACAAGTGCGAACCCCACACATTTTTCGCCTGCACCCGAACCCCATTCTCATGGACTTTTTCAGCAGCCTCAAATGCAGCAAACATATGGTGATCCATTGTCAGATAGTAAATTAAATTTAAATGTGAATATTTATCAATCTCAACAGCTTTCACATGCCCATTCACATCCTCATGACGAAAGCGCGGTCTTACGGCGTACAGATTCCCGTCAAAGTGGCCGCTATTCCGCGTACACTTCCTTCAATCAACCATTTTACAGCAGTTCTTCAGGACTTCAAGGGTCGGAATGTCAGGGCATGCAAGGCATGGATACAGGGTACCCGCTTATGGGGAGAAGTAGCTCACTTTTTCACTCTGATCTACCATCATCAGGAAGACATTTTGGGCGAAGATCATCACTAACTATTCCTGTACCCTCACATACACCCGAAAGGTAATTCACAAAAGACCATTAATAATTAATTAAAACTTCATTAATACCATAAGTATTAGAAAAAAAATATTTGAAGTATGAAAAAAAAGAATAATGACTGTTTTATATTTCTTTCTTTTGAGATTGTGTATGCTATTTTGCTGTTTCTAACTGAGATTTAGGAATTATTCGCTAGAATAATGTATTTAGGTCAGTAAATGCTTGTAAATTACAACATATTAGGCAATTTTTTGCATAGAATTAGTTCACCAATTAAACAAACTGTATAGTTATTTCGTCTAGCAATAAAAGCAAATAATTCTAGAATCATACCAGCTGTATCTAGTTTTGTATATCACATATAAACACAGTTATATCTTTTAAATGCTAAAGCGTATGTCCTTTTATAAACAGTATCGAGTTGCAAAAGTACGCAATACAGTCTCCAAAAACACCTACCACACCTAGTTCAACCCGGTCTTCTCCTGGCAGAGATGGCATGCAGAAAGAGAGTTTATTGTGTGCAGTATGCGGCGATAACGCAGCGTGCCAGCATTACGGTGTTCGAACTTGTGAAGGCTGTAAAGGGTTCTTCAAGGTGAGCTTTTATCACCTATCCTATTTATACAGTTTAAAAATCAGTTTTTGAGTTCAACTTTCAATGTCCTTTTCTCTTTACATATGTTTTGAATAATCTAAGGAAAGTAAATTTGATTAGAGATATTGAGAGATAAGACCATTAAAACATATGCACTCAAATCTTTGGATTTTGTTACTCAAATAGACGACGAAAAAGAGAAATAATAATAATAAATACACTGTAAATTAAGATTTTGGGATGATTTCTATATAAATGAGAAAAATATACTTTATGAAGTTTATCTTCTAATAACAACAAATATGTATTGATTTTTTTTAAACAGAGGACGGTGCAAAAGGGTGCGAAGTATGTATGTTTAGCAGACAAAAATTGCCCGGTGGATAAACGACGGCGAAATCGATGCCAGTTTTGTAGATTCCAAAAATGCCTGGCGGTCGGAATGGTTAAGGAAGGTAAGATCCCTTGGTTATTTCCCGGAATAAATAAAGGATCTACATGTATGTTCAATAAATAGGGGAGATAATTCAGACTTATAAACTTTTTGGAGAGCATTAAGTTGTATTTTATCTTTTGAAAAAACAACAACAATAAAGATAATAAAAAGCTTAATTTGATTCCAAATGGCTTTTTAATTACGTAAAATGATATAGAATAAAGTTTTTTCGTCATTGCGTACCTACTAAGACTGATAAAAAGTTTATATGAAAAATAAAAAACAATACTATTATACAAGTGTTTTAAACGGTATAGTTATTGTATGACATAGGTATGCTGTCTTTATATGTATCCACTATACGTACACAAATTTAATGATAAATCATATTTCTGGTTTAGTTACAAGTCCGGTATTTCTTTTTAGTTTCAAGTGTGATATTTCTTTATTTATTTTCGGAAACCTAAAATGTTTTCTACATCCTGTTTTCAGTTTGTTTAAACGTTTTATCTTCATTACAGTTGTGAGAACAGACAGTCTTAAAGGAAGGCGCGGCAGGTTACCATCGAAACCGAAGAGTCCCCAGGAGGCTCCTGCCTCTCCTCCTGTTAGTTTAATAACCGCTCTCGTGAGAGCACACGTTGATACGAGTCCTGACATTCCGACGCTCGATTACAGCAAGGTACTTTACACTTTACTTCGCATTTAATACAGCCATGTAATACAATACCCCATGCATATTTCACTCTTTTTAATTAAGTACATTCTAATGCATTTAATTAATTAATTAATTAAGAAACCAATTATTACCAATATTACTCAAATCTTGACAGAATAACTTTTCTACTTACCATTTTCAGTATAAAACCCTTCACCTGAAGACAAATCAGCATGTATACTAATTAATTTCAGTATAACTTGCCTCTCGGGTTGATTAACATGCATATTAATTGATTTCAGTATAAAGTGCCTCATTCTGACAACAGATTTACATGCATACTAATCAATTTCAGTATAAAGACCTTCACATTTATAATAATTAATTTCAGTATAACTTGCCTCTCGGTTTGATTAACATGCATACTAATTTTAATATCAGTATAAAGTGCCTCATTCAAACAACAGATTAACATGCATACTAATCAATATCAGTATAAAGACCTTAACATTTATAATAATCAACTTCAGTTTAAATACCTTTACATTTAATTTCAGTATAAAGTGCCTCAACCTGAAGACAGTCCACAGACAGACTCAGAAAGTACTAGAATGTTTTACGATCTCCTCCTTCAGTCTATTGATGTGTTACGAACATGGATTGAAAAAATACCCGGATTTTCAGATCTCTGTCAGGAAGATCAGGAACTACTTTTTCAGTCTGCAACGATGGAACTATTTGTTCTGCGTATGGCTTACAGGTTTGTTAATAGGCTTTGACATTATTATTCTTAATCGCATGGTTAACGCATTAACTGTATTTTCGTTTTGTATAATTTGTTCAGATTGATTAAAATCGTACTGTTTACTGGTGTTAGTATTGACTTGCGCTTAATCCGGGGCTGTGCGGCTTGGGCAGTAATTTCCATTACTGCCGAAGAACAGGCACAATCAAACCGGGCCTGCAATTTTTTCATAGTTTTTCGAGTTCGGCTGTTTCTGAAGTTCCGCGTTCATCTATTATATTAATCGTGTCGGTTTGGTCGGCATCGAATGCCAGTTTTTTTTCGTGTAAGAATTTTCCTTACAATTCGATTTTAATTTTGTCTTCTTTCTATTTTCTAAACAGAATTCAAGCTGATGACGACAGGGTTGTGTTTGACAACGGCATTGTACTTCATAAGCGACAATGCTTTCAGATGTTTGGAGATTGGCTCAGTTCCATCGTAGACTTTGGCATTTCCATGCATAGAATGACCATTGATATATCATCCTTCGCATGCATGGCAGCACTTTCCATGGTTACCTGTAAGTATTTATACCAATGGACAACAATTTACACCAAGAAAATTCTGGGGAGAATTCAGATGAGTGGGGCCCAGTGAGTTGCTTGGTTCCTCTTTTTGAGCAGCTATTTTTATTTTTCAAAAAATCGGAAATTATCATGTTCATACCTCAAGACTTCCTCAAATGTACACCCCTCTTCTGGAAATCTTACATCCGACCCTGAAATTCGATCAAAATTGAAATACAATATAACCGACTTTCTATTTACTATATTATTGGGAAAAGATTTTGAATACAAAATCATAATTTCATTCTTTTAAGTAAAAGACTTGTAATATAAACATTACGACGTGTTTTCAAATTTCAAATTTAAAATTTTATTAAACAAATTCGCTAACGACAGGTCTTAAAATATTCTGATTAGTTTTAGTCTAACTTTCTGGCTGCGTGAGAGCCTGGGAGGCTGTTTTTTTCTGGCTGTGGAAATTCCTGATATACATATTTCATTTTTTTTATTTCAGTACGACACGGATTAAAAGATGTTCACAAAATGGAAACGCTGCAAATGAAAATCATCGACTGTCTAAAGGATCACTGTACTTATAACAGCGACGCACAAAAGAAGCCAAACTTTTTCTCCCTTATCTTGGGAAAAATAGCAGAATTAAGGTATGGACTTTTAATATAATATGTTAAAGAAGTATTTTGAAGTAAGAATTTGTTATGGTATACGTCAATTAACGTAATAAAATCATAGGTTAAACATAGAATTTTAAGAACAAAAGTTATTTAGTATTATATGTTAAAGAAGTATTTTTATTATGGAATATTTCAATAAACGTAAAAACATAGTTCAAACATGGAATTTTAAGATCAAAAGTTATTTGACTATGGACTATAAACAAATGCTGTCTTTAATTAAATGGCTTTGTGGGGACGCTAAATTGTCTTGATTTTTTCCTGAATTATTTAAATAAGGAAAATGTGTTGAACCTTTATTTTTACATATTTTTTTTCTATTTTAGGACGTTGAGTCGAGAAGGATTGGAGAGACTAATTTATTTTAAACTCGAAGGAATATTTCCAACACCACCAGTGATAGAAAACCTGTTTCATTCAAGCCAGCTGCCATTCTGAATGGAACTATCCACAAAACTGTAAACTGTGTAAACATTATAATATGGGGCGCGTTACGTGTAAAAGGTACCTTCGGACGTTTGACGTCAATTATTGAAACGACTTTATAAAGTTAAGCAGACGACATAACATATTATTCATTTCGCGGTTAAAATACCATTTTATTGTCAAAATGTGTAACAAAATGACTGTTCAGTTATGAGAAAATAATAGATAGTTGTAAATTCTTTCTAAATATAGTAACAACTAAACTGTCACCAAATATAACCGAAGGTACCTTTCCCCGTGGCGTGCCCCATATGTCATTCTACATACACATTACCATGTGAAGACTCTAGTATTATGCGTTGCCCGCAGCCGGAAAGTGTCTGTGTTGTTGTGTTGATTTATGCTATTTAAAGCCATGTTATATTTTTAAATACTGATCAGGATGACCTTGACACTTGTAATGTAAAATGTATTAATTTTAAATTAAGTGTATGTGAAAGTCAGAGAGGAAAACGTGTAAATTGCTTTATATATACAATAATTTGACTTCGGAAAAACAGTCAGCAAATGGACTGGAAGAAATCATGGAATTATTATGTAAAATTTCTTAAACAGACAAAAATGATTGTGACTATTAGAGGAGGGAGTCAAGTCACAAGGATGTTAGCGTTGGGCCATTTAGACCATCACCGGACTCATTTAATATTTGTATGTTCGCTGCCAACAAAGACGCAATATATATCTAAACCGCTGATTAAAATAAGAATATAAAGCCCTCAAAATCTTGTCCGAAGTACAACAGTTTGGGGTAAAGCTATTTAGCTAAAGATATTCAAGCTGTAATAATGTTGTGCTTAGACATTTTCTTAATATGTTTGGTATTTAATCATTACCATTTTTAGCGTTGCCGGATTTGCGCCGTGACGATGCGAATGTTTCACTTAAGCTAAGTTTTAATGTCTAGTCAAAAAAAGAAGTTGCAATGAACAATTTTAGTTTTACTTTGTTCTAGTCGTTTGATTGTGCCGTGTTGTAATTAAGTCAAAGTGCATATCTCATCATGAATTCCCCCCTGCTTACATGAACGCATGAACACATAGGAACATATGAACTACTTTGAATAAAAAATGCCCTTAGCCAATCTTTTTGAGAATTCAACGGTTCAAAGTAAATTTCAAAACCTGTTGATATTCGGTGTATATATCTTTGGATAAAGAAGATAAATATAAGAACTTTAAAAAGTTCTTGTTTTCTTATGGTTCCGCTTGGCTTCAGTGGGTGGATTCGTGTATTTTACATATTTTTATTTAAATATTTGTACTTTAAGTACTGCAGATGTGCCAATGTACATTCAAAAGAATAAAAAGCATTTGTCTTCAGTAGCGAATTGTTAAATTTGACAAATGTTTTTTAAACATATGTCGAAAACTTCATTGGCCTACAGTAACAAAATCGACATTTTGAACATCCAAATGCATTGTTAAAATGATTAAATATCATTTGACTGAAGTATGAGTTGTACAAACAAAACAGGCATGTCTATGGCACATCTAGAGTCGTTATTTTTGTGTTAAGCAATCAAGTGCTATGTAAATTTAGAGCTGAATTTTGTGTTTTGTTACCTTTTGTTACATTTTAATGTTATTTTGTCTGACTAGTCATTGTCCATTGAGCTTTAATTCGAACTCATTTTTTGATTTTAATAACTGTATTGTCAAGTCTTTATTTAGTGCAGTTACTCATAGTGCTGTTTCATGTTTCTTTATTTAAAAACATGAACACAAAATTGATTTTGAGACTTCAAGAAATAACATAATTAAATTGTTAAATAGTGCTAACTCATAATTCTTTATTTCAAAGCATGAACACAAACATGATTTTGAGACTTCAAGAAATAACTTAATGAATTTTTAAAGTTTTTATGACAGGCAACTTTAGTTTTGTTTACATATGTTTTAGTTACTTACTTTTGTTTTTGTTAACGATGAACCTTGTTGTTTTCCTTTATATTTCATTCCAATTTTATTTAGTATTTTGAATAATACTCAAGTTATGTATATTTATTTATATAATCAGGATTTATAATATCTTTTAAAAGCGCTATGTACTCTAAAACGCTTTTTCCCTTTACATTTCAAATTAGATTCAAATTGTTTCAAGCTTTTGTTTAACAACACCTTAAAAGTTAAAGCTGTATATTCACAGATCAGGGTGGAGTAATAGTTATATTTTTCAGAAGAGGTTATTATTAATTTTACTACTATCAGACTGTTGAAGTAAATTCTTAAAATGAGTAGACGACATTGCTTAACTAATCATAAATGCCTATGAATGACTGAAAAGCGTATTTTACCTAAGTTTTGGATTATTCAGTAAAGTTAAGTATCTTTTGCTAGTAAAATTTAGTGAATTAGTAACGCTAAAATAAATTTTTGTTTTAAATATATTTAATTTATATTTATATTTGAATTTGTAAGAAAATTTCATCAAACTGGTTTCTACAGTTTTTAAAGTTTGCTAATTGAAAACACTATATACTTTTTCCTGATATGTCGCTTAACATATACAAATAAGTATAACACTAAGAATCAAATTGTAAAGGGAAAGAACTTGTTTTTTAGAATGTACAAGTGTTGAACTTACTAGCACAATATGTAAACATTAGCACAAAATGCACAGCATGTAAATAGATATAAGTTCTTGCCCAAATTGGTGGTACCATCTAGTATAATATAAAGACTTAAAATTCACGGATAAATAATTTTCATGTCAAATGGAAACATATTTTAGACGATAAATGTTATCTTTTATCTTCATGATGATAATTTAAGGCACGTAAGGGGAAAAGGTACATTCAGACTGTTGAAATCAAATCTTAAAATGACGTCATACATTTGAGTAGACGACATTGCTTACAATGCATTTTACAGTAAATGGTATTATGTTGCCAAAATGTGTAACAGTTTTGAGAAAATTTTATTTAATTTTTATTTTTTTCCAAAACAACTAAAATGTCAAAAATATGATCGAAGTTACCTTTTCCTGTGGCGTGCCCCATCTGGCATCTTGTTAAGGTGGAAGGGTAAATAGCATTATCACCGATTTAAGACAGGTAGCACTCATGAAATGGAAACCATTAAACAAAGTGGAGCTTTTATCCAGGTGTCAACTTGCTATAGAACATGCCTTTTGAACCAGTGGACTCGAGGCTGGAACTGTTACCTGAAATATTCATCAATTAAACAAAAGTAGTATTAAAAATTTGACAATGTCAAAGATAAGATAATTAATAATATATTGTACAATTTGAATGATTCTAGAAAAATCAAATACTTAATAATCATTAGTTATTATAATAATTATTTCCGTAAATAAATATTTTCCCCAAAAAAGTCTCTTTTAATATCTAAGTCCCCTGAAAAATGTTATAGTTTTGTGTGATAAAAAATAATAATTGATAAAAAATTCTTATGCTGATTTCTTTGATAAGAACGATCAGGTGCCAAGACATTTACTGCTACTGTTAAATCATTTTTTTCGCGCGGGTTTAAATTTCGCGTATTTCGCGCTACGGCAAGAGCGCAAAATTCAAGACCAGCGAAATGAAACTATTTAACAGTGTTTCTTTATAAGAAAATACAGTTGCGCGAATTTAATTCCCGCGAATTTGTTATTTATGGATTTTGCGCGAAAATTCGTCCTTGCGAAATCAAACGATACTACAGTACCTGAAGTCGAACACGTAGTCTACCTTTACATCTGACCTAATCTGTTTAAAATCACGAAAACCGGTGATATCGATAAACTTTGAAAAAAAAGCCAATAAATATAACTTTTGTCCGCCTTTACCTGTGTGTCGTGATTTCAGAACCTGTGACTAATTCAGAATGTGAGAAATGGTTCAGAGTAGTCACATGCATATTTACAGACCTTTCCATTCAGACCAATATCAAAACAAATAAAATCAGTTGAATATCAATCTAAAATTGCAAGGTACACAATTACAGATGTTTTTACATGGACCAGTAGAAAATAAAAAAAAAATAATTTTAAAAAATCGATAAGAAAACATGTAAAAAAATCAATAAAATGACCGACAACGATCATAAAAGGCAAAACTCGAAACTGCACTAGAAACAGACCAAGAATTAAGAACCAACTAGTAATGCAATCTAAAGTGACACTATTTTATCGATTAATTTCTTTGCTAGCTGTGCGAAATTATTATTTGCGACAATCATATCTTGATATCTGTAACAAATTGACGTCAAAGAATTGAAAAAATATATATTGTAAAAAGGCTGTTAACCATGCAGACAAAGAATCCATAGTAAATTCTACATACAAGTAAAAGATATGGCGACAATTATTATTTCCGATTCTTGTTTTCGAAATGGAAAAAAAGGAGTGAAAAATTCTCGCAATACGCAAAAATAAAACAACAACAACAAACAAAACAACAAAGCAACAACAAATAACAATAAAACCATTGCTTAATTGTGTGGAGAATTCCGAAATATGGGCATACGTCAATTTAAACTAACTCGTTTATTTGGACTTGTTCTCTTTTCTTATTAATTCGTCAAAGAAAAACAATAACAGCAACAACAGAAAAAATAAGAACATCCACATTTACTGCACAACAACAAAATGTTTATAGCAGTCATAAAGCAAATCTGGCGATAGCCATTATGAAAACTTTGTTGACAACATTTTACCCCACCCCCCTTTCATATCCATCAATATTTATCTTCTATCAAAAATATTGGCAAAGCATTGTTTATGGATTGATAACAAAACCGTTCTGATCTCCAACATAACAATCAGCAGTAGCAACAATAACAAAAACGTATTGACTTAGAGAAAAAATATCAGTTAAATTTTATTACGAAATATTTAACCCATAGTATTTCACAGTCGGCAATATTTGTTAACTTACTAATAAATAATAAAATAATTAACGAACAATTGTGTAGCAATTTTTTTTTGGATTTAGTATGTATTTTTTCAAACTTATTACTTATGAGGATTTTATTGTTTATAATGTATAAATATACAGTCAAAGGTAAAGACATTTTTCAACGAAGATCACGTGTATTTAAGTCCACATTTTATTAGTCTCACTGACTGACTTGTGAACAATGACCACTTGCCTTTAAAGACCACTTTTGAGTTTTCCTATGAGTGATGATTTAAGTAAAGGTGTGACTGTACAAGTAATAGGAATCGATTTATTGTGTGTTAAATGTTTAAAACATTTAGTGCTTAAATTGAATGTTTCACGATTTAAACATGTTGTGACACAAATATTTATTTTGTTAACAAACATTGTATTTTGAACTTGTACATTGTTAAAGTGAAATGTTAAATAAAGAATTAATAACTATGACATAATGTTTATTTTATTTGAGTAAGAAGTAGTACTATGACATAATGTTTATTTTATTTGAGTAAGAAATAGTAAAACATAGATATTTAGAAGTGCAAAAACGTTAATCTCGAAGACCCCACTGCTACATGTATTAAGACCAAGAAAAATATTTGAAATAAACATATTTTCCATTTCCAAGATTGAGCAACAAGTGTTCCATTCATCAAACTGTTGTTTCCAAAAGTCACCTTTCTTTTTTGAAGCTTGGTGCAATTACAGTAATAGTGCTTACAACTTACTACTGCATATGCCTAGAACTTTTCGAAGCAGTCAAAGAACAGATATCTAAACAATAAAATTGATAAATTTGAAACACACACAATATTTAACCAAACTTACATACGGGTCAGTTCGGGGGCTTTCTGACAATATCATTTTTTCTCAATATTTCATTATTCCCTTTTCAAGGGACAAATATGATAATGATAAGTTAGTTTAATAAAATTATAGTTTTGCTCACCAACACCACTTATTGTGCTCTGCAAATTCTTGCACCACCTTGCCATCAACAGTGTGCTCAGCTGACCCTCATTCTGTCAAGTTGCTTGCCGACAATATTACATCACAATAAGAAAATCAGCACACAATTAAAATTACAAAGCTTAATGATAATAACATTTAATTTACATACTGAAGAAACTATCCTAAAACTATGAAAACATTCACCTCATAAGCCCTAAATCACAAAAACACTCAATGCAAAATGTCAACACAATATTGAGAGTGTACTGTAGTGTCCGTTGGAAGCTGACATGATTAAAACAGTTAAAATACCATAAGAAAGGCACCAACCTTCTAATTTGGCAGGATAACTCCTGATGAAAGTGACACACGTCTGGTTTGGTTGAAAGCTAGGTATGAAGAGAGTAAGCCTTGTTGATTAAACTTGGATTTCCTGTGACGTCATATGGATGTCCTCGGTTAGCTGTTATGTTCGTGTAGCTGTTATGTTCTTTCGTGTTTGCAATGCGTTTGGAATTTTGGCCTGTAAAGGCATGCAAAATACCAATAAAAACATAATAAAAGAATTCTTTATGAATGTCTATTGGAGAAATGCTCATGCTTGCAGCTGTAGATCGGGAACATTGAAATATGAGGCCCGTCACACATGTTAGTAAAATGTGATTATGAGCTATTGTCCAACAATATTGACCTGGCACTTCATTAATTTTCGTTAAGGTCATTGAATAAACACGGGTATCAGCGAAAACATCGATATATTATTCAATTTACACCTCAGTGATGTGTGGAGTATTGGAATAGATGCCGGACTACCGATCGTAACATTTACGAAAATTAACGAATATGGGGTCAATGCAAGAGTGCCAGGTCAATATTGTTGGACAATACATGTATAGATGTAACTAGTTTTAATTATAAGAATGTAGTAGATTTCGTACCAACGGCCTCGGTAGCTCAATTGGTAGAGCGACGGCACGGTAAGCCGGAGGTCCTAGGTTCGAATCCTGGTCGAGGCTGATCTTTCCAAGCCAAATCTGCCACAAGAAGAACACAGACACAATAAAGGAATAATACTGAAAAAACCTGAACAGAAATGTAAAAACAAATTTAATGGGTTGCATTATAAAATTAAGATCGGCAATAATGTTATGAGTTTGCTAATTAAATTTAGATCGGTAGTAATGTTATGAATTTGCTAATACAATTTAGATCGGCAGCAATGTTATGGGTAAGCCTATAAAATTTAGATCGGCAGTAATGTTATGAGTTTGCTAATTAAATTTAGGTCGGTAATAATGTTATGAGTTTCCTTATTAAATTTAGATCGGCCGTAATGTTATGAGTTTGCTTATTTAATTAAGATCGGTAGTAATGTTATGGGTTTGCTAGTAAAATTTAGATCGACAGCAATGTTATGAGTTTGCTTATTAAATTCAGATCGGTAGTAATGTTATGAGATTGCTAATTAAATTTAGATTGGCGGTAAAGTTATGAGTTTGCTAATAAAATTTAGATCTGTCGTAATGTTATGAGTTTGCTTATTTAATTTAGATCGGTAGTAAAGTTATGGGTTTGCTAATAAAATTTAGATCGGCAGCAATTTTATGAGTTTCTTATTATATTTAGATCGGTAGTAATGTTATGAGTTTGCTAATTAAACTTAGATCGGCAGTAATGTTATGGGTTTGCTAATAAAATTTAGATTGGCAGTAAAGTTATGAGTTTGCTAATTAAATTTAGATGGGCAGTAATGTTATGAGTTTGCTTATTAAATTTAGATCGGTAGTAATGATATGAGTTTGCTAATAAATTTAGATCGGTAGTAATGTTATGCGTTTGCTGATTAAATTTAGATCGGTAGTAATGTTATGAGTTTGCTAATAAAATTTAGATCGGGAGTAATGTTATGGGTTTGCTAATTAAATTTAGATCGGTAGTAATGTTATAAGTTTGCTAATAAAATTTAGATCGGTAGTAATGTTATGAGTTTGCTTATAAAATTTTGATCGGTCGTAATGTTATTAGTTTGCTTATTTCATTTAGATCGGTAGTAATGTTATGGGTTTGCTAATAAAATTTAGATCGGCAGCAATTTTATGAGTTTCTTATTATATTTAGATCGGTAGTAATGTTATGAGTTTGCTAATTAAACTTAGATCGGCAGTAATGTTATGGGTTTGCTAATAAAATTTAGATTGGCAGTAAAGTTATGAGTTTGCTAATTAAATTTAGATGGGCAGTAATGTTATGAGTTTGCTTATTAAATTTAGATCGGTAGTAATGATATGAGTTTGCTAATAAATTTAGATCGGTAGTAATGTTATGCGTTTGCTGATTAAATTTAGATCGGTAGTAATGTTATGAGTTTGCTAATAAAATTTAGATCGGGAGTAATGTTATGGGTTTGCTAATTAAATTTAGATCGGTAGTAATGTTATAAGTTTGCTAATAAAATTTAGATCGGTAGTAATGTTATGAGTTTGCTTATAAAATTTTGATCGGTCGTAATGTTATTAGTTTGCTTATTTCATTTAGATCGGTAGTAATGTTATGGTTTTGCTTATAAAATTTAGATCGGCAGCTATGTTATGAGTTTGCTTATTAAATTTAGATCGGCAGTAATGTTATGAGTTTGCTTATTAAATTTAGATCGGCAGTAATTTTATGGGTTTGTTATTAAATTTAGATCGACAGTAATGTTATGGGTTAGCTTATTAAATTTAGGTCGGCATTAATGTTATGGGGTTGCTAATTTCGATCGGCAGTAATGTTATGGGTTTGCTTATTAAATTTAGATCGGCAGTACTGTAATGGTTTGGGTAATTATATTAAGATCGGCAGTAATGCAATTGTTTAGGTATAATGTAAAGATCGGATGTGACGCCATTTTCTGCAGGTTTAACGGTTCATAACAAAAATTTTATTTTGTTTAATCGTTAGATTTCCTAACATTTTCAATATTTTCTAGAAAAAAGAAATAGTAAAAAAGAGTTTTATTTTTATTAAAGTGTTCGTTTTTTATTAGTTTGTGGATTTTAAATGATATGATAGTAGGTTCCGTGCAGGAATAACTGAGCTGATTAACTATTTTTAAACAAAAACCTTGCCGGTCATTAAATCCGTTCACTTCATTTATTTTGGTAAATCCATAATTGTAACAAAATTAATATACTGAGGTTTTAGAACTTATAGAGTTAATGCCAACTCCATAAAATTGATAAAAATCTTCATTTAGATTTTTTTTAATTAGAAGAAAAAAAGGATATCACCCAAAGAGAACATAAGTATCTAATATGATAAATTTTAAAAAGACGTCACAAACAATAATTATAAGAACCTTATTTTCCACTGGAAATGCTTTAAATATTAGACTATCAAACAGTTATAACAGAACGATATTCAACAAACATGGTTATTTATGTGAGAACAATACGACGACCAACTAAACGAGAGTACTTATTGTATTAAAACAGAATACTATTTACCAGGGGCGTAGCCAGCTTTTTTCAAGTTGTAGGCACATACAAGTGGTTCCTAGTGGCGGTTGCCTCTTGATTATGGGGTCTGGGGTGTAAAGCCCACCAAGAAGCAGTAAACAAGTTGAGATTAAATATAGCAAAATGCAAATAAAGCGGTACAACACAGAGAATTGGAACGTAGGCCTGCATTTACATCTGGCAAAGAAAGTAATCATTTCCCCAGAAGGCAAATTAAAGCCAAAGACATAGCTATTTGATTCGACCCGCTACCATACCACCCCGTTCTGTTTTTATTGTATTTTTGGGACTTTCGAAAACGTCATTATCTTGTCCAGCTTGTAGGCCCGCGCCTACATGGCCTAATAGTAGCTAAGCCACTGTTTACATAGTTATTTTACCAGCGGGGTTCATTCAAAGTTTAACACAAAAATAAAAAAAATATAAAGATACAAAAATCATGTAGCTACATTAATTAAGATAGAGAAAAGGGAATCTTTGCAAGCAACTGAACACAAACAACATGAAAATATTACAGGCTCGGTTTCATTGAGCCTGTTCAATGGCAGTAATGAGAATAATACACTGTTAATTTTCAGATCAGGGAATTTTAATAAAACTGATACGATGATAAAAGCTATTCTTGAACCATTTCAAATTATAGTTGAAATACTGGTTCTGCTGAATCTGCAAAGAATTCAGATAGTTTAACTATATGTTTCTACACCTTATTCCCATTTAGTGTACATCACAATTTTCCATCCAATCACTGAGCCAGAATTTAATATATTCTGCACCTCTTATTTATTAAAACTACACGCTTTAACCAATTAATAATTTAGTGTCTGTTAGTGTTATGTACTGGATATTCATTATATTATGACGTAATGTCTGATAATTTTAAGGTAAAATTGTGGTGATCAAAAAGTTATCTAGTGTTCCCTTCCTTTTATGTTTCTAAATTATTCACTGAACATACACCAACTATAGCAAAATAGTTTTATGGTTAAAATTTGAAGCTGCCAAGAGTAACGCTAAAATACAAATTCCTTAATCATGTCACGGCACCAAAAATGTGGGGAATAAATTCGTTATCTATAATAAAAACTCAAAGCGGTCCCATGTTCGATCTTATAATGTTGATGACGTTATATACTCTGGGTGAAAGTGATGTCTGACATCACGGCGTCAGTAAACGTCACATATAATGGCGCGTTATCACCTATAATTTCCAACAACCGGCATATCAACATTTAAACACTGTTAAAACTTGAAATAGAAAAGTGGCCGACAGAATTTTTTATAGTTCTCTACACATTTTGGTCGTCAGTCTGACTTACAGTTGAAACTTCGGCTTCTTAGATTGTTTGCGTGATGGCATAGGGCTTCCTGGGAACTCTTAGAAAGATCTTCTAATTCTAAAGAACTCTAATTAATCACTTCTGTATCAATGTTGATTTGCTCTAATATGTAAGAGCTCTTTGAGAATCTATCGTACCGCTGAATAATCCAGTTTCAAATTTGCTAATTTTATTACTTTATATTTAACACGTGTCAACTGTCTGGGGAGATTAAATTACTTTACCTATCAACTTGTTTGCGTTTGAAATAGATGAAAAGGGAACCTTAAAAGCCACCGAACTCATATGATAATATCGTAGGCTCGGTTTGGTCGAGCCTATTATGGCAGTAATGGAAATGCATATTACTACCCACGTCGCCTAGACCACAAACTCAATATTTACACCAATAAACAGTTCAGTTTGGAACCAGCTTCAAAGTTAATGTTTTTCTCATGTTACACAACATATCAGCTGTGTGAGGAGATTAGAACTACTTCACCTATACTTGACTGTATGTATTTTAAAAAGAAGTTGTTTTTACGTTTTTTGCACCCTTAGCATTACCTTGAATCCAGTGACAGATATATTTGAAAAATGCCAATGTCACAGTGGTAAACACGTGTATGACTTTTTCATGGATTAAACGTTTTTGCTGTTTTACTTTAAACTGCTGCATGAAAGTCTGTTCAAGATGAAGACTTCGTTTGAGTCTATTTTTCCGGTTTACAGTATTTCTATAGCATCATACTACGTCACGAGCACCTGCTAAAATTCATCCAGGAACGTTTTTTTTTGTAAACAAACTCTCCGCTTCAAATTTTTCATTTTTCTCGTTGAAATCTGCGTAGCTGATATTTGTTTGGTAGCGCAACAAAAATTAAAAAGTCTCGTTATTACTTTTTTTTAACGTTTAAATTTGTTTTTCGTGAGATCATTCTGGGAAAAGGGTCAAAACAACCTAGATCGATGAAGAGTTCTGTCGATGCATCCCTTAAATTTGTAGCAGATTTGAGCCGATTTTTTAATATCATTAAAGACATTTTCGTTATTCGATTAATGGAAAAATTGTGATAATTTTGCCAATTTTAGAAACAATAGTAAAAAGAAACGTCTGGCACACGGGTTAAAAATACCGGTAGATCCATCTTGGAAACGGTTCCGTCATACTGTGGTGTCATTATATTTCGCGGTGGTTTAATTTTCGCGTATTTCGCGCTAGGGTTAGTGCGCGAAATCAAACCCTAGCGAAACCTAACCATTGAATATCTGGTCTTATTAGAATATCACAAGTGCGCGAATTTAAGCCAATTAAGTCATTTGCGCGAAATTTGATCTCCGCGAAATTAAATGATACAACAGTACTTTTCAATTTTATGTTTTATTTACGCAACGCATTGAAACTAAATGACAACGAGAAAAATGACAGTTTTCATTTACAACATTTATCAACATTTTTTGTAGGCTCAGATGGTAACATCACTGTATTCTTCTCTCTGCTTTTTCGGGGAGGTTGTTTTTTTACTGTGGCTTAAGGAAGTCATCCCCTAATCGGAAAATTTCATACTTAATAAAACTTGCAAAATTTGTGATCTATATGCACTAGATAGATTACACATTTAAACACATTTTTACTGTGAGCTTTTTAGCATCGTCACTATTTTTATTCCCAGACTATCTACCAGAGATTAAGACTCTGTTACTTTTGCTTAAAAAAGTTATCCAATCATCCGGTCCAATTATCTCAAACTTGTTATAAAAAAAGATGGCTTTTGGAATTTTCGCACTTTTTTTATGTATTCTTGATATCACCTTTGATTAAACCATTAATTCATTAAAAGCTATGCTGTCAGAAAGCTTTTATACGGACCTATATTTTACAATACTGAACTATGATTGAGTTTGGTTATGACATTTTCTGAAGAACCGATTATGCAAAGGGAATCCCGTAAATACCTGTTTTGTCTTTGGATCGAAACTTGTTGTCCGGTTACTTGCTGAAAAAAGAGAGGTTAAGGTTAAAGACGTGTACTTACGGGCACGTGTAGAAGATATTTTGTGTTTTATGTAATCAATCTACATGGGAAGGTGTTGTAGAGATTTCTGTGTTTCACGTCATCAATGTTTGTATGTATGTGTCGTAGATATTTCTGTATTAAACATAATCAGTGTATGTTTGTACGTTCGTAGATATTTTTGTGTTTTACGTCATCAATGTATGTATGCAGGTGTCATAGATATTCAGTGTTTACATCATCTATGTATGTTTTTTAGGTGATGTAGATATTCTGTGTTTTCCGTCAAAAATGAATGTTTGTAGGTATTGTAGAAATTCTGTGTTTTACGTTTTAATGTATGAATGTATCTTTTGTTATATGTGCATCGTATACTCTTATAAGATGTATTTTGGTTTGAGATTAATGAAGATATGTTCTGTTCTGGGTGGGTAATGAAACTGCACCTTACCACGCATTTTGTAAACAAAAGTCGGCCATTTTGGATGTAAATTGGTAAGTTTTTTTTACTTTTACTCATTTTATAAATAACTCCTAAAATAGAAATATAGATATGAACCTGATACATATTTTACCGAATCTTTTGGTACCAAGATGGAGTATTAACTCTTAGTGGAACAAAAGTTACATTGGACACGGAAAATGAATCGGTGAGAATTAAGCAAGAATTTTCAGGGTAAAGTGCAGGGAATTTTGTTATTTTGTATGTTTTAACTCTGAAAGGTAGATTTGTCTGTTATCTCAACCAAAATTGAATTCCATTTTAAATTTCATGTCCCTAGACAACTTTTTTGGTAAAACAAAACACAATTTCGCAGCAAAATGATCAAATCTTCATTATGGTTGCGCTGAAAAATAAAGTGCAGTTTGATTACCCACCCTGGTATGTAAGTACGTGAAAAAACAACTAGCAGTCATTTTACACGTCATCTACGTGTGCAGGAGGTTTTACACGTACGCCATTTACGTATAGCTTGATGCTGCCTGATAGCATTTTTAACCAGCGAATAGAAACTGATTTTACGAACCACATTTCAACCAAAAATGCATATCAAGCCAGAACGAGGCAAACTGGTAATCGGAGATTAACGCATTTCAGAAAGTATGGGTAGTTGTTCAGAACGATTTACCCGAGTATAAATACAGTAATGTAAAAACAAAATACTTGTAAGCCTTATCTTTGAAGAACTCTGGGTCTAATATAGGATAAACGTAATTTTCACATTTCTCCAAAAGCATTACATGAGGCGTAGAAATATGCCAGATGAATTTGCATGTGTGAGGTTGGTGCACCCTAGAACCTGGTTTAGACCCCAGTGGAAAATTGTTTTGCCACTGACCGTTCCAAGGTGTTAACCTCCCGGGTTCTCTTTCTCGTTAATTATTTGTGCTGTCTTTATTGTATTTATATCATTTTATTCCCCATGATCTATGTTACTCTCTACTAATTGGCTGTGTGGGGAGGCTGTGTCTTCCATATGTGGTTTACTGATAAACATATTCCATTTTTTGCAGGCGAACTTGGTAGCTAGATTGCATGAGCCTCGAAATTGTAAGCCGGAGTTCTGAGGTTCGAAACCTAGTCAATGAAATAATTTTTCACCCCAGTCAGCTTTTATCGTATAAATGATAAATGAAAATAAAATTGTTTTTAAATAATCCAATTTCTTACTGTTAAATTCACCGTGAATACAGGTTTTGTGTTGTGAGTGTTTAAATGCTATACGCTGCGTTTCCTTCGATTCAAAATATTTATATGACGGGAAACATCTTTCATCTCTGTGACATATGCAAATATAAGGCTTCTGCGACGATCTTTTCACAGACATTTAACAAATTAAAAAAAACTGAAAAGAGCTCTTTACCTTTTTTAAAATTTACTTAAACTCTTGCTTTCTAAAAAATGAATTATAAATGCTTTGATTGAAAACAGCAGCAACACAAGAATAGTGTTACCTATTCAGTTGAGGATTAGTTTTTTTCAGTTTTTGCTTAATATTGTTAGCAAAATTATTTGACGATATAGCTTTGACCGAGTCTAACTGTTAAACTCTTTTTGGTTATTTGAATGCTTTGTGTTAAATTAGTGTGGTTGAACGGTAAAGTTCGAGGACTTCAGTCGGAAGGTATAAAAGCAATTACCGTTCATTGATACAGAGCAGTCTGTCGCCGAGTGTCGAGGTATTCACATAGTTGAGATTCAACATTTTGGTCTGCATTACAGGGCCAATATAGTACAGCTCAGTACTAGGGCATATTGACCGGGTTGTCTCATTCAAGTATTGGTTTAAGCTAAGGTTGATAGTGTTTTGAGATAATGTCTTCAGACAATTGCTGGAAACACATGCGTCTGAGACACTTGTGTCCCTAAGGTAGCTTCAGAATAGGTGTTGAGCGTAGGGTTTCTAGATAGTGCCTTCAGACAATTGCTGGAAACACATGCGTCTGAGACACTTCTGTCCCTGAGGTAGCTTTGGACAGAGTAGGTGTTGAGGATAGGGTTTTAGATAGTGTCTTCAGACAATTGCTTGAAACACATGCGTCTGAGATACTTCTGTCCCTCAGGTAGCTTTAGAGTAGGCGTTGAGGATAGGTTTTAGGTTCGACAGTGTTCTCGGACTATTGCTGACGAAGAGGTTCTCGCATCCTCGTGATATCACATAAGTTTGAGACACTATTGTCCAGCAGTGTTTAAGTGTTGAGGGTATGTTTGAAGTTGTTTTGCTTGAGGTTTGTTTCGATTGTGATTTGTTCATGAATTTGTTGAGCACTGTTTGAAAGTTAAAGTGTTCAGATTTGATTGTTGTAAGAGTGGTATTGTGTGTTGAAACGTTTGGTTCGAAACATCATTGTCTAGAATAAGTGGTCCTTATAGTTTATTGCACAGAGTGAGCGCTGAGAGTGTGCTGGAAATAAGTGTGATTTTGCTCAGGGTAAGTGCCTGAGATTTTGAGATCAATTATTTGTCCATGTGGTTCATTGTCCTGGAGATTGTTTTCATATGTTCACCCGATCCGTACTTTGATTATTTTGTTTGAAGCGAATCATTTCTAAAATCATTATAATCATTTTGGAGCAAAGTAGCTCAGGAAAAAATTAATTATATTGTTCAAAACAATAAACATTGCTTCACCATATTTATAATCATTTTGAGAGATAAATCATATATAAATAGGCTGAGACAAATAGTCTGGTTTTATGTGCCTTCCGCTCGGGCACGTTTAAATATCTACCAATTATTCTTCCCCGAACTAGATAAAGCTGAAAGCAAAACAGAGCTAAAGTTTGTTGTTTACAACTTTCGCACTCTTTCACCTGTTAAATGACCTGTAGTTCTTTCATGTACTTAAGCAAATTCCAAATGTAATACTGGAAACCTAACGTTCCATACAGAGCATAGTGTGTCTGTGTGAACAATGGGAATCCTACACAGGCCTTCGATCATACCTTCCAGACAGGACATTGTTTGTCAGCGTACATAAACTTAAATACGACACTGCATATGAGAATCAGGGGACTGAGTTTTTTCTGCCTAAATGAAGAAATAAGCAAACATTCCTCGCTAGTTTTCTGTGCTTTTAGTATTTTGATTGGTCATAGTTATCATAGTTAAGTTGTTTCTTATCTGCTTAACAATAATAATAAAAAAAACATTTGCATTCTCGCTAGGAAAAAACAGGAAAGCGTCATACCTATTTCCATTATTATATCCAAGAACAACAAAATTGTGTTGTGGCAGTCTTTTTTTAATTTTTAATATTTTTTAATAAAATGTAGCCAAAAATCAACAAAAAAAATAATTATCACCTAAATCAACAATAACAACAACAAACCAAGCACGAATTATTTTACGAACCCTTCCCGAGAAATCAGTTTCACAGACACAATGGTTGAGATGAAAGACTGGCACTCGTACCTTTACGTATACGGAATATTGTTTGGGTACAACCTTATCCAGGTATGTGTTTCGTAATTTTAGAACAAGTCCTTTTAGAAATGATATTGTCCCAACTTAAAAGCGAGCCCGTACGGCGACAACGCCTAGCCAGGCAATGCCAATTTCACCACCTATTGAGCTAGTCGGGGCAAACCCCTAAAAGGTTGATCAGATAACCCTGCCTTTTAGCGAAGTGAAAGGTATCGCCATCACATTGAAAACGTGTTTATCTCTTTGCTCTTACCAGAAGAATAAAGGCTTTGTGGGAAAATGTATTTTGAAAAAAAGACAGCATTTGTCTAACGTTGAATTGTACTAATCTGATAATACCGCATTGAAGTTTCCATGTCCATCGCCATATGAACACCATCGTTTGGGATGGTCAAAATTGTACTGTTTATTCTTGTAAATATTGAGCTGCGTTCTACCAGGGGCTAGCCGGCGTGGGCAGTAATATGCATTTCCATTACTGTCCATGAACAGGCATAATAAAACCGAGCCTGCAATATTTTGTTTATATTTGCCGTGTTCGATTGCTTTCAAAGTTCCCTTTTCATCTACGAGTATTTTAATATCACAGTAGCGTTGTTTGTGTCGTGTGGCGGCTGTAAAAAGTCTCCCCGTACATTCAATCAGTGCTGTTACCAATTACGTCCCTTGAAGGTCGTTGGGCACGATACATATGTACTATGTTAACAGCACTTCAAAAATAACTTTTGTTTTTATATTTCGGTTTTGGAATGGGTGGTTTCAATTTCCCAGCCAATATTTAGATATTGTTCAATGACCCCCAAGGAGATACCTTTTTTTTTTAAAATTTGCCTTTGGCGTTGTTAGTGATATGCAGGATTTTTTTAAGATCCCCTGTAAAAATTATATTCTTTTTAGTTCCGCCAATTGTTTTATCGTTTAGGGCAAACCCACTTTTTTTTATCTGAGGACCATACGCCGCTGAACATGGAACCGAGCCTGCAATATTTATTTCCATATTTGTCGTGTTCGTTGGCTTTTGAAGTTCCCTTTTCATCTATCTAAATAGAAATTGTTCCATTTAGTTTCCATTAAGTGGAATGCCAAAAGAAAACCGTCAATGGCCATTTAGGGCCTGATCTTATTATTAAATCGGAGTATATCTTGACATACCATTTTGAGAAACCATACAGATCAAGGCCTTTTTCAGTCTTGTGATAATTAGAATTAGATTTTTTGTGTAATAAGTTCTAGTTAATTTTCATCAGATTTTGAAACCTCCAATTATGCATGTCAAGGGTCTTCAGATCTTTTGCCAAGTTATGAACATGATTCCTGAATTGACTGTTTCGTAAAAGTAGTTATCGGGGAAACCAGTATTGGTTTTGACGGTTTTAACAGGTCGTCGACAGATATAAAGTTTTGCTAGATCTGATATTGGTGAGATTGCAAAAAAGATTTCCTATAATGCTATGTATGGTGTACAAAAATGCCTGCCTAAAATGATTAAAAATTCAGTAATTCACATTTTTTCATGTCTGATTTTTAACAGACATTAAATTTGATAAATAAATAAATAAAGGATATAATCTTTTCTAGGGAGATATCGTACGCCGGACACCAATGTACCACGTGGAAAAATTAGACTTAATTGTTATATGTACTTTAGATTTTATTGCCCATACTGGGGAGAGAACCCGTACTGTACGGCAACAGAACTTAGCCATGCAATTCCAATCATGCTACCGACTGAGAAAGTCGTACTAGTTACCGCGGTAAATTAACCTCTGGATCCGAAACTGATTTTTCTTACTTAAGACTAAATTATAAGCGCATGGGATTGCAATTAATAATTCAATAATATCGCATTACTGTAACTTATTATTTTATATCCTTTCCACGAACATAACTCATTTAATCTTGACGATTTTTTGACTTCTCAAAAGCCGACCCTGATTAACTGGAGGACGGCTCAAACGTATTTAAATGCATAAAAATTCTCGTTTCAAAAGCTGATTTCTTGTAGAAAAACCGTTGATTTTTTATTGAAAGTCCTTGCTTTGATGGCTATTTAGAAAAATACGGAATCATCGATCAGTATTTTGACACAATAAGTCCTTTAAATAAATCTCGTTTTTTTTCTAAAACACCATATAGATTAAAATTGATGACATGTGACTAAGATAATCTGATACGAAAATAAGTAATTTCATCGAAGTCCATTTTTAAGAAATATGGAAAAAATAAATCTAATTACATTTTTGATGTTAATTTATACTTTATTATCAATATTTTAAAGTGGCTCAAACAATTATCCAATATTTATGAAAATACCTAAATCTACCTTGTAATTACTAAAAAAAATCACATTTTTGGCAATTGCGTAAACCTTTATGTTAATTAAATTTAAAGAATTTTCCGTTACACTCATTCAGTGATAGCCCGATTTTAAAGTTTGAAACATAACGTAACAGAACGTTGATATTCGGGATTCAACGTATTATTCCTGATATGCCTATTTCACCTGTTAGGGAAGAAAAACCGTAACGTTAAATAACCGGTTTAACCATTGTAAAATCGGGTTTCTAACTATGTTTTAAATTCTGCATCGCATCGCATTAAAAGGAAGAAAACCTGTAAACGAAAAATACGTATATGATTTATTCAAACAATCACTTTTCAACGGGCATGTAAAAAACATTACGCAAATTCTCATTACGGGTTTTAAAATCGTTGAAAATGCTTACGACTTCGTACGTTACGGGTGTCCGACAAGAACTTTTGGGAGCTTAAAATTTCTGCACTTTCTAAAACGTTATGGTCGTCTGTCCGGAAAACAGGTTCGGTGGCGGTTAGGATAAAAAAGTGAACTTTCCAATAGAAGAAAAGCAACATTAAGAAAACACAACCTCTTTATACATTAATCAAAGGACTTAAGGCATTGTATATGTTATGTGTGCATTGGTTACATAGCCATATATTTTATGTGGGTTTGTATGCGCGCGGAAGATGTGGTAGAGACTTACGAATTATCACTGACGAAACGAAAACAACAACACATCTTTTGTAATCACTCCACACACAACCCTTTTCGAGATTTCTTAAAAAAAACAACAACAAACAAACAACAACACAAACTATTTTCGCTTTCATGTATTTCAATATTTTTTCAATGACTACCTAAGTGCCTACATAAAAGATTAAGTAAAATTATACGTTTTCGGTGACGCATTGTATATGAGCAAACATGAAAACTTAGTGAATATTATTTTCTAAATTTTCTCAGTGATGCTTTATTTAATCCTTAATTGGGGCGCGTCACAGAAAAGGTACCCTCGGTCATATTTTGTGACATTTTAGTTGTTTCTATATTTAGAACGAACTTACAACTTTCAATTATTTTCTCATAACTAACATGTCATTTTGTTAGTCATTATGACGATAAAATGGTATCTTTACAATAAAATGCATAATAAGTAATGTCGTCTGCTCAACTTCATGACGTCATTTCAAGGATTGACGTCAACTGTCCAAAGGTACCTTTTCCCGTGACGCGACCCAATTTATTTTGTGGTATCAGCACTTATCTGAAGATTTGATAACGATATTGTTGTTTTTTTTTACAGAGGTCAAGGTTATCTCCTTATTCCTAAATAATGATGATATCGTTACTTTTGACATTCAAATTACAAAATTAAGAATCAGTGTTGAGCACTATATTGGTTGCCTAAAATGCACAAAACACCGTACAAAGCAAGATTTATTGCAAACTCTAGTTCTTGTACTACAACGAAATTATCCGTGCTCTTAACATCTTGTCTTACTGCTATAAAAGAACATGTAATTAGGTATTGCGAAAAAGTTTTTGAAACCACTGGCAAAACATTATTTTGGTCTATAAAAAATTCAAATGACGTTTTGAAGAAGCTTCTTCAATCAAATAATTTTTAGGCGTTCTTTTTGTCTACTTATGATTTTTACACTTCTCTCCCTCATAATTTAATAAGAGAAAAGCTAACCGGTCTCATTGAAAAACTTTTTACTAGAGAAAATAAAATACTTATCGCTTGTAATGAACATGGGGCATTCTTAACAGATGCTTCTTATGATAACGATACTTCATGGACCTGTCAAGATCTTATCCAGGCTCTGACATTTTTATAGGATAATATTTATTTGATATTTGGTGCCTCTATTTATAAACAAGTAATAGGCATTCCAATGGGTACTAATTGTGCACCTCTTGTTGCTGATCTGTTTTTATACTGTTATGAATTTCAAAGAGACTTTATGTTATCTCTTTCTGCCGAACATCAAGATGATATTATTACAGCTTTTAACAACACCTCGAGGTACCTTGATGATTTATTAAATATAGATTATAACCATTTTCCATCACTGGTTAATAAGATTTATCCTAAAGAACTACATCTTATTAAAGCGAACACTTCAAAAAAGCAAGTATACTTTCTTGATCTAAATCTGTCCATTGAAAATGGTTACGTCACCACTAAAATATATGATAAAAGAGATGATTTTAATTTTAATATAGTAAATTTTCCGTTTTTAGGCGGCGATGTTCATTGTGCAACATCTTACGGGGTTTATATCTTTTACAGCTTGTTCGCTTTTCAAGAGAGTGCAACGATGTGAATGATTTCAAAGAACGTAATCATTGCATTACAGATAAACTATTAAAACAAGGTTATCGGTATCACAAATTAATGAAAACCTTTTGCAAGTTTTATCGCCGATACCAAGATCTAATTCATAAATACAGGTGCAGTTTAAAATCACTATTGCAGCAAGGTATTTCACAGCCAGTTTTTATGGAGATTTAATTTATAAACTTAAGAAGATAAAAGTCAATGTTAATTTCTCCCGGTTATTCGTAAAAACCATCTGTAAATTTAAAAAGATAGGTCACCAACATGATATTCTACAGCGCTCTGCAGGCCTGGTGATTAACCCATCTACAGTTGATCTTTAGCTTACCTCTTTGGTTGCACGACGGTGGCAGGGGTTTAAGAGTTTATGAAGGCTTTTCGGGAAATCTTTTCTTAAAAGAACCTAGAAGCTCGATTTGTTTCTTTTATCCCTGTCATCGTGTTCTTGCTGATTTTACTCCAGGAGCTATAGTCTCGGTAAGATCATTGAGTACCCGCTCCTTGGCTTTGCAATGCTATTAGCTTCTTATGTTTTATATGTTTGTGTGCTTTTGCTTGCAACATTGTTGAGCCGATGAGTGGGTTGGAGTTATTTCCCCAAGACAACTTGTACTTGTTTTATGATACGAGAACCTGTTGGGGCAAGTGTGAGGTTGGTGCACCATAGAACCTAGTTTAAACCCCCAGTGGCATATTGTTTTGCCACTGACCGTTCCAAGGCGTAAACCCCTCGGGTTCTCACTTTCGTTAATTGTTTGTGGCGTTCATATGGAAATTGATTATTGTAATTTCCTATCTACTGTCTGGCTGTGTGGAGAGGCTGTGTCTGCTAGATGTGGCCATCCCTGATATGCATATTTCACTTTTTTAAAACCGATACTTCCGAGAACTTCTTACCGAGAACTTCCGTTCAGCTGATCAATCCGGTTTTGGTGAGATTTTCCAGGCTGCATTCAACTTTGCACTTCATTTGTTTTTCTTCTGAGCTGGAATGAGGTAGGGTTTCAGGTACTTGTTAGTTAGCGAAGCCTTTAAAATTCAAAAACATTGTCATGATTAGAATGTAAATTGAAAATGACTTCTCCGATGTCATATGTTTGAAACATACATAAACTGCAAATATTTATGGTTTTGCTCAAATGTGGTGCCGTTATTGACCATAAGAGCATCGTGATAATGATAATTTATTATTGTAAAAGTAACAATTCTATATCGGAATATATTTTCCCCCTTTTTTTAGTGGCTTAAGGTAGGAAATATTTTTATAAAGAACATTCCTCCTGAATGTGGCATTATTTCAAGCCTAATTATAAAAATATGCATTATTGTCACCAGAGTAAAATTTTCGTCAGTGATTTTCCAAAATCTCAACTAATTTGCTGCGAGATTTTGCCAATATTTTTTTCTTAACTCTTTCTCACGATGATGTAATCCCGCATATTCTGTCAAAATTTTGTTATTCTACGCCAAAAGGAACACCTAGAAAAGTCATGTGACTTAAAACTCGTAGTTCGATTGGCTGAAAATAATTGTCAGTCAAAAAAGCGTAACGTCCGGTGAATTTTAATAATATCTAAAGCAGGCAAAAAAGTGTTTTCTTCCTCAAATTAAATGGTTCTACTGAACCGTAAGTTATTTTAATTACATGTTGCATATTTATAGATAATTATATAATCATTTAATAACCTATTTGAGTAAAATTTCTTTGAAATATAAGATTTGTTGCAATGTTGCATTAAAATTAAAAATAAAATGCTTCTAGTTGCTTACTGAACACGTACAGGCTGTGAGGGCGAATAAGCTTTATCCAGACGATTGCCGAATATTTCAAATACACATTAAATCTATGTTTTAGGGTTTTAGTTTGCTTTAAATGAGTTACGAGATTTTGGCAGTACATCTTTTTATGGCGGGTTTTTATATTATGTAGGTACGTGATTTTGCCGGAAACCTTTTTTTGTCTCTCCTGAAAAAAATGATTCTGGCCAAACAAATTAGCTAAGAGATTTTGGAAAATCACTGACGATTAATGTTCCTTCAAATTGTTTTTGTAGACTTAAAGCCCCAGCCCTAAACTTAAGTAAGAATATACTTTTGAAAAATCATATTTGTCCATATAGACTCCAATATTTAAACTCTCTAACAGAACACAAAAGGTCCGATCGAATTCTTTCTTATTGACGGGATTTTCAATAATATTGTTAAATTATCGTTAAAGAACTTTTAAGAAGCTAAATGTAATGGAGGTATATTTAGCATCGATTTTTGACGAAGCGACCACTTCATGCTCGATCTCGATTTCTGTGACGTTTCGGAGATCCTACTTCCGCTTTTAGTCGCGCGGACAAAATTTATTTAAGTAAATTAAAATTGTATTAGCCCGAACTTATGCTGCAAATTTGTGCCTATAGTTCCAAATACATGTAATATTTCACACAAGAGCGGGTTAAATTGAAGTAATGCCGCTTTAATCGAATTAACTCCATGCTTCCTTATTATTTTGCCCGCCTTTTGCTTGACAATACTGTTAGCTTCTTAAATTTTACAAATGTGTGTGCTTTTGTAATTCTGTCGCTTGGATGGCTGGGTTAGAGCTATTTTACTAAACGATTTGTACATTTTTGTTAATATGAGATCCTGTTGGGACAAGTGTGAGATTGGTGCACCCTATAACTTGGTATAAACCCACAGTGGCAAATCGTTTTGCCCTTATCCCCTTCTTTTTGTTAATTGATAAAGGTGTTTGATTTGAAATTGATCATTCTATGAGCCCATGCTTTCTTTTCCTTTCTGTGTATTGGCTTAGAGTGGAAGCAATGATTTCTGAGTGTGACGATTCATTTTCATTTTTCTTTTTTTTTAATAATTAAAATTATATTAATGTGTTTATATCTAATTTTATTGAATTAAAATTTCAATGATTGATAACTGTAAAATATGATTTCAACTTTTTATTCTGTTTTCCTTGGTTATCAGCGTAACATTCGCCGGCAGATCTCCGGCAAATAAGATTTTCTAAAGAAAAATAAGCAATTTAAATTCTCATTATGACGGGGATAAACATACGTAAAAAATAAAAATATCGAAAACAAGATAACATCTTTCGCAATGATTTTTTTTCTGCGGCGATCATGTTTTTTAAACGATTCACTTATCTAGAAAAGTTCTGAAAACTTGTTTACTGTTAAGTGAAGTCTGATAAAAATGAGTACTTGGTTCAGCACTATTTTTTCTTGGCTCGTCTTTCTTGTCTTAATTTCAACATCATTTGTTGTAGTTAGGTAAAAATGAGTTTTAAAGTTTAAATTCACTATATTAATAGCATTTACTATTATGATTACTATATTTGATATCATTTATCTAAGTTAACAACAATTGATTTAATAAAAAAAAACGGAGCACGAGACTGGAAAACACGAGACTGGAAAAGGTATATTCGGTAATATGCACTTACATTTTAGTTGTTACTATATTTGAAAAGAAATTTCAAAAATTTATTATTTTATACATGTAATGATAACCTGGAGATTATTTTTTCACTTTTTGACAATATAATTTTATTTTTACCGCGAAATGCGTGATAAGTAATTACTTATAGATTTAAGAATACACATGCTATGAAATTGACCCTTGACGTTACAAGTAAAATTAGGTTAAACTTTCTGTATTTTGACGCTATCATTCTCAGCTTAAACAATGAAATTATAGCATGTACACGGACATTGTGAACACGTAGTATGTTAGATACGGGTTTGAGACAGATATTGGTGCGGAATTTTAAATTTTCTGACTGCTTTATGTTTTTCAGCATTGTTTGAAAATACGGTTTTGAATAAGTTTTACTTCTACATTTATCTAACGTTTTAGTTTACAGTGTCTTAAGTACTAATGATTCGGTCCATTTCATACCATGTGTGTTTCACACGGGTATCGTCTCTCTTAAATCTGTTTCCGTAGAGCTTTCAATTTATTTTTGCGGTGATGTTCTTTTTTATTACTGATGTTCCATATTTCAATATTGTTTAAACTTTGATGTGACGTACTAGGCTGTTAATCTAAGGAAAAGAAAACGGATAAAACAAAAAAGTACGTTTTCCCGTATTACGCACCCAAAATCAAGAGGATTGAAAATGTGGACTACGTTGCGGTGACACTTACCTTGATCACAATATTTTTTTCGGTGAAAAGCGCAAACGTCGTATCTAAAATTTTATTTTTTCTCCTAGCTATCAAAAGTCGAGCTATCAAAAGTGTATCTAATGCCAATAAAAAGCAAAATATAACGGTCTTAAAAGCCAATCAAAAACCTCTGATAACATCATGTGATAAAACAACGTAGCATGATTGGACAAAAACTTGTATCCTCGAAAAAAAAACAACACGTATCTTAGAAATTAATTGTGTATTGTAGGTATTTCGAAGGTCTTTTAATAAAAACATTGTGAGGAATTTAATTGTTTGCTACTCAAACGAACTGAAATTGTTTATATTTTGAGACTATTTATATGAAACAATGTGTAAATACAGAACTCTGAGATACGTGTTTTTCGAAAATATTTTTTTAAAAATAAATTTAAAATAGTCATACGTTGTTTTCGAAGTTGAATATGGAACAAAAAACAAAAACTTATATTTATATAACAATGACATTTCATTTGTTTTTAGCTAATATATTTCTGATATATCAGATATTTATAACACTAAAGATGGCATTGAACCGTAACTTTTTTGTATGAAATTATTGAAAAACATAAGACATTTTATGACAAATTTTAATTTGCCGTTAAAATGTTATTAACCTGAAAATACCGCATCGTAGATTCCATTTAGTTTAGTTATTTCATTAGTAAAACTTTAAATTCACATGAAACAATTCATATTTTATTTATAAGTTACAGCTAGTAGTAATTACAAAATTAGTAAAATAGATGGAATGGGAAATTGAAAGCCACCGAACACGACACAAATGAAAATATTGCAGTCTCGGTTTGATTGAGCCTGTTTATTGGCAGTAATGAAAATGCTTATTACTGCCGACGCCGTCTAGCTCGGGTTGAGCGAAACTCAATATTAACACCAATAAACAGAACAATTTTGATCCATTCCAAATGGTATGGTGAACATGGAACATTCAATGTAGTTGATTATGCAGATTTATACCATTTTAAGGCTATTACTGCCTTTTGATGGTGAGTACAGATTTTGTTTAGAGATAGCCATTCTTTTAACATTCTTTCAACATGTTTTTTTTAAACATTTATTCCAAGTTTAAGCGTTACAATTGTCGCACAAGAATCTGAGCCACGTCAATAACACCTTACAAGTTTAAGCTTTCCCCAAAAGCTAGTCGGTCATTAGCAGATAAATTAACAGAATAAGTATATATTCGTGCTTGCATTTACTTTTTGACCAATGGAAGTCAAGGCTATGTCCAGCTTTCTGTCGATCAATGCCACGTTGATTGTGTCTGACAAACGATTTGTGAATTTAGTTGTCCATTGCTGTTACTCTTAAGCAAACAAAAGTTGTACGGCTGATTTTTGTTTTTTTTAAAAATTAACAAGACGTGTACCGGCAAAAGACATTAATGTGAAAAAATGTTTCTAGTTGACGTAATTTATAAGTGTTATTTATTTCGCGCGTGTTTAATTTTCGCGTATTTCGCGCTACGGCAAGATCGCGAAATTCAACCCCAGCGAAATAAAACTCTTTAACATTGTTTCTTATAGGAAACAACAGTGTTTCTTATAGGAAACCACAGTTGCGCTAATTCATATCGCCGTTGTTATCGAAGTTGTTATTTACTTGTTTTGCGCGAAAATTCGTCCCCGCGAAATTAAATGATACTACAGTATTTTTTCATGTATTTTATGTAGAAATAATGACGTTGTTTAAGCACCAGCGAGTTGGAATTAAATATGTTATATTAACACGAATGCTCACAGAGGTACCATAGAACTTTCCACAGTCGATGCTTATTTGTACAGTGAGCAGTATTCGTTACCAACATTCATAAAGTGTAGTTTTAGTTGAGTATGCAGATCTGGTCAAACTTGAAGTTGATGAGCGTTAGAAGAAGTAAACAATAAATTAGGATGTTGATGCATTTATTATTTTCACTTAAGCTTTATGCTGCTCATATTTTTTGTTTGTGTTATAACGATTTTTTTTATTACAGAAACTCGACTAGCACTATTTGTATTTAAATTAATTTATGAAATTCTCGTTATGCCACTGTTCTGAAAATTTTTCACAATAATTTCTTTACTTAAAGGATGGTTTTGCATTGCTTGCAGATATATTCTAGTAGATCGCCCTTACATAGTAATGATAGTGCATAAGTTGTCTACCTTACTGTACCGAAACCAGATCCGTTATATTGCATGTGTATGTGGTAGCAGACATCGGGGCCAAGGGTATCCCCGGAAATCTTTTAAAAGTTAAACTCAATTTGGATTGCAACTGCGGCGAGTCCAATCGTTCACTATTATTTTGACGAATCGGCACTAAACATTGAAGACCAGAATATACTTATTTCAGGTATGAGTTGCTTTGGTATATTGTTCACGAATTTCAGAGTTCTCATGCAAACGGTTTTTCTTTTGTTTCAGTGTGTGCTTGGTAATTAGAACATGAATTAGACTAAATTGAGCTTGCAAACATTTGTACACCCTTAGCTAAATACACAAATAAGTATTCCCCCAAAATTCATTTTTGAAATTTTAGCCAGTTTTCGCCTTTTGCAATGTTTGCGACCCCTTAAAATAGATGAACAGGTAACTTTGAAAACCACCGAACACGACAGATATGAAAATATTGCAGGCTCGGTTTGACTGAGACTGTTTAAGACTTTTTAGTTAAAACATAAAATACCGCATCGTAATCAGTGCTCCAGCTTGGATTTCAAAAGGACAAGGAAATAGATAGATCTCAAAAAACAGGGCAGTCTTTGAGCAACAAGCTCAAAATAAGGCACTGTTATACAAATCTTTGAGAAAGAGCATTGTAAATAAATGTCCCTCTGAATGAGTAATTGCAAATAAAAGATAAAATGAAATGCAATGAAGACACGAAACGTCAACCAACCAACTAGTTTGAAACGCTCGCAGCTCGGGTTTTAACATTCATAATTCTGAGGTTGATTAGCTGATCGCAACTAATTATGGACTGAAATGATTTTTCAACATATTTGACTTACGAAGTACTTATGAAACCAAAATTGAGTAAACATGTCGCCTTTTATCATATTTATATTGATATAAGACGAAAACAAAAAAAAAACTCATTATTGATACATTCCTGGCACTCTGAACGTGTAATCATAAAGTGCACTTACCCTCCTGAGGCCATCTATTCGTTAATCTCGGACGTTCGTAGCTAATTATACGTACCGATGACTGTCTTTTAGCGTATCACCGCCCCATTGACTACGCTTATGATTTTAGATAAAAAAATATTGTCCATGCTGATCGCCTATGTTAAATAATTGTCATCTCACGTTCGCTAAACATCCGGTTATTTCTGAGAACATTCACCAAATTGCACTGGATATCGCAAACAAATTGCAAAATCCCTGACCTCCCTAAGTTTACTTTCAACAATGATCATCTCACATTCGCTGAACTTCTGTTAAGTTCTAAGAACATTCACAACATTTGCACTGGAAATCACAAAAAGCAAGATCTCTCTTTAAAAGTCAATATTTTTACAATTAAGCAAAGTTCTGAGCATTTGCTTCGTCCTGAATGCTAATTTAAAACCTCTTGTCATATGCTATAAGCCTCCACTATTTCACGACCATATGTTTGGTGATTTATACCACAAGTTAGAAAAAAATTTAATGTGAACGCATGGGTAGAATTTTCATTAATTTTCAAAGTGAACGCAGTGACAGGAGTTTTTTGAGACCCGCATTATTTCATATAACATGGCATACACCTGTATTGACATCATTAAAACTAAACAAAAAAAGAGAAGAAAATGTGCAAGAACCTGTAATATATTACATGTTGAAGTTCTAAATAAATAGCAATACCAACATTCTAACGAAATTGTTGACGATCAGAATAGTAATTATAATCCGTTCGAGTCCCTGTCAGGCTGCTGTTGCAAAATGGTAAGATTTATCACCAGCTAAAATGCATTACTTAAAAAAAAACCGGAAATATATATAAGTAAACTTATTTTGTATGACATCAAATAAAATTTAAGCGCTTTTATTTCAAAGCGGCTTAAAGTTTTAACTTCAGTGCCATGCTTTTTGTAAAGGGTTATGCTAATGACCGACTAGCTTTTTGTAAACTTTTGTTTACAGACAGCATTTCCCGCCAAAGTCGGATATTCGTGAGTCTCTAAGAAAACCATAAACAATGTCTTGCTTTTGACGAACAAAATCAAGATAACTTAACCAATCAATTTCATATATGGCATCATCCTGAATAGTTGTTTGATTCAAATAAAGGATCAGTTCAACTTATGTGCAACTAAAAACTTTGCTATAAAGGTTTGCATCACGTGACTTTCTAAATAAATACGCATAACATTATTTCTATACGCTGTAGAAAATACAACATACGTATGTTTACATAATTTAACATGTCGTTATAGATCAGCTCAATTTCTGATTTGCCGTAACTACTATGTTCAAATATTGTTTCATCAACATTTAAAAGACTGTTCTTGCAAGACGGGGAACGAAATAGCATTCGCAAGCTTTAGACGGGCGGTTTTGTCTAAAGAGACAACGTTCGGTGTCGCTGTTAACTGGTGTTACCCTTCAAAGTTCAAGTCAGGATGACCGACAATTAATTTAAGTATACAAGTTACAAGATTATCAACATTGAAGTCTTTTCCAGTAAACATCTTCTCTATATATCAAGCTATCAAACATCAGTCTCTACACTATCTTTTTGCATGCGTAAACAGGTGGCATAGTCTAAATTATAGGTTCCGTCTGGTACGTGATATCACTGTTAACCGGTGTTCAGGCTAAAGATCTCAAGTTTGGTCGATTATAATATGTCGGTCATCAGGATGACCGACAATAAACACAAACCTAGCGACATTTACGTTTGTTTAGGAAATGTGTTCAAATTTTCATGTACTTTGGCAAATTTCTGTTTATTTTTTTAACACATCAATTCATGATGTTTAATTTAGTCTGAGTTAAAATATTTAAACAAGAATCCTTCTCTTTTTTCAAATACGCTGGTAAAAAACTTCTGTTTAATTTGCAAGTTCATGATGGCACATGTTGAATTTGTCTCGATGAATCATTTCATACTTCAGACCGTCTAGAACCAAATTTAATCTTCTAGGGTTTAAGGTGGAACTGTTTCATTCAAAGGGTAAGAAATGCTGTCGAGAATACATCTTTGTATACTAGTGTCCAAAAGAAAAGATACCAAACTTTTTCAAATGTTTTGTCTGCTTAGTAAATTTTCATTTTAGACCCCATCCATTTTACATTATTGTACTTATGATTGTAAAGAGTTGATGAAGTTGATTTTTTGTCTGTGTTAGTGCTGTTGAACGGTCTCTCAAATGAAACATACTATAGTTTGTCCCAGCTCATTTTGACCCTCGAAAAGAGGCGATTTCTTTCTTATAAAACAACAAATCTAAAAACTAATACCTGTTTTGTGAATTACAAAAAAACTCCTATGTTGCAAAATCCTGGATTTTTGTTTCAAACTGATATTAAGCTTACAATCGCTAAACTAAATTTTCCTATGGCATGTTGTGAGGTAACGCGTGACGTCATCACGATTAAAACAGAGCGGGGAAGTTCTCAAACGTTAGTTTGACTGTCAAAATGTGATTTCGACTTACTATACATGACACAATACCTAATAAGAATACCTAATTTGTTTACAATTCCAATTTGATTTGCGATGTTTTGATTTAATACCTCAATCATTTATTTGCAAAATACAATAAGCCTGTTTTATTACTATCGTTATAACGGATGTGTAAACAAGAGGGATTACATTTGAGAGATCCTGGCTCTTCATTTTAAAAATAATTAGATCTATATTGTTGTTATAATCATCATTTGCGGTATGTTTAATAATAATAATAATGCATTTTCGTTAGCGTACAATGACTGCTGCATACGGCATGACCTTGACGTTCACGACGACGATGAATATTTCGTTTTTGTATACCTGTCATAAAATTGCCTTTATGAAAATATTAAGTAAGTGGGTAACATGTTTCTGATAATGAGGATGTGAACAAATGTATTTAGTCGTGTATTCAAATAATCGAGTTCGGTACATAATGGCATGTGGAGTTGTAAGTGTGCGGTAACGTAATCTGGCGACTCGATGCTCCACATTAAATTTTCTTCTTATTGTATCACATTTTAGTTCGTTTTCAAGTGATATAAAATATCCCTCGGTGTATAGCATGCCAACACTGACATAATTTTGTTGTTCATATTACACTGCTTTTATTCTGATATGATATGATGGGAATATTGTCGGACCAACCGAAAATTGGGGCCAAAATAGTGAGATAATTTCTGCTTCCCTTGGACCGTCGTTCGCGGTAACAGTTTTATACCTTCGGGTTGATTTCTACGCAGTGTCGGATGTCAAATTTAAATAGTAGTTTTACTGAGTTTGCTTATGAAAATTTGGTATATAAATCTAAATCTATAAAAATGTTCATGTATATTTGTGCAGAGAACAGTCGGTCGTCGCGCGAATCTTGTTTAGCGCGCTTTACTGCCAATACAAGTTCACTTAAAAATTTCAATGTAACCTAAAGTCGCTGCTCATATAATGGTATTCTTTCTACAGATTTCATAATGGTGGCACAAAATAAAATATTAAAAATAAATATTTTACCTATAAGGCTATCTTCTGCGTCTTCTGTCCAAACACCGCATAAAATAAAATCATTTAACAGTCTGCAGCCATCAGTTCGTTTATCACGTATAAATTTATTATCGGCAAGCTCTATTAATATGACAGGTCTGCAGAGTGTTCATCGTACAAATTTATTTAAAAATAATTTAAAAATTACACTGTCACCTTTAAAATCTCATATTCTTCGAAAGCGCAATATTTCTACACCAAATAAATTGAATGACGCAAGACGCAGATCTTATCCTTCTATTTTCAAGTGCAATTCCAAGAGGTGCAGATGCTGTGATTATTTGAATTGTAATTCTGTTATTAAATCCACAGTTAACGGCAGAACTTTTTCTGTTAACATTAATAATGATAAAGACTGACAAACTGATAATGTTGTTTACGTTTTAACTTGAAATTCTAATAAATGTGGAATTCAATATGTAGGTCAAACAGGTCGCCCCTTAAAAACACGTTTTGGACAACATTGTTCTCATTGAAAAAAACGTTTGCTAGAGAAAATAAAGCCTTCATCGCTTGTAATGAACATAGGGCATTTTTACAGATGGTTCTTATGATAATTATACTTTATGGACTTGTCAAGACCTAATAGAGTCCCTAAGTTTCTTACTGGATAATATTTATGTTAGATTCGGTACCTCTATTTATAAACAAGTAATAGGCATCCCAATGGGTACTAATTGTGCACCCCTTGTTGCTGATCTGTTTTTATACTGTTATGAAAGAGACTTTATGCTATCTCTTTCTACTGAACATCAAGATGATATTATTACAGCTTTTAACAACACCTCGAGGTACCTTGATGATTTATTAAATATAGATAATAACCATTTTCCATTACTGGTTAATAAGATCTACACTAAAGAACTACAACTTAATAAAGCGAACACTTCAGAAAAGCAAGCAAACTTTCTCGATCTAAATCTGTCAATTGAAAATGGTTATGTCACTACTAAAATATATGATAAAAGAGATGATTTTAATTTTAATATGGTAAATTTTCCGTTTTTAGACGGCGATGTTCCCCGTGCAACATCTTACGGGGTTTATATTTCACAGCTTTTTCGCTTTTCAAGAGCTTGCAACGAAATTAATGATTTCAATGAACGTAATCTTTGCATTACAGAAAAACTTTTAAAACAAGGTTATCGGTATCACAAATTAAGGAAAACATTTTGCAAGTTTTATCGTCGATACCCAGATCTAATTCATAAATACAGGTGCAGTTTAAAATCACTATTGCAACAAGGTATTTCACAGCCAGTTTTTATGGAGATTTAATTTATAAACGTAAGAAGATAAAGGGCAATGTTAATTTCTCCCAGTTATTCGTAAAAACCATCTGTAAATTTAAAAAGAAAGGTTACCAACATGATATTTTACAGCGCTCTACATGCCTGGTAATTAACCCTTCTACAGTTGATCATTATGCTTAACTCTTTGGTTGCACGACGTTGGCAGGGGTTTAAGAGTTTCTGAAGGTTTATGGAGAAATCTTTTCTTAAAAGGACCTAGAAGCTCGATTTGTTTCTTTTATCCCTGTCATCGTGTTCTTGCTGATTTTACTCCAGGAGCTGTGGTCTCGGTAAGATCATTGAGTACCCGCCCTTTGGCTTTGCCATGCTATTAGATTCTTATATTTTATATGTTTGTGTGCTTTTGCATGCAACATTGTTGAGCCAATAAGTAGGTTGGAGTTGTTTCACCAAGACAACTTTTATTTGTTTTGTGATATGAGAACCTGTTGGGGCAAGTGTGAGGTTGGTGCACCCTAGAACCTGGTTTAAACCCCCAGTGGCAATTTGATTTGCCATTGACCGTTCCAAGGCGGTAACCCCTCGGGTTCTCATTTTTGTTTATTGTTAGTGGTGTCTTTTTTGAAACTGATCATTTTATTAACCATGCTCTCTCCCTCTCTCCTCTTCTTGACTTTGTGGGGAGGCTGTTTTTTCTGAATGTGGCGATTCCTGCTATGCATATTTCACCTTTTTCTGAATTCCGAAAAACTAATAATTATCGCCCAGTGCTGCGACAATGTTTGAACAATTAATAAAAAGGCATTATGACCGATTCCCGTCATAATGCCTAAACTCCGATGTAGTTCTAAGCCTTCGTGAGCGTATACTGAGCATGTGGAAGTAGAAATAGTCTTACACGTGTGTACGTAAATTTATAGTGCGTATGCAATAGCGTTTGTGGAATTACCCCGGCCAGTGTCACCGCGTGATGGCTAAAGAAACAGCGAATAATTGTTATATTTTATGGTGTTTTTTATTTACCAGTAACGCAATCGTATATGCCTATATATAGCACAGTTTTTGAATTGAATGACGTAACAAAACCATTGCGCGCTGGTTGCAGTTGTACAGCCGTTACACGAATATTTACAAGGCCTTATGGCGACCAGAATCTTTCTTTACGACGGGACAATACTTGAGATTGTTATGCACAGCGTAATATCGTTTACAAGTAAAAAAAATTAAATGTCCCGATTTCCCGCCTAAACGGGAGAAATGATAAACTGTTAAAATAAGGGCTGTTCCAGAAAAAAAGTGTTGAAGGGGGTTGGAACGGAACTTAAAAATGGGGGATGCCACCTCGCTGGAAAATGTCAAAGACCTACCACCAACGCATTATTATTACAATTTATACTTCCACCCTAGCAATTTGTAGTGAAATTACGTCTGATTATGTTTTTACACATACATTTTAACCTTGAAAGATGAGTATAATACATATTAAAACTATCTATCTCTATCTCTTCAATAAGTTTCTCACGCTCGTGAAAAGATACAAGAAAGCACACTTCGGGTACACTGAAATCCGTATCACAAATAAAAAACAAACTCTGCGAATTTTCAATAGACAATTCATTCACTAAAATAATTGTCACACATTGTATGGTTTCAATTCAAAAAAGTGTTCGTATAGCGTTTGCGGTATTTAAGAGATCTAGATGAATGATTGATACGGACAATGCATCTTGTTCCGATGGTTTATAAAATTCGCGAGCGGCGGCATCGACTGTTGTCGGAAAAATGTTTTGAGAAATACGTAATAAAAATATGACCTTCAATCAAACGCTGACAATAATATCAGTCTGAATATTTGCCGGAGTAAAAACGCAAATGATTTGCTCGAAATGCACGCTGTTTGTTCGCCGCTTACATCATAAACATATGACGTACAATAAAAATGTAAACAATACGTTAGACGTGTGAATAAAAAAAGGCAGGATTTGCACGAAATGCACGCTTTTTGCGCGCAGCATGAGGAGATTTTCGTCCTGGGTGGTAAAATCGTTCTGTTTTCTTTTTGGTCTAGGAAAGATTCGCATGAATGGCACGCTACTTGCGAGCATTTATTCGTAACAGATCGAAAGTGAAGCTATCAACATCTAATTATTTAACCAATGACAATCGCACATCCTGTTTTGAAAATAAACATTTTAAATTTAGACATTGTCGCATCGATTCTGCATTTAAAAGGCCTTCAATTAGCAATAAATAAATATAATGTACGATCTTTTACATCAGATTTCACCGGCGGTGATCTTCGACCAGTAGATACTTGTTATTTTTTTACTGCGCTTCCTGTTTATATCGAGTTTTCACGTTAGTGTTCCGCACATGCAAAATACTGATTCTATCAGATCTTTGGTCCAATATTACATGTTCATTCCCGTAACTATTTTCGAATCCAGTATTGAATTCTTGTACGTTATTATTTGATTTTCCTTAATGTGATGGAAGTTGATGCCTCAGTTGCTAAATTCAAATACAGTTTACGTCTCTGCTAAAGCATTTCAATCTGAAGAGAAAACAATATTTTCAACTTTTGTCCATAACATGTGTAAAAGTAAAATATACATACAGAATAGGGCGCACCAAAGTGATACTGGTAATGTTCCTCAAAAGTTGGTGACGTTATGTCTCCGATTTTAAAAAAATATTTTTACCCTAATTGATAATTTTAGTTTCAGTGGTTTTACTGTCAATGTTTAAAAATGAAAAAATAGGTTAAAAATCCACTTTTACTAGCGCAGTTGGTTAACTCAACAAAAACGTCATGTTTGACATGTCCCCCGATCTCTACTTGTGTACATGACGTCACGCGCATTTTCTTACCTCGACATTTTAACGTTAGAGCGAATGGGAAAACTTATAAAATGTGAATATAAGAGGAAATAAGACAATAATAAAAAATGTGAAAAAACGGTCTGGAGATATTTATTTAATGGTAATATTTACGTATTCTTTTCATGTTTATTTTATTTTAATGTAAAAATACCGAAGGTCACAAACTCAGTGGGTCAGACTTTAATCTATAATACCTATATTGTTTTGATTTTATTAAATGTCTTTGGAGACATGTGGTTTCGTTTCTTTTGGACACTATTTTATATAAATATAGTTTGTTTCTAAAATTATGTGATTAGTTTGAAACTGCATCCGCTGCAGTCTTGTATGACTACCTGGGGCGCGTCGCGAGAAAAGGTTCCTTTGGAAAGTTGACGTCAATCCTTGAAATGACGTCATAAAGTTGAGCAGACAACATTTGTATTATGCATTTCGCGTTACAACTATCATTTTATTGTCAAAATGTATAAGAAAAACCTTGTTAGTTATGAGAAATTAAAAGATAGTTATAAGATCTTTCTAAATATAGTAACAACTAAAATGTCACAAAATATGTTCGAAGGTACCTTTTCCCGTGGCGCGCCCCATAATTATGTGAAATTTATCCAATTTTCGCCTTTTAAGGATACACTGATCATCTTCACATTTGAAGAAACTTAAAGATAAATTAATAAATTCCAGTGTTCATTACGTCATACAAATTGAAAGGCGACACTTAAATATAATTGATTAGAACTTGAGTTGCACATAACATTTTTATAATTAAATTATAGATGAAAGGGAAGTACGAAAACCACCAAACACGATAAGCATGAAAATATTGCAGGCTCGGTTTGATTGAGCCTGCTCACGGGAATTAATGGAAATGCATATTACTGCCCACGCCATCGAGCCCCGGGTTGAGCTCAACTCAATATTAATACCAATAAACAGTACAAAGGTCTATTGACGAATAAATGTTACTGGCTTTTGCGAGTACCTTTTGCTGTAGCAAGATCTAGTGAAAGCCATCAGGACAGCGCTTGAGTCTAAAAGGAGATGACAGCGATATATAATTAATACAGTACTATTTAGCCTGCTACACATTATTATTGTATTTCTTGTCAGCATCGATAGAAAAAGCTGTCATCTTTTTTAACGTAATGGCTTGTAGAATATTTATAAATAATAACAACAAGTAAAGTGAATATTACGGACAAATTAAGTTAGACAAAACCGAATTAACACTTAATAAAAACATTATTTTATATGTACTGCAGTGTGGCGGCCGTTAAACGTCTACCCGTAAATATAGTCAGTACTATTATTAGTAAATTATTCGGTCACCGATATCATGCAGTGATGATAGCGTATATCAGGGCTATCCGATCAACCTTTTGCGGGGTTGTCCCGCTTAGCTCAATTGGTTGCGTTGTCGGAATTGCAGGGCTAGGCGCTGTCGCCGTGACGGAACTTAAAAGCTACCAAACACGACAAAATTTAATATGAAAATATTGCAGGCTCGGTTTAATTGAGCCTGTTCATGGGCAGTAATGGAAATACAATTTACGCTGCGTAGCCTCGGTTTGAGCGCACTTCATTATTTACACCAATAAACAGTGCAGTTTTGATCCATCCACAAACAATGTAAATCATTGTATTTTAATAAAATTAAAATAACGCTTATTACTTGTGTTCAATTTTCATCTATAAAGTTTTTACGAAAAGAGTCTACAACAATATTTTCTCATTACCCTACAATGAACATGACCAGTGACCGAAAACACTGTTCTTAATTACTGAATTTTTGTGGCGCTGGTCAACGCTAAGTTCTGTCAGAGAACATCATGAGGTCCGGTTCACACGAAGTTGGTTATCATCGGTTTTACAGTACCTCTAAAAAAGGTTTGACCATGAATTTGTGTTTCATATTTTCCATTAGTAGCCATCCCTTATTTTCCATGGATCACTATCCTAATGCATCATTGACAAGCTATCATTTAATTGTCTTCTCGGGTAATCAATTTGTTCGTTTCATAAAATGGTAGCATTTATTGTTGTGCTTGCTAATGGATTCGAAAAGAAAATCTACAATTGAAAAGAACAACTGCCCTAGATAAGAGCAACTACACTTAAAACGTCGACGTTTCCCGTGTTTCCATGCTCCAAACTTGAACATGGGCAGCATGATTTGATACTCGCGTTACCGTACAACGAACTTAATTGCAGCTGATGTTAAATTAAAGCTGCCTGTTCACACTTCAGGGTGCAATACTTCAATGCCTTATAATTTCTGAAGAAAACAAACAAACACTTTCAAAATGGACATGTAAATACTCCAATTATGATGTATCTATTGAATGACATCACGCGACGTCATGTAAAATGACGTCATCAAAACAAGGTGTTACATGACGTCACTATAGGTCGTCTTGACCGCGGTAACGTGTTAGGATCAGCGTAGCTACGTCACAATTCATGCCAACGTAATAAAACAGCAACAGAATTATGAAATACTTTACATGAAGCTTGCGACACATCTACTCTTTCGTACTGTCAAGTAACAATAGATGAAAAGGAACTTTGAAAGCCACCCAGCACGACAAATATGAAACCGGCATTTATTAAAGTTTTTAGTGCGAAATGCGATAATCAGCAATTCAATGGCCCTCGTAGAATACATTGTTTCAAAATTTCATTAGTAAATCTTTAAATTCACATGAAACAATACACATAAAATTTATCAGTAAGAGCTAGTAATAATTACAAAATTAGTAAATAAGACGAAAAGGAATCTTAAAAGCTACCGAACACGACAAATACGAAAATATTGCAGGCTTGGATTGATTGTGCCTGTTAATGGACAGCAATGAAAATACATATTACTGCCCACGCCCCATGGGTGAATGAGTTCAAGAAGGGCAAGGAGTGCGTTAAAAATGCATTTTGAATTGGAAACCCTGGACCATCGCCCTTATTTCCCCCGACATAAGTCTGTGAGTTTGACCTTTTTCCCAAACTGAAGGTTGATACTACGACTACCCGTTATTTACGATTTAGAGGAACTTGAATTTGCCGTGGCTGCGAGGGTGAGATGGCTTATGAATGTTAATGTCTATTGTACGTGATGTCACGCAATAGATACATCATAATTGGAGTATTTACATGTCCATTTTGAAAGTGTTTGTTTGTTTTCTTCAGAAATTATAAGGCATTGAAGTATTGCACCCTGAAGTGTGAACAGGCAGCTTTAATTTAACATCAGCTGCAATTAAGTTCGTTGTACGGTAACGCGAGTATCAAATCATGCTGCCCATGTTCAAGTTTGCACAACAAAAGTTTAACAATGTGTATTGTATAAAAAACAACAACATAGACATAAAATAAAGAAAAGTTTTACAAATGTTATAACTAACAATGTTAAAATCTCGAATGATCCTGTTAAAAGTCCAAATATCTAACAAATCCAGTTTGTTTTATAAAGTACACACAAAATTATCTATTTATATTACAAAAGCACTAAAATGTATTCACAAATAAAGCACAATTTAATCCTAATGTTTTAACAGCTATAAAGACTTGAATTTAAAATACTGAAAAACCGAAGACCTGAATTTATCCAAAAACCAAGAAGAAATTTCTGTTTCATACAGGTGGTAAGACTTTCCGGAAAGAAAGAAGATACCAGAATCTAATGTAAAGAACAAGAAATTTCTAATTGTAACAGAACAATGATAGATTGCAAATAAACATAAAGATAGAAAATTCTCGAACGCATACAAATTTACAGAAGAGCTTTCATCATAGTATTATCGAAACATGATTTAAAAATATACAAGTGTAGAAAACACCGGAATATCGACAAGATATTCCACAAAGGTGATAAAGAAAGAATTGTTTTATAATTAAAAGAAACAAAAACAGACATCCAAAACATTAAAAACAAATAAAGAAGCTTATCCATATATATATATATATATCTATAATCGGCCATAGAAAACCTATCAAAGAGATAGATGTCCGTCATTTATCACAAGGGATATTACTTTGAATGATATAGCCTCTACCTGGGCGTGAACCTGCACCGTCACGGCGACAGCGCCTTGCCCTGAAATTCCGACGACGGAACCAAGGATTGCAGAACCTTAGATTATTTTTTCTGAAATAATTTATCAAATTGCATTTTATTACGTTGACCCTCGTATTAGTTGTGACAATATATAATATCTATTAGTGACCGAAAAAAAGCAAATTAAAATCGAAAATTCTCAACTTCTTGACAACCACAATGTAGATGTAGCTTTAATAACAGAGCACAAACTTTTACAACATTCAGCTCACTTCTTTGAGAGCATAAATCCGAGTTACAGCTCATATGTAACGATAGATGAAACCTGCGACCAATATGGATTGTTAAGATGTGGTAAAGCTGGTACTGCGATCTTGTTTAAGAAACACTTATCTTGTAGAGTAGAACAAATAACCAACATAAGAAGTGAACGAATTATAGGTAAAGAGGTAAAAGTAAAACAAAGACTTCCACTTTTTATATTCTGTGTATACATGCCGTCGTGCAATGACATTACTCTATATAGAGAAACGCTAAACGATTTAGAGGCCTTATTCTGTTTTTACTCAAAATTAGGGGCTGTGGTTCTTGCAGGGGACTTTAATGGTCGTCTGCTTGGTACCTCAGATACACAATCAAATGAAAAATCCAAAATACTAACCGACTATGTAAAACGGAACAATCTAGTGTCACTTCAAGTTATGTTCAAGAAACAGAGCTTTTACACGTTTACACAAAATAAAACTTCTAAAGATCATGTTTTTGTCGACCAAACTGCTAAGGATCTTGCGGTAACGTTCAAAATTATTGACGAACACGAAATATTTACATCCGATCATTTACCCATGTTATTTAAACTTGCTACAACCGTGAAAGTAGAACCCGATTTACCGAAATTGTGCATTGCATGGAACAAATGTTCGGAGCAAAATATATATGACTATAGAAATAAAATCGATCGGAGTGTTTCCGGCTTCACCGACGAGTCATCGACTGAAGAGCTTAAGAAATACAGTCCCGACTGCTTAAATGTAACGCTTGCGCGCTGCTTGCCCGTGAGCAAATTTAACAAACGAGCAAAGCCATACTGGTCAAAAGAAGTAAAGCTCGCTCACACTCAAGCTAGAAAACTAAGGAGAATCTGGATAGACCAAGGTAGACCTCGTGACAACGATTCGATGATATACAATGATTACAAAGTAGCGAAGCGCTCGTTCAGGCAAACACAGCGGCGCTGTCGTGACACATACGAAAATTCTGTGCATGACGAGCTTAACAAGGCCACAGAACTTGATTATAGAATGTTTTGGAAATTACTGCGTCAAAAAAGCGGTAAAAAATTTGATATATGTACATCCATTAAGGTGGACGATATGTCATATTTAAATGATGACGTCACACACGGCTTTAGATGCTATTTTGAGAAAGTTTTTGGCGAAATGTCTTTTAAAGACAATATAAACGAATCACTTAAAGCAGAGCTTTTAAGGGTACAGTCAGAAAGTTCCCGGACTGGTCCTTTTAAACAAATTATTGACGTCGGATCCTCATAAAATTTAGCATGCATGTATTTCTATTTAAATCTAATATCAACAGCTATGAAAAAGTAGGTTTGAACAAGTATTTGAATTTATTTTTTCACATTTAGCATGTCCACAACCATAATACGGAGCACTTCAGAATTTGCCTTATTTTGCAATGAGATGACTACATTCTTTTTGAAGTTTCTCAAATAACAGCACCAAAACGTCTTTATTTTTCCGCACGACATCAACGGAACGTTACTAGCAAACAATTACAAAATTTTAGCGTGATCGGCCGACGTATCGCCATTTTGTGAAGTATAATTTCCGCCGTGTAAAAATTCTGAAGCAAGAAAATGACAACGTTAGTTGAACGTACGGAGCAGTGGACAGTAATGAAATTCTCTGCGATGTCTTGTATGACCCCGACTGATACTTGGAAATTCATGAAACAGAAGGATGGTATTATTAATTGTTCCAGGACTCTTGTGTTTGAGTGGCACAAACGTTTCCGGAAATGTAGAACGGATATCGAGGATAATGCGTGAAGCGGAAGGCCGGGAAATGATGCGCGCCAAGTCAAAAAGATTATGGACGTCCTAGCAAATGATCGGCGCAATTCTCTAGATGATATTGCTTACACTGTCGGGCTGTGTCATGGAACTGTTTATAAAATAGTGACCCAGGACTTGAACATGAATAAGGTATGTGCGCGCTGGGTTCCTCGTCTGCTGACCGATGAAATGAAAACAACCCTTGCAAACGTCATATGAACGTCACGACGTCGCGGAAGTGCTCCGTACATGACATAGTGGGCTATTCTAATGGATCAGAAAACATGTTTATGTTTGTATATTTTACATATATTTATATGTTCTTGCAGTGTAATAGTTATATTTTTATGTCATATATTTAATTACTGAATCGTACGGAAAATAAAAAAGATATCATGACAGTCCTGGAACTTTTTGACTGTACCTCGTACTTAGAGGACAACGAGCAAGAAAAGCATTACTGTCTTACTCAAGCGTTTTCTATTAGTGAGGTGGAACAGGTCACAAAATCACTTTTAAAGCGGAAGAGCCCCGGTCATGATGGCATACTAAATGAACATATACTTTTCGCAGTTCAACCCATGACGCACGCTCTTGTGGCTCTGTTTAACGCTGTAATAGATCACGAACAAGTACCGAATCAGTGGCAAACTAGCATATTGATTCCCCTTTATAAGGGACATGGCAAAGATATGTCGGATCCCTCTAGTTACAGACCTGTGTCACTTATCCCTTGCTTTTGCAAAATATTCGAGAAAGTTTTGCTAAATCGTATTCAAACCTTTATTAGGAAAATATGTATACATTTTCCCAGCACTCAACAACACGGTTTTCAAAAAAAGCTAAGCTGTATTACCACGGCCTTCAACCTCCAGGAGACGATCGCGTACCACGTTGATTGACAAAGCGACGTTTACGTAGCTTGTCTTGATCAAAAGGGTGCTTTTGATTCCGTAAGACACAAGGCACTGCTTGTAAAGTTAGGAAGGTTAGGGATTACCGGTAAAACGTTAAGAGTGATCAAAGCGGCTTACTCTAACCTTCAGTGCGCAACAAGAGTTTCAAATAAGCTCTCCGAAAAATTCGCCGTCGTACGTGGAGTACGTCAAGGTGGCATCCTTTCTACGTTTTTCTACTTAGTGTACGTCAACGATTTAATAAACGATCTCGAAGAAAGCAACTACGGTTCAAAAGTAATGTCGGTCAGCGTAAGTAACCCAACATTCGCTGATGACATCGCGTTAATAGCCATGTCGCCTCTTCACCTACAAAGACTAGTTGACATTGTATACCGATACTGTAATACGTGGAATGTTGATATCAACGTTGACAAATCAAACGTTGTCGTCTTTAATAAAAAACGTAAACAGCCACAAGTAGGAATCATTTATGAAAGTGAGTACATAAATCAAACAACCTCATCTAAACATCTTGGTATTTTGCAAGAATCAAACATGAAACTGCACACGCGTATTAACGAACGAATACAAAAAGGTAAAAACGCATTCTTTTCTATGGCTGGCCAGGGTCTACATCCATCTGGGGTTAACCCCTTGGTTTCTGTTGGTTTATATATGAAGATCGTGATCCCGACTGTCTTATACGCCTCAGAATTATGGAATGATATGTCGGCGTCTGACTTAACGTCAATTGAAAAGTTTCAGCATTTCGCGATTAAAAAAATTCAAGGTTTTAACATTCGTACCCGATCAGACATGTCCTAATCTATGCTAGGAATATATAGATTACGTTCTCAAATTGAAAAGAAAAAACTGTTATTTCTTCACAAAATCCTCAGCTTACCGTCTGGATGTTTAACAAAAGAATTATTCCTTAGGAAATATTTCATGTATCTTCTAGATAGAACTTCAGTTAAATTGGGATTCATTCCTGATATATGTACAATTGTTGAGAAGAACAAACTGCACTTTTTACTCAACAACTTTGTTCACAATTCCGGACTGCTACCACACAAAATGGTGTGGAAAAATATTGTAAACAAGGTAATAAAAATCAAAGAGACTGAATTGTGGGAAAACAGAATATCTAGTGATAATGACTTTACATTTTTTCAAATTCTTCAACCGCTTATAAAACCGGCAGTTGTTTACAAAGTATGTAAGAAAAGTGCGTTTAGGAATATAATGTTAACGATAGCTAGACTTTGGACTCGTACTGTGCACTTATAAAACTCAGAATGTATATATTGCAACATGATTTTTCAAGAGGAACTTGTTCACGTGATCTCTGATTGTGACAAAACAGCGCAACTGAAAATAATGGTGAACGTATAACTAACGAAATATTTCAACTCGATCATCTCCCCTTTGTTCTAAAGCTCATGGGGGCACCATTATCTCCTCTTTTAGATAATACCACTAACGTACTTCTTCTAGAACACGCCTACAATTTTATCGTGAAATGCGTTCACCAATACCTTGAATAATCATAAATATGTCTAGCCGATAACTGGCAACATTAGCCTAGCTGTGTCTTTATTTCACAGCTAGCTTTATTTTGCTTTACTGACGTTGTTCATTGTGTAAATCAGTGAGTTTTGTTCATATTTGAAATTTGTAAATACTTGCATATCTCCTAATTTGGAGGAAATAAAGATATTGATTGATTGATTGATTGTATGAGAATATTTCACGTTACTTTGTTGATCTTCTACAGTTTTTATGATACATTTTGTTATTTGAAAACACTTACTAATTTCGTTTTTTATCTTGACCAGGCAACTTTAATCATCATAGAGTAAAATAAGGTCATGTCAAAACCGATTCCATCGCCCACATAAGAGTTCTGATATCTTCTAGAACATTTTGTGCCTTACACATCAGGTCCGGTTAATCAACAGTTTGCATGACCTTATATAAGCACGTTTTCAAATGACATATATGTGAAGACTTGCACGTACAAAAATTTCAAAAATGGAAATTTACAGTAATGTGAACAGTTAGCAATCATTGACCTTGTGTTTATGTTAATTCTTTTACATTAAGTCGAGAACCATTTTTTTGTATATTTTTTTATATTGTTGAAGTAACCATATGCATGTTTAAAATATGTTAAAGCTATCAGTATTTAATTGGTTTTTGGTGTTACTAAATGATGAACACTATCAGATGCAATCTCCTTCGAAGAGTTGTCGTTCCTTACACTCACTTTACATCTCTGCGAAAGGCTCACTGTCAAGATTTTTTACTAAACTCGGGAGCCTTATTTTATACAGTCATAATTATGAATGTGAAAGCTTGTAACGTAGTGGTTAAATCTTACAAAGGTCTCTGGGTGTAATAATACGAACACTAGTTAAGTTCCGAAATACTTAATAATATGTCGATCAGCTTTTTACAGTTTATCTATTACTTCTAAAACATAAATAGTTCTTTCTTATAAGTATAAATATTTCTAATAAATTTCTAAGTGTCATAAGTTTCTTACAGGTGAAGACATGAAATGACCTGTGGCTAAAATACCTACAAGATTTTTGATGTTATCCAGAAAAGGATATTAGTCTTAACAAGGCCATAAATAAATATTTTAAAATGTAAATGTTTAACACCTTATATGTTTGTAAATTATTATCATAATTTTCCTATTACATTACAAATCCCTTACTTTCTTTACAAATACCAAGAAAAAAAAGCTAGAGAGTCGTATAACAGATTTCAGCCAGCAGTATCAGTTTTGTATCAGTATTAACTAGTCAGAAAAAAAATCAATTCGGAAATAAAGTATGTGATATTAAATAACATTTTTGAGTGGTTCTGTTTCAGACCGAAATAATATATTTCCGTTTCAATGTAATATTAATTTTTCGTTACGGTATAGATACTACTGCCTGCAAGAAGCATTCAAATATATATTATATAATAAAAATTATGTGCGTGTACAGGAAACCCTAATATTAAATACTAGTACATATGTATGCCTTAAGTGATATTCGGTTTCAAGGACATACAAGAATAAGTACATTTTCATAAAATTTACAATACGGAAAGTCACTAATAAAACGGTGGAATATGAAAATCACATCTTCATAATATCACAACACTTCTGCAAACATTTGTACTGCATGTTGATTTCTTTTCCGTGATCTCAAAATGTAGAGCATCTGTATATAACAAAACATTGTTATCATACACTTACAATTTAGTTAATCTGTAATTAAAGTTGTACATATTTTTAGGAAAAAAAACTCATTTTTTCCGATTTCCTTCATATTTTACCGAAAGCAAACTGAACTGAGTGGTTAACATGTTCAAAACATTGTAATTGTCTGCATAATTAATCATAGAAACATTCTGTGCGTTTTAAAGATGAAAATACTCAAGGCATTCGACTTATGGCGTTTGGCTTGAAAAGTTATTGTTAGTTGTTCGACCATTCTATGCATAATTTCAACAATAATAAACAGTGATGAAAATCATAATTACTACGTATGATAATATCAATAGTTATGGAACGATAGGACTTATGATAGTACTGCATCCTCATCGCACTGCATGCCAAGTTCATCTCAGGATTCTTCCGCACAATTGTTTCGTAATGCCAATCATAGGACGCGTCACGGAATCGAAGTTGTTTTTTATTCCATCAGCGTCTCACCAGGGAAAGGTCGTGAATCCTTGCTTGAGTGAAAACATCTCGTCGTTGTCTGTTCATTGTGAATAGTTATAAGGATGAATTTCTGGTCACTTGTACTGTGTTACACTTCTTGAGATGTTGTCGAATAACCTCAAGAAAATGCCAGTTGGAAATATCAACACTAAAAAGAGATGTCAAGCTGGAAGATCTAATCTTTTAAATACAATATCCGCTGGAATGTCCATTATATGTTAAACTGTCCAAAAGGTAATTCCATTCTCTGTTTTCCCAACTGGGAGAAGATTGACTCGTTCACTGGAGCATACTGACGTGAGAGCAAATGACCCAGCTGTAACATCATGATCTGTGATTTGTTCCTAGCCAATTAAACCCGCTTCCGCACAATGACACATTTCACTGGCATTATTAACCCCATTTAATAAATACCTATTAAATCATCATAATAAATGTTGTTCTTATAAAAATCTGTCTAATGACTTTGTGCCGTAAAATGAAAATATGTTACAATGTAAACTATTTATGTGTAATGAAAACAAAAATTTTAGAAAAAGCCAAAACCCTACACTCCGTATTCATGGTACATGAAATAATGAAAAATCATTTAAAAAAAAAAAGAGTACATACCTATATTGACAAGCATACTTCATTAGACATACCGCTCAGACAGAAAAAATTACCTTAATTGGCACGTGCATATGGACGCACACCTTTAAGATAAACAACATCGATTAATCGCATTTCAATAACATTATTTCAAAATACGTGCATACAAGCACACAACGATTTAAATCGATGACAGTGATATATAATCGCGAAACGTGTTGAGACCGCACAACTAAATTACAAGTCACGTGACAATTATTCTAAAAAAATTGTCGACATCGTTAGCGCACTCGCATCCTATGCTTAAAGTAACGTACACATTTATGCGTGCAAGCCCGAAATGTAGGAAGCCGCACCCGTACATTTTTATACAAAAGGCTTACCGCTGATCGATTCAGCAACAAAGCTGCATACGTCTAACTTAAGTCAATTAATGCTATCGCGCATTTTCACGGTTTACATCAGAATACTACATTACTGAAACGCGAACATAGACATAAACATAGACAGAGCCAAAGGCATGATCATAGCCATAGGCATAAACATAGTCATAAACATCGACTCCTGGTACTCTCGGAATCAACTAAAATTCATCGCGTCAAAATCGCGGTTAACAACAGTATTTTATTGTTTTCTTCTCAAACATATATACATATATACACATCCGATACGCTCGGAACAAAACTTATAAACAAAGATTGAACGGTCTCAACGCTTGCAACGCGACAGTTAAATCACATAATCTAGTAATAATACCTTGAACCAGAGGAAAAACCTATCATTCATGTACAGCACGCATACCAAAATATGTTTAATACTTTTCTTTTTTAAGCTGATAGTTAATAACAAAAATAGTCTTTTTAATTTCTTTTTTTTTCTAGTACATTTTTCTATTTTTTTTTAAATATTTTTTTTTCATTTTTCTATTTTTTAAGCTGGTAGTTAAACTATACATCCAGTATTACTTAATGACATCAAAAAGTTGTCTTCTTATCTCCTTTAAAAACAACTAAGCAGTACATGTCAAAATTAGACCTGCAACCGTTGCTGTTACAAAAATATTTTCCTAAAATTTTTTGAGAAATTACAACAAAAATGTGTGTGCAAAGCATTTTTAGATTGTTAAATTTCACTTGAACTAATGTAGCACGTAAACTTGTCGTTTTTTAACGTTTACAAAAATTGTTTTTAACAAATAAAGTTTTCACTTTTATTTTTGGAAATTTTTTATTAAGTAAAGAACAAATAGAACCTAAATTAATTACTGATCTAACAGTTAAATTTTCAAAAATTACTAAACAAGAATTCGGCACCTTGACTAACATTTTCGATCTCCAAAAATAAAAATCTACAATCCAAAAATAACTCCCTTCCCCAGTAATATCTTTAAAAGAAAAGCCTACAATTTTGAATTTTAATGCCAATTCCGTGTATCATGATTGGATTAAGATTTTATTAGCAAATTGAACTAACCTGTAAGCCTCCATTGTGACTTCTGCGACATTCTGCATCATTCTGGTTTTCTGGCGTGACGTATGGTGGTTTTCTTTAGTCTTTCCGGCGTGACGTATAGTGTTAGTTTTCTCCGCGGTGTGCCGTGACGCCCACTAGAAGTAAGATCCTGGCACCAGGCTCCACAAAAGAGACCTTGTAACGTAGTGGTTAAATCTTACAAAGGTCTCTGGGTGTAATAATACGAACACTAGTTCAGTTCCGAAATACTTTATAATATGTCGATCAGCTTTTTACAGTTTATCTATTACTTCTAAAACATAAATAGTTCTTTCTTATAAGTATAAATATTTCTAATAAATTTCTAAGTGTCATAAGTTTCTTATATTTAAAGTTTAATAATTTTGCCACGAGAGTAACAAACCATTTCCTAAACGCCTTACGTGGCCCATTCCGTCCGGCCGTTCACTTCTTCCAAATATACAGAACAATATCTCTGGCTTTTATGCAATAACCTAGACTGTTCATGCAGACTTATTACTGTTCGAAATGACAGATTGACATCAAGAACATCTATAAACTACATTAACAGTTATATAACGTCTTGCTTAATCATAACAAGATCGAGTCCAATGTAATTAAAAGATACAGGTGAAGACATGAAATGACCTGTGGCTAAAATACCTACAAGATTTTTGATGTTATCCAGAAAGGGATATTAGTCTTAACAAGGCCATAAATAAATATTTTAAAATGTAAATGTTTAACACCTAATATGTTTGTAAATTATTATCATAATTTTCCTATCACATTACAAGCTTGAGGTAAAACAAATGACAGAAATCTTCCCTATATTTCATTAAAACCGAAGAAACCCAAACTATTGTAAATGTAATTGGTGAACCATTTCTTTGAGTTGAAGTAGAAGTAGTTGAAAGTAGTCCCAGCCTATAACAAAGGTAAATGTAATGAGCCGATGGTGTAAGGGAGTGGGGGTTGTTCCGGCTACCTCCATCGGTAGATTGCTCGACGTTATGAGACTATGGGTTGGATTCCTAGCGCAAGGTAACATTAATTGAAACGAAGCGGTACATTCACGTAGGCTAAAAATTGGCCTAAAATTATCTCAAATTTTCAAATTGCAAAACGTCACTGGAAGTGTGCTTTTTATAATCTATCATGGTTGTTTTCTTGAAAATATAAAAAGTGAAGACGAACCCATAATCCAAAATAAAAAAATTTAGTATGTCAAATGTGTCTGAAATTTGAAAATGTTTGCCAAAATGCAATTTCTTTGTTAAATTTTCATCATATTTTTGGTGATTTTCATATTGGGCACATGCTTCGACCAAACTAATTTAAAGAAATTTCTTTGTAAAATGTGTTCTGAATTCAGGCTCAAAATTTGTTTCGGTCGAGGAGTGTGCCCTTATCGAAATCCTCTAAAATCTGCTGTGAAAATAAACAAAAATATGAATGTTTGCACTTTTTCCTCATTTTTAGTAATTTTAATGGCCCCTTGTCAAACGCCTTTGGCAGTAATCACTATAAAATTTTAAGTTATAAAAAGTATAACCATTTATGTATTCAAATGCATTAAATTTATGATATGTAACAAAATTAAAAATTTTACATATTGTAACGTGTACCGATCGTATGGATTGCAATATAATAGAATTTTCCTTTTGCCATTTTTTGGCTATTTGATTGGAGACAAATGATTGATTAAATGATTAAGATATGTGAAAACAAATCTCATATAATTATCTTTAAATACACAAAATCAGCTTGACTTAAACCGTTTGTCATCAATTAGCTGGTAACAATCATCAGCAACAGAAAACAATATTCTGTTTTTGACCGTAATACAGTACCTATCATACGACTGACAATAATATGACCATCACATACGGTCATCAAATATACTGCAAGTCAGTCTCCTATTGCAGTACTATTATATTCAGCTCAACATAGGCTGACAGTGTTATCATCAACAAGTCACACCATATACAAACTATTGTATATACTTGTTGAACCAATGTAACTCACCTAATGGAGTTCCAAGAACGACCCGGTTATAATCCTTACTATTATAACTAGTCCGACCCTCTACAGAGCAATGCGTTCTCAGAGAGTACTAATGTAGTTAGTTGATGTAGTGGGTACAAGTTTTAGCTTTCCAAATAGCTAGTCGGTCATTAGCATGACATTTTAACAAAAAGACGACTCTAAAGTTTAAACTTCTCTAGAAAAATTTCGTTAGAATGTTGGTATTTATTTATTACGTCCGTCCTATTATATATATGCTCGCTCTCGTCACACATTTTTGTTTCGATTTTTAATGATGTTAAATTCATTGTATGACAGTGCCTATTATTGTGTCACCTGCAGCAGAATGTATACATGTATGAATCCTATTGTGCGGCGGCGTCGGCGGCTGCGTTAAACTTAAATATGAAACTTAATGTCGCCTATACGTTTGTGAGTATTTGACCTATTAACTTAATAATGAGAATAAATCATTTGCAAGAATAAAGCCATCTCCGACAACAAAATGATCACTCTTGTTATATTAATTTTGTTATGTCCCTTTCAAATTACTTATATACCGAACTTAATGTTGCTTACAACATTGAAAGTTCTTGTCCTTTTAACATAATACTTGAAATAAATCATCATTTGCATAAACAAAGCAATCTCTGACAACAAGATCGATAACCCCTGCTTCAATACTTTTGAGTTATGCCCCTTTTAAAAGACTTTAAAAATTATGTTTCCTGTAAGTTTGAAAGTTCTTCTTCTATTATCTTAATAGTTTGAATACGATATCTGCTTGAACTAAGCCATCCGTGACAATAAGAATGATAACTCGTATTTCGTTATTGTAAAAGTTATGTTCCTTTCAAATGGCTTAAATATGGAACTTTATGTATGTTAAACTAAAGTATTTCTAATTCCCATAGGGCTCAAATTCCGAATATTGAATGCCCATTAAATATGATTTCTAGCATCTGAATTCCTAGACAACAATATATTGGTGCGAAGATCTGCATTCCATCTATTCAAAAACACACAGGGGGTTAACTTACTTGTAAGAAAATTACTGATCTCTAACCGTACAGACCATACTTTAAACGCGGAATCGCAAATACGGTGCCACAGTATACATCCGCTGTTCCCGCACTAGCCCACCTCTATCAAACAAGATATAGGCTCGAACAAACAATATAGGGATGAAATTTCTTACGTTTCTTTTTCTGACATGCAATCCCTGCGAACAAGAGACCCTCGGATGAAGAGAAAAGTTCTAATATATTAAAGCGGACTATATGGACACGGAGGCATACTGCGTTATTTTGGTGTAATGCAACCTTTAAATGCAATTTCGAATTGACAATCCTCTTTATTTAGCTAAACGAATAATACAGTACACGAGATAAGGCTGGTCAAGTACCAGTGTATGTGTTTGTTTTACAAGCTGGCAACAAAGAATGCATTTTGCAAGTGCCTTTATCGTTTAAATATTATATATCTTGACTGCTAGTTCAAATTTTTCTCCAACATAAAATTAAATAATGCATCCCAAACAAAGCCGAAAAATGTACTGATTCACATGTTTATATCTAAAAACTGCTAGTCTGTTGAAAATTTCTCAGTTTTACCATTTCTCTTGGATAATATTTTGAGAAATGATGCTGATAAACACTAAAAGTATGATTAACCGTTTGAACTTTTTGATAGAAAGCTTAAGTCAATAACAATATCAGTTTAAACTTTAGAATACTTGGAATAATTGTGTTTCATGGAATTCATTTTCTTAGACCTGGTCTGTTGACTATAGCATGAACTTAATCTTGGCTGTCGACAATTCATAAACTTATCTCTTAAAAGCTGCAATAGCATTGTCTGTCTTCACTTGCACGTACATGCAGGTCGACTTTGATTTACCGGGGAGCGGCGCGAACTGGCCAGTCCCGACTCAGCAATAATGTATCCCGACTTTGCCGGTAATTTCTTATCACTAACATGGAATGCTTCCAGGTTATACCCTTTACATGATCATAAAATATGGAAATTCCATAAGCTTTGCTTATATGGATTCCCGGTGGCGTCGATATATAAAGTTTAAGGCAAATAAGACAGTTACTGTTTCGCCATTGGCAAATATTTGATTGACACGCAAACTTGCAAAAATAAATGTTTTTATCTCAGGTTTCTGTTTGAATTATTGATTCGTCAGCTTGTAAATGAAGCTCAATCACCTTTATACTTTATCTTTCCCCTGTCAAAATGAAGCTGACATAGTTTTGTTATTCGTGAATAAATAGATCGTCTATTACTGAGGGTTACATAAACGTACCCAAGAAATAAATCAAACTTGAGCTTAAACGTGTAAAACATTCCCTGCGAAACCCTTAACCCTAATGTCTGACCTCACATACGCACACTATGATCTTGTTCGGTCTTAAGTCAATGCTAAAACAATATCATTATTTTTACAAGTACAGTAAAGTAGACAACACAAGCAATAGCATTTTTATGTAAATACCGTTCGTTTAGAATAAACTATAAGACCACCACCCTTTGAATTAATTTTCCGACTAAGAAGGACACTTGTGAAACACATTTAAAACTGTGACATAATGCCAATATTTTGGTCATAGAATTTATTGAAAACATTTAATTTTTCGTTGTAACAGTTTAAAAAAAATCGTATTAACAATAACAACAAGAAAAGTATTACACAGATGTGTTATATGTGGACGACATTTGAAAGAAGTTAGATGTTGGGTGTAAGAGTTAATGGTGATGGATTGTTTTTAAACAAAGAAAGAATTAAGTGATAATATATTGTTGTCTTTTATTGGCAAAGGGTATTGAACGTTGAAGGATGTGCGTGTGTATTACATGTAGTTGTGGAACGCGTTGTATACAAGGAGTGCGGTTTGAAATGAAATATACCGGAAATGGTATGGCCTGGGATTTATGATGAAATTTGTTTGCTGAACATTTACAAGTTTGCAGTAAATGTAGTGAATGATTTGAAAACAAACGAAACGTTTTTCTTTTAAATATAATGATAACTAGCTGGAAAATAGTGGAAGAGATGGTTGCAATGGTAACATGCATCATGATGAAGAATTGCCAGAACTACATGTATATGTGTTGTTATGTATTCATTTAGGATGCAAAATAATTTCTCACAGTTTAAGGATTTACTACACTCCTCCTTACACCTTTATCGATAAAAAAGAAAAGTATCAACATTTAAAAAACGGTAAAATGCCTTTCAATGAAATTTTGCACAAATGAATGTTAATTTCGTTTAGTTTGATAATTTTCTTTTTAATCGATGGTTGAACAAGGAGGAGTTTAGAGGATCGTTAAGAGCACTAAAAATTTCATAAATGTAACTGATTTTTCATTATTGTCATTGTAGATTTTCATTAGTAGATACTCTACTGAGAGCTATGTAAGCCATTCCTCTTTGTAATATCGTTTTATCGATATCAACAGCATCTGAAGATAATGTTAGACCTTGCACTTTGTGGAAAGTTACACCAACATTTAATTTTCATGAAGGAGTTACCTGGTAGTTAAACATTATCATAGCACTAACCACATTACAATGAATTTGCTCTATATAAACTCAACAGTACCTTTCAAAATTGTCCTACCACGAACATGGCAATTTCTTTCAAATTGGTACTTTCAGGATGAAAATCTATATGCAGACACAGCATCTTGATCCCGTAAACCAGGGGGCTGGGGGATGGGAGTGGGTGGGGGTGAGTCACACTGCAATACCACCTCAAGCCAATTTATTCTGAACAACAGAATAAGACCTACCAAAAAATGGTTATACAATTATTATCTATTTTATAGACACGAAATCGCCTTCTTCTTGTAAAACGGAAACCCACTAGAACCGTCAATTTCAACATCAGAAACATTTGTAAACAAAGAACCATCAGATAAAGGTCACACTCACGCGCCAAAATCAAGTCACAGGATTGCCAATATTCGTAAACTGAACACAAACTTCAATATCTGCCAGGAATAACTATCCGAACAATGTCTCTTACTACATGTACACTCTTTCTATAACTGCTTACAACAATAAACTTTTAATTCGCATATATTTTAATTAAAAGAAAACACCAACTCATCGATCTATATAAATATATATATATATATATATATATATATATATATATATATATATATACAGAAATATCGTCAGATATGGGGTCTCTGTAATAAACCTTAATCAGGGGTTGTATATATATACTAAGAAATGTGGTAAGTTACGGGTCTTACTTCGATATTATACCTATATGTGTGGTTCTATAAAAGTTACGGGGTATATATGGTACCCCGCTAATTAAATGTCATTTCTATGCACTATCTGACCTTGTAAGTACTATAAGCTGTAATACAAAAATTTGGTTTATGATAAAAAAAAACTTCGGGTTTTTTTTTATAGACCGAAAATAAATTTCGATAATAAACCGTGTTACGGGAATAAAGTTTATCGTACTTAAGAAGTCCGAATATGCATAGAAATGGCATTGAAAATTACGGGGTACCATATATACCCCATTACTTTATAGCACCTCACATAAAGGTGTAATATCGAAATTAGACCCGTAACTTACCACATTTCTTAGTATATATATATATATATATATATATATATATATATATATATACAGAAATATCGTCAGATATGGGGTCTCTGTAATAAACCTTAATCAGGGGTTGTATATATATACTAAGAAATGTGGTAAGTTACGGGTCTTACTTCGATATTATACCTATATGTGTGGTTCTATAAAAGTTACGGGGTATATATGGTACCCCGCTAATTAAATGTCATTTCTATGCACTATCTGACCTTGTAAGTACTATAAGCTGTAATATAAAAATTTGGTTTATGATAAAAAAAAATTTCGGGTTTTTTTTTATAGACCGAAAATAAATTTCGATAATAAACCGTGTTACGGGAATAATGTTTATCGTACTTAAGAAGTCCGAATATGCATAGAAATGGCATTGAAAATTACGGGGTACCATATATACCCCATTACTTTATAGCACCTCACATAAAGGTGTAATATCGAAATTAGACCCGTAACTTACCACATTTCTTAGTATATATATATATATATATATATATATATATATATATATATATATATATATATATATATATATATATATATATATATATATATATATATATATATATATACTCTATACATAGATCTATTTATATACTCAGTTATAAATAGCTTGAGCTGGTACTTAACGTTCGCTAACGCTTAAAAGAAAACACAAAACTCATCGATCCCTTTATAACCTGGCTTACAGTCCCGACCAACAGTGATCTAGAAAACGAAACTATCTAGTAGTTATAGATTACAAAAACTTTCCGCAAACAATCCTATATGACTATATCCACTCGCACTACCTAATCATGTATACATGCTTTACGTGATGAACGCCATCTTGAAAAACCAGTGGGGTCAGTTCAAGGTTATCACGAGAAATCATAACAATCAATTATCTGACAAAACCTACATGGAATTGCATCTTGGTCATGTAAATATTTTGTTTATATATTAACATAAAAATTTTGCAATTTAACAATAAAAGTCCACATAATCAAGCAACATAAGAAATACGTTGACATCTTCCCTCTTACTAATAAGATTTCCTTGGGTAATACCGTACCGTTGTACATACAACATGGTTCCCGTTAAGTATCAACGATCTATATATAAAGTCGGGCCCCATGGTACATGTACTCAACATTCGCTATAAACCTCTATTTAAAGCCGGGCCAAAATTCCCCTTCAGCCGGACTAGTTGTACTATAGTAAAGATCATCAAGTAATAGTTACATAGTAATAATATATTATGATCCATAATTCGTCCAGAAAACAATCAATGTGATCAGCACAAAGTTAAAGTGAAATAAATAAATGCATCAACATACGAGTACATGTCTTACAGTCTCCTAACGGTCACCGACCTGATTTGACATGATTTGCAAATGAACAACAGCAAATGAACGTTGGTAAATACTGACTATGTAAATAAGCGTCGCTTGTCTGCTAAGTGTACTTATACGCATCGACTGTGGAAAGTTCTGTGGTACCGCTATGACCTAGGAGGCATTCATGTCATCCAGTTTGACGATATTAAACAACTGCCTTATTTCTACACGTCCTGAATAAAATTTTTAATTAAGTATGCAAGAAACATTAGTATCTACATTTATGTTTTTTAGGGTAAAAGTCTTCTCTATATATCAAGCAATCAAACATCAGCCTCTACACTATCCTTTTGCATGCGGAACAGGTGTCATAGTCTAAATTATCCGTTCTGGACCGTGAGTTATTGTTAACCGGTGTTCAGGCTAAAGATCTCAAGTTTGGTCGATTATAATATGTCGGTCATCAGGATGACCGACAATAAGCATCAAAGTCCTAGTCAGTTCTCCAATGAGTATGTCTCTCGTGGATCTAGATAGCTTTCGCTTTCTCAGATCCGTCTTTAGTATAACATCTAAAGACATACTGAATAATCACGGATTGGCTGAATAATTCTGTCTCAGAAAACGCTTTTACTTTACTGTTGCTTAATGAGTCTATAGGTGGGGTGTTGTTAAACACTTTTTAAGACTATTAATAACTGAACAAAAATAGAGTAAATTGTATGCACGCTTTTCCTAGCGTATTGAAACCAATTGCCTTGATAAAGTAACCAATACAATAGCAACATTATTGTCGGTCATCCTGATGACCGACATATTATAATCGACCAAACTTGAGCTTTCTACCTGAACACCGGTTAACAGTGATGTAAAGCAAAGATCACGTTCCAGACGGAACGAATAATTTAGATAATTAGACTCTTACTCAGTCGTTATGTATATGATATCAACCGAGTACGAGGTGTTTCTGTGTAGGAAATACTTGGTCACGAGCTTCTTGCGACACCGAGAGCGCGAAGCGCTCGAGGTGTTTCATGAAGCTCGTGGCCAGGTATTTTCTACACAGAAACACCGATGTACGAGGTTGATATCCGACTTACACACCTTAGACACATGCAAGTACTACGATTTGAATGAAAGTTTGTCCCAAGCATCAGATTTGTTTGAAGAGTTGAACAGCCGAAATTTTTTGTCACAAAATACATACAGGTTAGCGTCATTATTTACGTATCGTACTTTTTGTTGGGTTTAACACCCGCTTTCAACAACAGTATTTCAGTCATACTGGTGCGGAAATTGAACAATTCAGGCACTCATTCATTCGATCACTATTTCATTCAGTTAAAATGTGCGGCGTTAAAAAATTTTAAACTGTATACTTCAAAACTACCCAAGAATATGCACGAACATGCTTTTTTCAAGCCTTTGACAAGGCCTACAACTTATAGTAATAACTACTTGGTATTCCATTTGTCTATTGAAAAAAAGCACACTTTTGTAAAATCATGTGCTCAGTTGCACAGCATTCCTAAAGGGCCGTCTGTTTTAAGGGAAGGTCTTCATTATATGCAATAACATTGATTTGTGCACATCCCCGATATCCATTTCAAATTCAAAATAAACCCCGTAAACACATTACAACAAACATTTGTCAAATCAATCATTAATTAGGTGAATTAAAATAAATAAGAAATAAAACTTATAACTGGCATACACCAGATGACATGTATAAAAATATTATAGGCGCTTAGCAAACTTTTAGTAGTATATAAAGAAAAAAAGCCAAGTGTCAGATTTCAAGTTTTCTCCTCAAGCGATGAAAATAAAGCGAACACACAATTGCTAAAAATTTAACAAGACAAAATGTGTTTTACAACATCGAATTCACTTCAATATATACATGATATTTGAATAAGACTAATTAATATTTGAAAAGGAGCTTAAAATCTCGGCTTTTTTCCATAAATTGGAATATTGTCATAAATGTGTATACATGTATTTTATTCTACGATTTATACTTATTGAAACCTGACTATACATAATGACAATAAGGTACTAAAAGAAATGCATGTTAAACGAACTTTTTTTATCAATATATATGGTACTGTAAGTGTTATCTAAATTGGGTTATAAAAAGAAAATAACATAACATGATGTGGTGTTTTAATTTTACTTCATTTGTTCTAGTGCTTAAAATGTAAAAAATGTTGTGTGTCTTTTTGTATTGTTTTAATACTTTTAAATATACGTACGAGACTAGGTTGTTCCTTGCACGTGGACGGGTAATTCTTTTAGGAGAACAACCCGTCCACGTGCATGGAACAACCTGGTCTCGTGAATTCTTTTGTTATCGCAGGTTATTCTCAAAATTATCAACCTACGGCAAACAAAAGAGCCGGTGTGTAATTATGGATAGACTCTTACTCAGTCGTAATCTATAAAAACCTAGAGGCCTCTTATTGGCTGTTGGAGAACGTCACATTTGGAGTCTGTACCTATTCTTAAATCCTCTCTCCAGATTCTTATTAGCTAGGCTTATTACTCATAAAGATATTTCCGACAACGAACAATAAACATATACATATACATGGATTTTGTCTAGTAAATGTACACTGTATATGATAAAAAAAGATGTACAGCTTTTAAATTTATTAAACCAAAGCAAATAAAATGTGTAGAGAACACTGAACAGAGATTAGCTACTTATTTTGCTGACAACAAATCTACGAACTTGTGCAGCATTTTGTGAAACTCGGGGATCAGAGGTATCCCAGGGAATGTTTTATATGGTTTTGCTAGCTCGATATGGATACATCCGTCGGTACTTTCTTGATAATTTTGCTTAACTGTTTTGAATGTAAAAATTGTCTTTGGAACACCAGAACACACAGTTTTGCAGAAATATTAAATCGGGTAATGAAACTGAAAATAGTAGACACTACAAGTTTAGGCTTTATTTAGTTGTAATTTGGTTTTGAATCAACAAAATGATCTTTGGAACATGCGAACACACATACTTGCAGAAGTATCAAATCGGGTCATGCAACTGTCAATAATAGACAATACAAAATTTTGCTTTCCAAAAAGCTAGTCGGTCATTAGCATAACCTTTTAACAAAGACGGCGCTGTAGTGCATACTTTTGAAATCAATGCGTTAGGTTGTTATTCGAAGTCATGAGACATACTAAGAGAATACCAACATTCTAACGATATTGTTCTAGATCAGAAAGAACAATTTTGTCATACCTGTGAGTCCCTGACAGACTGTTCACGTTTTTCTCTCACACCCTATGACTGTGAAAAAACTTTGTTTTTTAACATATTCTGTAGCTTTTGATATATATTTACAGCTTGATAATCGTTGCTTTCTAACACTTTCTGACACAAACATATTGTTTGACAAACTTTTCCATTTTGGTTTACTTCCAGAGAAATTATTAACTTGTTCGCAAACAGGGTTAGATTTATCACCAGGTTAAATGCATCTCATTCGAAAGAGGAAATACCTATAAGTAAACTTACATTTTTGTATGGCATCCAATAAAAGTGGCTTAAAATTCAAACTTTTCTGCCGTCTTGTTAAAAGATTGACCGACTAGCTTTTTGGAAAGCTAAAACTTGTAAGATATTTGAATGATAGAAACCAATGAATGGTGTACTTTAAATAAGGGGAGGTAACTTTGTCACAATATTTTAGACCAATATTAGGCCTTCGTGAACCTACTCTTTTTAAAAGCTGAAGCTAATTTAATCATTCTAATGATAGTTTACATTAATTTAATTCGATTACGCTCTTGTGCCCAGGTTATCGAAAATCATTCATATTGCGGTATGTGTAACTTCATGACGTAATTAGTCGGAAAAAAGGTCTTGGACATATTTTCGGCTGATACAGAAATGTTGTTCATATCTTTTAGAGAGATAAAAGGGTAAATTTTAAAGCAACTGCTTCACAAACAGGTCGGTTATATCGCCACTTTATTCAATATTGGTATAAGTACCATTATAATTTATTTTAAAGCAACTGCTTCACAAACAGTCGGTTATATCGCCACTTTATGAGATTTCGGAAAAAACTAATAAAATTAATATTAAAGCAACTGCTTCACAAACAGTCGGTTATATCGCCACTTTATGCAATATCGGTATAAGTACTATTAAAATTAATTAACAAGAAACTGCTTCCCAAACAGTCGGTTATATCGCGACTTTATGAAAAATTGGTATAATTACCATTAAAATTAATATTAAAGCATTTGCTTCACAATCAGGTCGGTTATATCGCTACTTTATGCAATATTGGTATAAATACCATTAAAATTAATTTTAAAGCAACTGCTTCACAATCAGTTCTGTTATATCGCCACTTTATGCTATATCGGTATAAGTACCATTAAAATTTATTTTAAAGCAACTGGTTCACAAACAGTCGCTTATATCGCCACTTTATGAAATATCGGTATAAGAACCATTAAAATTAATATTAAAGCAACTGCTTCACAAACAGTCGGTTATATCGCCACTTTATGCAATATTGGTATAAGTAACATTAAAATTAATATTAAAGCAACTGCTTCACAATCAGGTCGGTTATATCGCTACTTTATGCAATATTGGTATAAGTACCATTAAAATTATTTTTAAAGCAACTGCTTCACAATCAGGTCGGTTATATCGCTACTTTATGCAATATTGGTATAAGTACCATTAAAATTAATATTAAAGCAACTGCTTCACAATCAGGTCGGTTATATCGCTACTTTATGCAATATTGGTATAAGTACCATTAAAATTAATTTCAAAGCAACTGCTTCACAATCAGGTCGGTATATCGCTATTTTATGCAATATTGGTATAAGTACCATTAAAATTAATTTTAAAGCAACTGCTTCACAATCAGGTCGGTTATATTGCTACTTAATGAAATATTGGTATCAGTACCATTAAAATTTATTTTAAAGCAACTGCTTCACAATCAGGTCGGTTATATCGCTACTTTATGCAATATCGTTATAAGTACCATTAAAATTTATTTTCAAGCAACTGCTTCACAATCAGGTCGGTTATATCGATACTTGATGCAGTATTGGTATACTTTCTATTACAATTAATTTTAAAGCAACTGCTTCACAATCAGGTCGGGTATATCGCCACTTTATGCAATATTTGTATAAGTACCATTGAAATTTATTTCAAAGCAACTGCTTCACAGTCAGGTCGGTTATATCGCTACTTTATGAAATATCGGTATAAGTACCATTAAAATTTATTTAAAAGCAACTGCTTCACAATCAGGTCAATTATATCGCTTCTTTATGCAATATCGGTATAAGTACAATGTCGCTTCTTTATGGAATATTGGTATAAGTACCATCAAAATTTATATTAAAGCACCTGCTTCACAATCAGGTCGGTTATATCGTCACTTTATGCAATATTGGTTTAAGTACAGTGTACCATTAAAATTAATTTACAAGAAACTGCTTCACAAACAGTCGGTTATATCGCCACTTTATGTAATATTGGTATAAGTACCATTAAAATTAATATTAAAGCAAATGCTTCACCATCAGGTCGGTTATATCGCCACTTTATGCAATATCGGTATAAGTACCATTAAAATTAATATTAAAGCAACTGCTTCACAATTAGGTCGTTAATATCGCTACTTTGTGCAATATTGGTATAAGTACCATTAAAATTATTTTACAGCAACTGCTTCACAATCAGGTCGGTTATATCGCTACTTTATGCAATATCGGTATTAGTACCATTAAAATTAATTTTAAAGCAACTGCTTCACAATCAGGTCGGTTATATCGCCACTTTATGCTTTATCAGTATAAGTACAGTAAAACCCCTCATTAGGGACACTCGATATTACGGGCACCCCGGTATTATGGGCGATTTTTTTAAGAACAGACATGTTCTCTTCTTCATGATTTTAGGTCGGTTATATCGCCACTTTATGCAATAAAATAAGCCTGTTTTACCGTAAAGTGACGATAAACACAGTATACATGTATTAACAACAACGTTCACAAATACAAATGTAGATGGAAAATGAACTTTGAACGCAACCGAACATAATAAATATGAAAATACTGCATGCCCGGTTTGATTGAGTCTATTTTTGGATAGTTATAGAAATAAATGCTACTGCCAACGTCGCCTTGCCCAGTGGAGCGCAACTCAATGTTAACACCAGTAAACATTACAGTTTTTATCCATCCCAAACGCCCAAACAAAGTATACAGAGTCTTTCTATATTAACATCTTACTCGCTAATTGAAACACAACTTTGATTAGCATTGTTTTATGGATATTTTATGCAAATCATATGCCATACCCTAAAATACAGAGTCTCCACACAGCCAAAAAGAAGAGAAGAAAAGAGAGCTTGTGTTTTATAACAAAATCAATTTCAACATTCAAAGAATAAACAAAAAACGAGAACATTAGGGATCACCACCTTGGAACGGTCAGGGACAAAACAATTTGCCACTAGGGGTTAAAACTAAGTTCTAGGTTGCACTAATTTTACACATGCACGAACAGGTTCTCATATAAGCGAACAACTACAACCTGTCTGAGTGAAATACCTCAACCCTCCCATCAATAAAGAGCAAGAGGAAGAGAATAGTATTGTTGGGCGACATCAACCTACACACGTGTACGTCCTAGATCTTTCTTAAAATTTAGGTCAGGATGCACTAAAAATTAAGCATTGCTAGACGGTTAATGTCTAGAAACTAGACCATTGGTTTACGTAGTATTTAGGTCAAACCACAGGGTCAGTATCCGCCGTTTTCACGCATTGAGCCGTGTATGTACTTTTGTTTTTATAGATTTTTGGAATATTCCACAATAAGTGGAAGTTAGCTATTTCCAATACGTAGCTAAAATGTTTAAGGTGTACACCGTTGTGACAAAAGGTTTTATGGCCTTGGCAGTAACGCAAGTGCTCTGTAGCATTATGGTTGAAAGGGGTTGTCTTCAAATCCCAAGAAGGATTTTTCTTCTGTTTTAATGTCATTTTGTTCAAGACAATCATGTAGACAATGAAAATATGCCATTAAATCGTGCACATTTGAGTAAGCTTTTATCAAACAGGTTGATATGGTGTCGCAATCGAAGCTTACTCAAGCAGAGTTTTCGGACGATGCAAAATATTGTGCAAAATTGTTTTAAATTTTTTAAATGAAAGAGAGTGTAATGAAGGTTCTATTTACTACGATTGGTTACAGAACAGGGTCGAAAAATGCAGAGGTTAAATTGATCACGGCAAGTGGTTAAAATATATTGTTATAAAATGGATTGAACATAAACAAAATTAAACTTGAATCTCAAAATAAAAAAAAGATAAAACAACTTAATTAATAAAAGTATAATATATGAAATAGATTAATATTATAAAAGAAAACGATAAAAACATAAAAACGTTACTGTTATTGGTTTCGAACTTGCAATGTTTTACATCATATCCCTATATCCTCACCCAAATGTGCTATTACTTTGTGACTGAATATATGTTGCTTTGAACAGGTTTTAATGTCGTATAAGTTAAATAACTTAGAGTTTGTAAATTGACGCACTTTACCTATAACATGTAATACTATAACAGTGAACTTGTCGGAAAGGTAACAGCTCAAAAAGGAAAATCGAAGTAGAGTCGCTTTTCTTAACGCTTATCGTATCTATAATACTTAGTCTAGCTGTAGGCATTTCTTTTAGAGTGATTAAAGATTTCTTTATGTATTTATAAACGAAATATTGAAGGAAATAAAAAAGACAAAGGTACCAGGAGATTAATACTGATTCTTAGCCGTTATTAGACTTCTTCATTTAACATCGATTGTGAAATAAGTTATTCCTTCCGAGGCGGTATCCTCAAAGGTCCTCTTCTCTCCCTCCCTCCCTCCCTCCCTCCCTCCCTCCCTCCCTCCCTCCCTCCCTCCCTCCCTCCCTCCCTCCCTCCCTCCCTCCCTCCCTCCCTCCCTCCCTCCCTCCCTCCCTCCCTCCCTCCCTCCCTCCCTCCCTCCCTCCCTCCCTCCCTCCCTCCCTCCCTCCCTCCCTCCCTCCCTCCCTCCCTCCCTCCCTCCCTCCCTCCCTCTCTCTCTCTCTCTCTCTCTCTCTCTTCCTCTCTTCTTTTTCGCTGCGTGGGGAGGCTGTGTTTTGTGAGTGTTGCGATTCCTGATATGCATATATTACTTTTTTCTTATATTGATCACGATCGATGAATGCTTTCTGGGTTGCAAACCAGTGTTCGCGCCGAATGTTGAATGTGGAAACTGGAATGGAAACTTGTGGGATTCGGACCCGCAGTCTCCGGATCTGGAGTCCGACACTTTAATTTTCACAGTTCTTCCACTTTGTTCCATATCTCCCGTGTAAATAATGACTGCATTCTACGGAGTCAAGTCACCATGACTTTGATGATGTACCAATAACCAGTAGTCACGACGTGTGCGTGGCCAGTACTCATGCAAAATTGGTAAACTGCTGTTCAAGCAGTTGTCAGGTTATATTATTTCATAATGTACTAACGCGTGTTAAACTGCTGATTATTAATCAAAATAGCTTCCAAAAGGCAGATGATGTGAGAGTTACTTAAACGAACTGTTTAGTTCTTTGACTTCATGCCACAATTGGCTTGTTTTGACCAGACTTAACATTTACACGACTTCTGTCTTGAGTGCATCTGTATGTGCAACACAGCAAAATATCCATATTCTTAAACATGTGTACAGAAATTTTAATTGATGCAGATTTCTTCATGGATGCAAGCAAAATAAGATTTTTTTACACTTTTGAATCCACAGAATTCTGATATTCGTGTATCAGGATAATTTGAGGGAAAAAAGTGAAATATGCATATCAGAAATCGCCACATTTACAAAACACGGCCAACCCACGCAACAAAAAATAGGAAAAGAGAGCATGTTGTTATAAGTATGCCAATCAAATAAGACGCCACAGACAACTAACGACAAAGAGAACCTTTGCGGTTATCGCCTTGGAACGTGAAATTTTGGTCGAAAAAATTAAATAACGTGGTCAAATTTGCAAGAAAAAGTTAAATATTGCATCTAGTTAATCTTAAATATCAAATTAATATTTGATTGACACTTGAAGATAACTGCAAAACATGAAAATGGACCTTTGAAAGCCGACGAACACGACAAATATGAAAATATTGCAGGCTCGGTTTGATTGAGCCTGTTCACGGGCAGTAATGGAAATACATATTAGTGCCCACGCCGCCTAGCCCCGGGTTGAGCGAAACTCAATATTTACACCAATAAACAGTACAAATTTGATCCATCCCGAACGATGGTATGCATATGGCGGTGAACATGGAACCTTCAATGCGGTATTTTCAGATTAATTTCAATCCATGTTTAGCGGCGTGGTCCCCAGATAAAAGAATAGGTTTGCCCTAAACGAGAAAACCATGGGTGGAACTAAACAGAATAGAATTTTCAAAGGGGATCTGAGAATATTTAAAATGCAGAAAGTATATCCTTGGGTTTATTTGGTAGGTAGAAAAGTTAACTGATTTCAGCATATGACTCGCGTCTAACTGATTATGACCGCTTGAAAATTCTATGCAGGTTTAAAAGGACACTGTTTTTTTTTAAAGCTATTAAAATCCCTGTGTGTATAATTTAAACAAGTTTGTTGCATCAATTTAAACGCTTATTGTGAAGAAAAAAACTTGAAAACAAATGAACACTATAGTCAAATTGACCTTAACTTCCATAATCATCAACAAACGTAAAACGGGGCTAAACATCATCATCATCATCATCATCATCATCATCATCATCATCTTCATCATTTTCATCATTCTTCTCTTCATCTTCTTATTATTATTAGTTTTATGAACGTAAGAAAATAAATATGATAGCAATGCTGGCAAGTGAGAGGTTAATGATCAAAAGAATCGGGTTTAAATATTCATAAGCGAATATTTTGCAATTCAAACTTCTTATGCAGAAACAACCATGAATCGTTATAGTTATTTCCTAATTGCTTGTGATGAATTTCTGAATAATTAAACAACGTTTTCGCAGCCAACCAGGAAATAAAAGTGAAAGAACTAAATGAATAATATGCAATGCAGTCAAGAATCAGGTGCGACAATTTGATCGCAGAGCAACCAAAGCCGCCGTTTGGGATGGATCAATATTGTACTATTTACTTGTTAAAAAACTTCCAAATATTTTGCATATCCATGCGTTTGCAAATAAATGCATTTCCGTAAGTGCCCAAGCACATGATCAATGAAATCGAGCATGTAGTATTTTCATATTTGTCGTGTTTGTCAAAGTTTCTTTTTCATCTATCAAAAACTAAGAAATAAAATCTACAAATATAAGAAACATTTTCTCAGAGACAACAAAGAAAATCACTAGATACACGCAGGTGATACTACATTCCATTCAGTAAGATAAAAGAAAAACATCTAGGTCACCGAAAAAAGGAAGGCAAGACTATGCAGACACGCTCTCTCATGTTAAAGAAAAGGAGGTGTAAATAAATGTTATTTGATACATTTCAGAAGAGAAGGAGGTGTAAGTAAATATTATTGGATTCATTTTAGAAGAGAAGGAGGTGTAAGTAAATGTCATTGTATACATTTCAGAAGAGAAAAAGGTGTAAGTAAATGTTATTGGATTCATTTTAAAAGAGAAGGATGTGTAAGTAAATGTTATTGGATACATTGTAAGAGAAGAATGTGTAAGCAAATGTTATTGGATTCATTTTAGAAGAGAAGGAGCTGTAAGTAAATGTTATTGGTTTCATTAAACAAGAGGAGGTGTAGGTAAGACATATTGGATTCACTTGAGAAGAGATGAGGTGTAAGTAAATCTTAAAGGATTCATTTTTAAGAAGAGGAGGTGTAAGAAAATATATTTGGATTCATTTTAGAAGGGAAGGAGGTGTAAGTAAATGTTATTGGATACATTTTAAAAGAGAAGGAGGTGTAAGTAAATCTTATTGGATTCATTTTAGAAGAGAAGGAGGTGTAAGTAAATCTTATTGGTTTCATTTTAGAAGAGAAGGAGATGTAAGTAAATATTATTAGATTCATTTTAGAAGAGAAGGAGGTGTATGTAAATTTCATTGGATTTATTTAAGAAGAGAAGGAGGTGTATGTAAATTTGTTTGGATTCATTTAAGAAGAGAAGGAGGTGTATGTAAATTTCATTGGATTCATTTAAGAAGAGAAGGAGATGTAAGTAAATCTCATTGGATTCATTTAAGAAGAGAAGGAGGTGTATGTAAATTTCATTGGATTCATTTAAGAAGAGAAGGAGGTGTATGTAAATTTCATTGGATTCGTTTTAGAAGAAACGGAAGTGTAAGTAAATCTCATTGGATTTATTTAAGAAGAGAAGGAGGTGTATGTAAATTTCATTGGATTCGTTTTAGAAGAAAAGGAAGTGTAAATAAATCTCATTGGATTCATTTAAGAAGAGAAGGAGGTGTATGTAAATTTCATTGGATTCATTTAAGAAGAGAAGGAGGTGTAAGTAAATCTCATTGGATTCGTTTTAGAAGAAAAGGAAGTGTAAGTTAATCTCATTGGATTCATTTTAGAAGAGAAGGAAGTGTAAGAAAATGTTATTGGATTCATTTTAGAAGAGAAGGAGGTGTAAGTAAATGTTATTGGATTCATTTTAGAAAAGAAGGAGGTGTAAGTAAATCTTGTAGGATTCGTGTTAAAAAAAGAAGGAGATGTAAGTAAATCTCATTGGATTCATTTTAGAAGAGAAGGAGGTGTAGGTAAATCTCATTGGATTCATTTTAGAAGAGGAGAAAGTGTAAGAAAATGTTATTGGATTCATTTTAGAAGAGAAGGAGGTGTAAGTAAATGTTATTGGATTCATTTTAGAAAAGAAGGAGGTGTAAGTAAATCTTGTAGGATTCGTGTTAAAAAAAGAAGGAGATGTAAGTAAATCTCATTGGATTCATTTTAGAAGAGAAGGAGATGTAAGTAAATCTCATTGGATTCATTTTAGAAGAGAAGGAGATGTAAGTAAATCTCATTGGATTCATTTAAGAAGAGAAGGAGGTGTATGTAAATTTCATTGGATTCATTTAAGAAGAGAAGGAGGTGTAAGTAAATCTCATTGGATTCGTTTTAGAAGAAAAGGAAGTGTAAGTAAATCTCATTGGATTCATTTAAGAAGAGAAGGAAGTGTAAGAAAATGTTATTGGATTCATTTTAGAAGAGAAGGAGGTGTAAGTAAATGTTATTGGATTCATTTTAGAAAAGAAGGAGGTGTAAGTAAATCTTAGAGGATTCGTGTTAAAAAAAGAAGGAGATGTAAGTAAATCTCATTGGATTCATTTTAGAAGAGAAGGAGGTGTAAGTAAATCTCATTGGATTCATTTTAGAAGAGAAGGAGGTGTAAGTTAAACTCATTCGATTCATTTTAGAAGAGAAGGAGGTGTAAGTAAATGTTATTGGATACATTTTAGAAGAGAAGGAGGTGTAAGTAAATCCCATATGATTCATTTTAGAAGAGAAGGAAGTGTAAGTAAATCTCATAGATTCATTTTAGAAGGAGATGTAAGTAAATCTCATTGGATTCATTTTAGAAGAGAAGGAGGTGTAAGTAAATCTTATTGAATTTATTTTAGAAGAGAGGGAGGTGTAAGTAAATCTCATTAGATTTATTTTAGAAGAGAAGGAGGTGTAAGTAAATCTCATTGGATGTATTTTAGAAGAAAAGGAGGTGTAAGTAAATCTCATTTGATTCATTTAAGAAGAGAAGGAGGTGTAAGTAAATCTCATTGGATTCATTTGTAGAAAAGGTGGTGTAAGTGAAACTCATTGGATTTATTTAAGAAGAGAAGGAGGTGTAAGTAAATGTCATTGGATACATTGTAAAAGAGAAGGCGGTGTAAGTAAATGTTATTGGATTCATTTTAGAAGAGAAGGAGATGTAAGTAAATGTTATTGGATTCATTTTAGAAGAGATGGAGGTGTAGGTAAATGTTATTGGATACATTTTAGAAGAGAAGGAGGTGTAAGTGAATGTAATTGGATACATTGTAGAAGAGGAGGTGTTAGTAAATCTTATTGGATTCATTTTAGAAGAGAAGGAGGTGTAAGTAAATCTCATTGGATTCATTTTAGAAGAGAAGAGGTGTAAGTAAATGTTATTGTATTCATTTTAGAAGAGAGAGGTGTAAGTAAATCTCATTGGATTCATTTTAGAAAAAGATCAATGAATATTAAAACAGACACTCAATAATGGATTTCAAAACAAAAGCGTTCTTTTCACAACCTCTCATGACATAGGGAAGAAACAAAACTAGCATAAATTGTAAACATATAGAACTGATGACCAAGAAGAATTTTGGGTGTACTTTATTTATAAGACCAATACTACAATTATTAAATTGTAAGTACTTTAATTAAGGTGACAATTTCTACAGCTTAAATGGAAAATTACTCAAGTTATTGCTCAACAATATTACAATTTAAGACGTACGCTACAAATTATCAGTTTGCCCAGCAGTGCAAATCCATTAGCCCTGAATGTTGTTAAATGAATGTGTGATAAAGCACTTCTTCCCGTCTTCTGAAATTTTTATTATTTCACCTATTCGTCTCTGCCAGTTAGGGATTAAAATGATATTGCCTCTATCGCGGAGCGAACCCGCACCGTCATGGCGACAGCGCCTAGACTTACAATTCCGACCACTCTACTGACTAAGTTAGCCGGGACAGCCCCCAAAAGGTTGATCCATACCCCTGATTAAGTTAACGTAACCATCACTGCAAAGGTTTAGTTCCATGATATACAAACAGTTTCATATGAAGACTTTTATCATTAAGTTTAGTCTAAAGTCGCCATTGCATGTTTAAACAAAAATTTGAAAATTTCTCTTACTCTCTAAATGCGGTTCAATAAAACTTTGCATAAATTTATGTTATTTATTTTTTTTTATGTTTTCCAGTGAATTATAGTTTTGTCAGGGAAATTAAAATAGTATTCCTATGTTTTGAAGCTGTGGAATACCGTTTTCATTTTTTCACTGATTTTGCCGAACTTCTGTTTTATGCTTATGACCTCTCTTTGGTATGCCATTGACGGCATAAAGTTTCTTTTGAAAATGATGTAAATTTAAATAAAAATTAGATGTTGATTTTCAGTTTCTTTCGATAAAAGTGAAAGATAAGCTCTTTGAAAAAATTAAATCTGATATGAATTTCATAACTATTTTCTATTGCTTCATCAGTTATGATTGAAAGTTAAGCAGCTTTTGTTTTTTTGGACCATCCACAGGGAGCAAGAAACTCTGAGTTTCCATATATTTACCGATTACTTTGTTAAGAAAACAAAAAATAAAAAGAAAATGTGTATGCGTCAGTGGAATATCGATTTTTTTTCATTTGTGAACACCAGAAACTGGCATTTTCACTCGTGGCTACGCCACTCGTGATAATATCAGTCTGGAGTTCACGTTTAAAATTGAATGTTCACTGAAACAAAACAAATATTCTATTTTTCTGAATTATATAATTTAGAAAGGATAGAGCAGTTTAGAATAAAAAGACCTAAAGAATTTTCATACTTCTATTAACATCACAACACAAAAAACTCAAAACATTATTTCTGTTGCCCACATGATACTGACAACAATATGTTGTGCTTTTTTAAAGATCTTTAAATTATAAGTATAGAAATGATATTTTTTATTCTTTTGCAATCTTTGTGCACATGTGTAAATTCAAGGTCAATTTTTTTTTACAAATACGTTTGTGAAAACATAAACAAATATAAAGTAGTCTTGGGAACAGAAAATAAATCTATTTAAACTGTAAAAATTCACTCTTTATTTTCGAATAATCGAACTCGTGTTCTACTCCAAGATACAGAATACAGAATACAGAAATTTCGCTATTTAAGTTACATCCATATTACTTTTTTTATAATTTCATGCCACTAAGCATTTAATGATGCATCGTAACATAAGATTTAAGATGGACTTCTTCATTATTGATTTTATTATCTGTTGTTGTTTATTTACTCTTTACTGTGACATTATATTTTGTTCTTAAAAATATTTTGTATACATGTGTGAGTGTGTTTGTTCAAGTTTATGATTGAGTATTGAGGTCCTTTTTCTTAATAGTATGTAAGTATTGTTGTTGATTTTTTCCGGGAAACGACGTCACGTCTTGAAGGAAGTGAGACGTCCGGGAAATGACGTGACGTTCCCCTGAGAAACATCAAACAACAATACGCTTTCAATTTGGATGTTATTAAATAGCAAAATTTCTGTTTTTTTTTTCTTAAAGAAGAAGAAGACGAGTTCGTTAATATAAAAATAAATAGTGAGTAATATAATAATGTTTTCTATTAATGAATCTATATAACTTTCATCAATGTTGTCTGTTTTATATATTAATTTGGATAATGTTTTTCATTTACCTTCATCTATGTAAACAGTAAAATGCATGATTGTTTTGATCTTTTGTAGAATTGTGTGAATCTGTATATTTTGAAGAGAGAGTATGGGGTTTTCTGGAAAAAATTCACTTTAATTTTTAATTCTAATTACTCATAAAAACAAGAACGGACGTTCCTTTTCAGATAATATGTGACACTAAGTAATACACTAAGTAATCCCCTTTTTGGCATTTCTATCTTTTTTTTCTGGGGGGGGGGGGGGGGTGCACTATATTGCTTTTATGGCCTGAAAGAGTTAAGTTACTGATATGCTTTTTACTGACACAACGAAAAATTTATGTTTGGATGTGCAATACTGTAGATTCTCGAAAATAAGCGTATACGCTTACTTTTGAATTTGTGACGCTTTTATGGGCTTATATTTAAGGATTGAATCGATATTTGATGGTTTTCATTTGGGTTTGGAAAACAGTTGGGTTGTTTAAAGTGTTTGAGGTCCGAAGGGCTTCACGCATACTTTAAACAATCTGTTTACAACAAAAAAAACGAAACTGTTTTTCATACCCAAATGAAAACCATCAAATATCGATTTAATCCTTATATTTACACGCATAAATACTCTCTTTAATACAGAAAATTTTAAAAGAATTCGTGATATAACGGCATTTTTGAATGGCTGTTGGAACAGCAACATTGACGACATAGTGAATGACTACACGCTTTTTCGCAGCAACTCGTGGCAAAACGTGCGTGCTGGGCGACGTCACACGTCAAAACATTGTGCAACGTCCAATAAATTGTGAACGGTTCTACTATAGCCACGCCTTTTAAATTCTTACGTCACACTGGATATTATGATTCCTTAAATGAATAAGACTTTATCGTTGAAGACGAAGTTGAAGTGCAAATATTTAGATATGCGCTTATATTTACATTGTTGTAGGCCTCAGAATATGCGCTTATATTTGATATGCGCTTATATTTAAGCCGCTGAATATGCGCTTATATTTGATATGCGCTTATAGCTTAGATTGACTAATTATACGCTTATTTTTGAAACAAAATAGCACTAAAAGACACGCACGCATCCGAGATTATCAAAACACTTTATCGTCTTTGAAGAGATAAGACGTGTTTGAAAATACATGTTTATTTACAAATTAACAACAATAGGTCATCACTAAGTCTTATATTTTGAGCATAAGTTGTTTTTTTAGTTATATTTGTCGTTTCATCCATTATTTATTTAATACACAAAACTGCGTATGCACAAAATCATTGATACTTCAAGCCATGCAATTATTACCAAACAAACATTGAAAACTATAATACTTTATTTCATTGTATCCGAACAAAATAATAAATAGTTCACTTTAACTCAACAATGTTGCATGCAAAAGCACACAAACATATAAAAAATAAGAAGCTTATAGCATTGTAAAGCCAAAGGGTAGGTTCTCAATGATCTTACCGAGACCAGAGCACCTGGAGTAAAATCAGCAAGAACACGATGACAGGGATAATAGAAACGAATCGAGCTTAATTTCCAGCCTTTTTAAAATATTTCATGTGAACTATAGATTATATTGCGGAGAATATTTAAATGTCTCTCTTTTATAAAACTGCGATATTCATCTATGACGTACATCATACTTCTCTTAAAAACACAACAATATTCAACTATAAAGTGCAAAATACGTCAAGACAGAAACTGCATGACTTACATCATACTTCTCTTAAAAACACTTCAATATTCAATTATTAAGTACAAAATACGTCAAGACAGAACATGCATGACGTTACTGTGTATAGTAATGTCAATAAAATATACAGTACTGAATTGTCTCGGGCAAAAGATGAGTACTACCAAACCAAAATAGCAGATGCTGACGGAAACATTAAAAAGCTGTATGCTGCAACATCAAGTCTACTTGGACGATCTAACGACAATCCTCTTCCTTTACACACAGATTCTGTATCTTTAGCAAATGACTTTTTGAGATTCGTTGCTGATAAAATTATTAAGTTGAGGGATGATCTTGCCAATATATCGACGATTAACTGTCAACCTGCAGGTTCTACTCCCCCGCTTATTAATAGCACATTTACTGAGTTTAAACCTCTCTCCCTCAATGACATTGTGAAGCTTGTTCATTCAGCAAAAGCAACAACATGTGAACGCGACATAATCCCAACGTCAAAATTAAAGAAATATTTTACAGTGATTGCTCCAATTGTAACAGAAATAGTCAACATATCACTTTTAACTGGTGTATTCCCAGAAATTTGGAAAAATGCTGTTATAAAACCTTTGTTGAAGAAAAAGGGCCTTCCCTTGGAATTGCAGAATTATCGCTCCGTGTCCAATCAATCAATCGATCAATCGGTCATCATCTGATTCTGAATCAGTAAGATTCGGCGTGCCACAGGGATCGTGTGCCGGACCGGTTATTTTCACCCTTTACATAGCGTCGCTTAACCGAGATACAGAAATATCCAGCAGATCTCTATGGCTATGCTGATGACCATAAGATTGCATTCAAAATCCAGGCAGGAAATGTGCAAAATGAGGTAACTGTCCTTCGACAACTTGAAGGGTGTCTCAAAGAGATCATTACATGGATGGCAAATTATAAATTGAAAATGAATCAATCTAAAACTGAAGTAATAGTATACGGAACTCGGCAACAACTAGCAAAACTGAACATCCAAACTGTTAATATTGGTGAATGTAGTATTAAATGCGTTGATCATGTTAGAGACCTAGGCGTGATAATGACCAACACCTTAAATTTTGATCCGCATATCCAGAAAAAAATGTCAAACTGCTCATATACAGCTGCGAAACCTGAAGGCCATACGAAAACATCTCACTCAACAATCTTCTGAGACCTTGATACATGGACTGGTCCATTCACACATTGACTTTTGTAATGGTTTATTTGTTGATATCCCGGATTATCAAATCAACAAACTACAGCGAATCCAAAATTATGCGGCAAGAGTTACCTTGGATGTCTCATACGATAAGCCAAGTCGTGAACTTTTAAAACAGTTACATTGGTTACCTGTAAAAGCCAGAGTTATGTTTAAAATCCTGGTGACTGTCTTCCGTGTAATCAATGGCACGGCCCCAGCATGTTTGAGAGAGATGTTTACTCCCCATCAAGGGAGGTACCAGTTACGCTCCAAAAGTGAACTGTGTTTTACCGTGCCCAGACGTCGAACAAAACTGGCAGATAGGTCACTGGCAGTGGTCAGTCCAAAGTGGTGGAATGCCCTTCCCAGCAGTTTAAAAAATATTCAGTCAGAAGCCAGCTTTAAATCAAAACTAAAATCACATCTTTTTAGACAGTTTCATGGGATTTAAATTTTTGATTCTTGTGTAATATCAGACTGTGTCTAAGTCTATGTTCCATGGTCTGGACTGTGCTGTCCTGAATAGTACATTCAATTTGATTGGATGTATTTGTTTTGATATCCATATTTGCTATATGTGTTTATAAAGCGCAATAGAATATTTTAATTTTTGCGCTATAGAAATGTCATGTATTTGTTTTTGTACTGAAAAAAAAACAAACAAAAAATCTGCTCCAATACGACGAAGACCAAAACAATATTGTTATCACACCTAATTTTACAAAATCTTGACGTATGTTTAATAAAAACAACTTCTGAAGTAAATTTCATATTGCTTTATGCAACCAATTCAAGCAGGTTCTAATAGAAATAAATCGCACTGGAAACGCTAGAAAAATGCGCTTCAGGTTATAAATACGTCACAGGAAGTTGAATAATATGTCGCACCTTTGTCCCAGGAAATTGCTGAATAAGATGCCGTACCTTTGCTCCAGGAAGTTGCTGATTAAGATGCCGTACATTTGTCCAAGGAAATAGCTGAATAAGATGCCGTACCTTTGTCCCAGGAAGTTGCTAAATAAGATGCCGTACCTTTGTCCCAGGAAATTGCTGAATAAGATGCCGTACCTTTGTCCCAGGAAATTGCTGAATATGATGCCGTACCTTTGTCCCAGGAAGTTGCTGAATAAGATGCCGTACCTTTGTCCCAGGAAATTGCTGAATAAGATGCCGTACCTTTGTCCCAAGAAATTGCTGAATAAGATGCGGTACCTTTGTCCCAGGAAATTGCTGAATAAGCTTTCGTACCTTTGTCCCAGGAATTTGCTGAATAAGATGTCGTACCTTTGTCCCAGGAAGTTGCTGAATAAGATGCCGTTCCTTTGTCCCAGGAAATTTCTGAATAAGATGCCGTACCTTTGTCCCAGGAAATTGCTGAATAAGATGTCATACCTTTGTCCCAGAAAATTGCTGAAAAAGATGTCTTACCTTTGTCCCAGGAAATTGCTGAATAAGATGCCGAACCTTTGTCCCAGGAAATTGGTACGTAAGATGTCGTACCTTTGTCCCAGGAAATTGCTGAATAAGATGCCGTACCTTTGTCCCAGGAAGTTGCTGAATATGATGCCGTACCTTTGTCCCAGGAAGTTGCTGAATAAGGTGCCGTACCTTTGTCCCAGGAAATTGCTGACTATGATTCCGTACTTTTGTCCCGGGAAGTTGCTAACTTTGATGTAATACCTTTGTCCCAGGAAGTTGCTGACAATTATGCCGTACCTTTGTCCCAGGAAATTGCTGAATAAGATGCCGTACCTTTGTCCCAAGAAATTGCTGAATAAGATGTCATACCTTTGTCCCAGGAAATTGCTGAATAAGATCCCGTAGCTTTGTCCCATGAAATTGCTGAGATAAGATGCCGAACCTTTGTCTCAGGAAGTTGCTGAATAAGATCCCGTAGCTTTGTCCCATGAAATTGCTGAGATAAGATGCCGAACCTTTGTCTCAGGAAATTGCTGAATTAGATGTCGTACCTTTGTCCCAGGAAGTTTCTGAATATGATGCCGTACCTTTGTCCCAGGAAGTTGCTGAATAAGATGTCGTACCTTTGTCCCAGGAAGTTGCTGAATAAGATGCCGTACCTTTGTCCCAGAAAATTGCTGAATAAGATGTCGCACGTTTGTCCCAGGCAGTTGCTGTATAAGATGCCGTACCTTTGTCCCAGGAAATTGCTTAATAAGATGCCGTACCTTTGTCACAGGAAATTGCTGAATTAGATGCCGTACCTTTGTCCCAGTAAATTGCTGAATAAGATGCTGTACCTTTGTCCCAGGAAATTGCTGAATAAGTTTCCGTTCCTTTGTCCCAGGAAATTGCTGAATAAGATGCCGAACCTTTGTCCAAGGAAATTGCTGAATAAAATGTCGTACCTTTGTCCCAGTAAATTGCTGAATAAGATGCTGTACCTTTGTCCCAGGAAATTGCTGAATAAGTTTCCGTTCCTTTGTCCCAGGAAATTGCTGAATAAGATGCCGTACCTTTGTCCAAGGAAATTGCTGAATAAAATGTCGTACCTTTGTCCCAGGAAGTTGCTGAGAAAGATGTCGTACCTTTGTCCCAGAAGTTGCTGAATTAGATTCCGTACCTTTGTCCCAGGAAATTGCTGAGTAAGATGTCGTACCTTTGTCCCAGGAAGTTGCTGAATAGGATGCAGTACCTTGTCCCAGGAAATTGCTGAGTAAGATGTCGTACCTTTGTCCCAGGAAGTTGCTTAAGAAGATGTCGTACCTTTGTCCCAGGATGTTGCTGAATAAGATGTGGTACCTTTCTCCCAGGAATCTGCTGAATAAGATGTCGTATCTTTGTCCCAGGAAGTTGCTGAATAAGATGCGGTACCTTTGTCCCAGGAAATTGCTGAATAAGATATCGTACCTTTGTCCCAGGATTGCTGAATAAGATGCCGTACCTTTGTCCTAGGAAATTGCTGAATAAGATGCCGTACCTTTGTCCCAGGAAGTTGCAAGAACTAATGTCATTCTTTTTATCTCAGATAATTCTGAATATGACTTTATTTCCTTATCACGAAATTGCGAAATATTATGACGTTCCTTTGTCACAGTAAATTGCTAAATATGATGCCCTTCCTTTTTTCACAGGAAATATAAAGATAGTGCCGTTTCTTTGTCAATTTCTTCTACGTATTGAACTTTTGTGATACCGAAAGTTTGTGTCAAATAATGTGTTGGTATTAAAATGATGTTATAACTCTACAGTGATGCATGTAAAAGGAAACAAACATATAAAACATAAGAAGCTACGCTACTATCATTGTCAAGCTTAAAAAGGTGGGTACTCAATGACCGTACAGGGACCAGTCGATGGAGTCATATCAGCATGAACATGATGGTAAGGGAATTTCTAAAGAATTAGCTGCTATAAAGTTTAAATTTCATATAGTAAGCTTTTTTCTGGAATTTTATTGAAAACTGTTGTAAATTTCATGAAGTAAGATTTTTTTCTGGAATTTTATTAAAAATTGTTGTAAGTAATTTTAAATTTTAATTTTAAAAGACATGCACAAATGTGCGAGCTCTAGCGAAGAGGGCTCGCGAGCAAGCGAGGTTTTACGGTCATGTTCGTATTTATTTTGTCCAAGTACATCTCTTTAAAACAAATGCAATCCGAAGCGTTCCGCTCGCATGTCGCTTCCACGTCGCAGGATACATCCTTCACCGTCTATAGCCTCAGCAGTACCAAATTTTAATTCTGTATTTTTTTATTCTTTACTTTAATAACAAAAATAGTTAACGCATTTCATTAGAAACAAAAATTAATCGCGCGCGCAACTATCAAAACAGACCGAGGCTGTCAAAACACCAACTTTCGTCAATGCCAGTAAACTAAGTACAGATTTAGACTCGGGACAGATCTTTTTGAATGCTTTGAGGAAGATTTCATTCAGTTTGTTAATGAATTTGTCAAAAATACGCGACAAGTCGATCCATTGTAAAGTGCAATAGCGTGCGTACATGAAAAGATCTCACTTTCGATTAATTTTGTTTACATGAATAGACAATTCGTCCTGTAACGATTCGCCCCATTACGATTCGCCTCATACTTAAGTTCTAATCACAAAAGTTTGATTTATTTGATATAATCAGTTTCAAGAATTCTAATTTCCCTGGCATTGACAGAATTATGCATGTTTATATTTTGTAATAAAATTCAATAAAGTTAAGTTTACTTTCATTTTCCCCAGGACGCCAGAATACAAAATGGAAAACTGTTGGCAAAACAACAACAACAACAACAACAACAACAACAACAACAACAAATAAATAAAAGATAAATGCACATAAATAATAAGCATTTTGCTGTTCGTGGATGTCATTGCCTACCTTTTAATAAATGTTGAAGTCAGTTCTTTAACTGCAGTAACATGAACCATTGCATTATCCAGTCACTTATTATTAGTAAAATTTTCCGTCACCGTTTTTCATGCAGTGATGATTACGTTTATCAGGGCAATGACATTCATTAGAGCAGTCTCTCTTATCCAATCACAATTCCATTCTAAAGGCGTACACGATTTAACTCTTTCGGAAATGGCAGTTTTCCTTCTGAAATACTCAATTTAATCAGGAGACTTGTCTTTAGCCCCCGTCCCCTTTAAAAGTTTGAGAAATGGGTTAAAAATGGCAACTGCCTTCGCTTCCTTTAGTTTTTTTTCCTTGTTGAAGACGATTATTTTAAAAAACCATTAAACGAAGCGAATGCTGAAACTTACATTAAAGCGATATTCAATACTTCTTACTGATAAACATTCATTGGAAAGTGAATGTTTTACACAGGAAATCAAGGTCCGCAAATCCGCTATGTTGGTTGTTTCTTTCAACAACATTCCAATTCTCAAAGGACCTACCGAGAATGCCTTCGAAATAAATCGAGTAAATCGGAAAACTCGGTAGGCTAACATTCTCATTCTGGTAGGGTTAAATCATGTTGGCCTATAATACAGACGTTACGCCATAATCCAAATAATCACTCATATGTATTCGCACATTTCCACAAATTCAGTCAATATATTATTGCGCGGGGGTAATTAGTCAATAATTTAATCTATAACGTATTTTGATTTTATTTTTTTCAAATTTCGTTTTTAATAAGCTACTCAAATTGTTTAGGCACGACATGTTGATTACCTGTAAACGTTCTTATTCAAACCAAAGGCTTAAATGAAAACCAGCCTAGTTGAAACTCCGCCCTAACAAAAAATAGTTCGTATGCTAGTTTTCGGAGCACTCGGTGGGCGAGAATATTCGTCGTGATTATATTATGATATGTGGCTATAAATTTCTAAGAATTCAGATGAAAAGGGCGAATAAAACTGTCATTAGCAATATGGTCAATATAAAATGATTAAAATACCCCCAAAACATACTTCTTTATATAGCTTATATATGAGACGTATTTGTCTTATTTCTGGTTCAAATCTAAACGGATATTCTTACTCAAAAAGTTTTAAGGCCTGAATTTCTTAACATTTGAAACGACATATGTAAAAAGTTTTCCCGTACATCCAATCAGTGCTGTTATCAGTTACGTAATTTGAAGGTCATTGAGCACGATGCTTATAAACTATGTTTCGGGCTGTTTATAGATGGGTGGTTTCAATATCCCAGCCAATATATATTCGGATATTGTTCAATCACCTTAAGGATATACTTCCAGTTGATAAATAAACAATAAAGTCGGTATCCTCATTCTCTTTTCTTTTTGTTTTAATGTATGTGCTGGCACTGTGTTGCACTGGGCTGACTGTTGTTCCCTTCATCAAGGCTTTAGGAAGAGTAGAAATGCGTTTTTCAAAAGCAAGACACTGAAGACATAAATAAGCATAATTCACTTTCAAATTAAAACTTTTTTTTCTGAAAGTCTGAATTACTTAGATTTGAGTATTGATCATTTATGTTGTATGTTTTTTTCGTTTAAGTTATATTATATCGTTATTGAGTCGTTATAGTTTATATACCATTTACTCGAATTTATTCTACCTTTTTTTCGATATAAGTAAGTTTAATCAAATTAAAATAAAATGATTATGTGTACCGACTCGACATTTATGTTATTTTTCTATTTTGAGATGCATGTATATAGTTATTGTTGAATTTTTATAGTTATCATGTTATTAACTTGGCCATTTTTTAAAATAATTTTACGTTTAATCAAGAAAAACATAAAGTTGATTGTATTAAAGCGATAATATGAGTACGTTTGTGAATCAAATCCTCATTTATATGGACTTCAGCACAGATAAAGTGATACATAAAGCGAACATTAGCTATCTTTTTTAAAATTTGATCCAATGCTATTTTTATCTCCATATTTAGAATAATGAACGCACTCATTCACAAAATTTAATTAATTTTTCTTGTCACTCCTATAAAGCGCTTTTTATACACAGAAAAGTTTAAAATATTTTGGTCGAGGATATATGTTTGATGACATTATTCTATATATCGGTTTAAAACATTTTACAAAATTGCATGTTTTTTGTTCAGTATTTTTAAAGAAAGGGACAAAGAAAAACGTTGCTGTATTCAGCAGTATATTATGCAACTGACCACGAACAAGTATCAAACACGGCAAGTATCAAAATATTGTAGACTGATGTTTTTTTTCAGTACATTTAAAGAACGTTATAACATGTGTCCAATTTCTATTTGGAATTTACTGCCAATTCATTGCCATGAACTGGTTGATAAATTTATACGGATACGACGTGTAGGAAGGGAGACAATAAAAATCATCACAAACTAAATAGAATTTAAATGTTTATTTCCCTTTGTATTTGTGTTACTGTTCAGCATATTATTAAAAAAACTGAAATATTAAGAGCATGTTGTAGAAGAAAGATAGATAATAATAATCATCACAAACAAAATAAAATTAAAATGTTAATTTTTCCTGGAAGTTATGTTATTTTTCTTGATCTGAATCTTTCTAATAAATATGAAAATGGATACGTTGGATACCAAGATTTAACTCAAATATACAGGTGCAGTTCAAAATCACTTTTGCAACAATGTATTTCAAAGCCAGTTATTTTATGGAGATTTATTTTTTTAATTTAAGAAAACAGCAATCAGCAATAACGCGATAACAGGGTTAAAAACAAATCGAGCTTTTATGTTCATATAAAATATTTGCCCATAAACCTTTTTGCCAGAGGTTTCGAAAACCTTTTCGCAATACCTAAGTACATGATCTTTTTTAGCTGTAAGACAAGATGTTAAGAGCACGGATAGTTTAGTTGTGCAAGAAATAGAGTTTGCAATTAATCTTGCTTTGGTCGGTGTTTTGTGCATTTAAGACAACCTATACCTAGTAGGTAATTTGTCTTGTTTCGGCTCAACACTGATTCTAAATTTTGTAATTTTTAGAGTGTGTTCAGTAACAATATTACTCTCAGATGAAGAAGTCAGTGTATTAAGTCACTAAGCATTAGTGCTATTTAGCTTTTCATTTTAAATATTTTATAGTGTATACGTCACACTATAATTACATTATTTGAAGCCTAATCAGCAGATTTCAAAACAAATCTGTTGTGAAAGTCTTGAATTCCCTTTTCAATGACGAAAGTTAAAACGAGGTCGTGGTGGTAATAAAGCTATGTTTCTTTTATAGAAGGATATACGAGTGCCAATTTGATTGATTATTTGTTATTTCCAATTAGAAAGAGCATCAGATAATCTGAAATCTTAACAGTAAGTCTATTTTAATACATGGTTCCGCCACTCAACGGCGATAATACTTAAATCTTAATAGTAATTCTATTTTAATAATTGGTTCTGCTACTCAACGGCGATAATACACTTAACAACTTTTCTAAATATACACCTGCGTTCTAGGGCATAACTGGCTTGATAATTGAGCTATTACTCGAAAACTTTCAATAAAACATGTTAGTAATACTAACTGATTTATTAGTAAAACATAATTCAAAATGACAGACAAATGACTGCTCACAATCATTAAGAATACTGACACCAACAGAAAACAAATTCACAATATCAGTTTAAGACGCATATGGCCACCTTCAGCGATGAACGGTTAAATCTCGAAAATATTGTTAAAGCGGAGTTGTTTCTTTATTATGGGTGATCAGTTATAACGCTGTGGGCTGGTGTGTCAATGCACAAGAGGACTGTAGCAGTTTTAATCCAATGGAACTTAAATTTTGCAGATTATCAGCGACAAGTTATTGTTCCGGTTGTCCTTCCACGTCTCCAAGCACAAAGGCGCATGCAGTTAATTCATGGTGGTGCACTGTGTCATCGTTCGGCGAACACCAGACGTTTTCTTGAGGTGAACAACGTCAGAATATTTCCATGGTGCGCTAGAACTCTGGATCTAAATCTAATTGTAAATCTGTTGTGTGATCTTCGAAGAGGCGTACGAAACAGCCTCCAACCATGCAACTTGAAAATGGGCTTCTTCAGATATGGGCTTAAGATTCCATAAAGAAGTCATTCAGCACTGTATTAGCTCAATGAGATTCAATGTGTCTTGCAGTTATACGCGCTGTTGGTGTCATACTCTTTACTAACTGATTTGAATTTGTATTCTGTGGGTCCCAGTACTCTAAATGACTGGGAGCAGTCAGTTGTCTGTCTTTTTGAAAACTGTTTTACTGACAAATCAGTTATTTGTTGCATGTTTAATTGAAAAATTTGGAGCAATAGTCCAATTATCAAGCCAGTAATGCCCCAGTACGCAAGTGTATACTTAGAAAAGTTGTTAAGTGTACTTAAATCTTAACAGTAAGTCTAGATAAACACATGGTTCTGCTACTCAACGGCGATTATACTTAAATCTTAACAGTAAGTCTAGTTTAATACATTGTTCTGCTACTCAAGGGCAATAATACTTACATCTCAACTGTAAATCTACTTTACTACATGGTTCTGCTCCCCATGGAAGATAATACTTCATTTTCAATTGCAATTCTACTTTTATAAATGGTCCTGCTACCGACACCCACTCCCACTCTCTCTTTTCACTTCTTACCCACTCCCAACGCACACTCTCTCTCTCTCTTAACTTCTCGCTCACTTCCCCCCCCCACACTCTCTCTCTCTCTCTCTCTCTCTCTCTCTCTCTCTCTCTCTCTCTCTCTCTCTCTCTCTCTCTCTCTCTCTCGTCACTTCACATCCACTCCCACACTCTCCCTTTATCTTCACTTTTCACTTACTGCCACACATCTCTCTGTCTCTTTACTTCTCACCCACTCCTACACTCTCTCCCTCTCTCTTCACTTCTCACCCACTCCTACACACAGCCTCTCTATCTTCACTTCTCACCCACTCCCACAGTCTGCCTCTCTCTTCACTTCTAACTTACTCCCACGCTCTCTTTCTCTTCAATTCTCACTACTCCCACAACCTCTCTCTCTCTCTCTTCACTTCTAGGTAGCGGTAGTCCAGTGGTAGAGCGCTCGCCTAAGATCGAGGGGTCCCTGGTTCGAGCCCCAGTCCGGCCACTAATTTCCTTAAGCAAGAAATTAAGCCTTCATTGCTTCTCTCCACCCAGGTGTATAAATGGGTACCTGTGAGGAATATAAGCCGATGTTCCGTGGCTGCCTACGGCGCCGACTTTTAACGGACGACTTATATATCCAGTGATCGGGGGGTAAAATGTGAAAGTCGGTTGAATACATTAATTACAGACTATAAACCCATACCTTTACCTTTACCTTTACCTTCTCACCCAAACACACACTCTCTCTCTTTTCACTTCTCAACCACTCCAGCTCTTTCTCCGTCTCTTCACTTACACCCACGCACTCTCACTCTTCAATTCTCACTTACTCCCACACCCTCTCTTTCTATCTTCACTTCTTACCCTCTCCCACACTATCTCTTTCTTTCTATTTACTTCACACCCACTATTACACTCTCCCTTTATCTTCACTTCTCACTTACTGCCACACATCTCTGTCTCTTTACTTCTCACCCACTCCCTCACTTACTCCCTCTCTCTTCACTTCTCATCCACTCCCACACACTCACTCTCTCTTCACTTCTCGCCCACTCCCACACTCTCTCCATCTGTATTCACTTATCACTTACTCCCACGCTCTCTCTATCTCTCTCTCTCTCTCTCTCTCTCTCTCTTCACTTCCCACTTACTCCCACACCCTCTCTCTCTCTCTCTCTCTCTCTTTCTTTTCAGTTCTCACCACCACACTCTCTATCTCTCTCTTCACTTCTCACCCACTCCCACACACACTCCCTCTACACTTCTCTTCTACTCCCATTCCCTTTCTCCTTTTCTCACACACTTCCAATGCAAAATTTGTTATATGCATGTATTGCTTAAGAGTAAAGGTAAAGTAATATAATTATGATCGTTCCGCGTAACATACAGTTTGATCCAAAAAATCACAAAGAGAGTAAACTGTTGTGTCAAAGTAAAAATTCTTCAACTTAAACGCATAGCACGTGTCAACAGGCACGAGTTGATATGCGCATACACTAAACGTTGTACTTAAATAGACGACAAGATATACACATGTATGAGAGATCAGTGTTTTGGTGATCATAAGCCGAAACGAGGACGCAGGCCAAGAGAGCCTCTCCAGGTTGTGCAGATCCCAAAACTTGAAATCTTACCTGAAAGCGGTTATAAAACAACCAGTATCCGGGTCCCTTTCGTTGTTTATGAGACATAAGCACTCAAACAAATCATGTTAAATTTTACCTTGGAGATCACAGTCATGAGGTTTTTATGAGACATATTGTCAGTGATCACTAGTGGGGAAAGTTTCATTGTAAACACATTCATGTTTGTTATAGTAATAGCCACTCAAAATATTAAAGCAACACTGATTTTAAATAATCAGTTTTAATTTTAAATCATGCAGAATTTTAACCATTGTGGGCGTCTTGTACAAGCATACTTTAACTATTCTTTGTTGGGGGAATACGGATGGCGTGTACTGTGTCTGTCTCTTGCATTTTTTTGCGAGGCCGCCGTATTTGTATTGATTTGGGGTTATCTTAACATTGGAAAAAAATAAACAATTTCTTAAAGTTGAGAGTTAATAAATTATTATTAGTTTGGTAATAGAACAATCAATTGACACAAATAGTTAAAAATGAAACATGATAGCCTTAGTTTTGAAACATTTTATTCATAAACAGATGTAGGTTATTGAATATTTTAAAAAACAATGGCTTCTACACCTGAATCTTTTTTCCTTAAAAAATGTAGAGAATTTCTCAAAGCCAAAACAGTTTTCGTAATCCTTTTTAAACGGCATTTTTTTCTTGCTTATAAATTTCAAAAAAAACTTTTTAAAGGAAATTGTCATTAGTAATTTAAGAATGGTCTGTAAATAGCCACACCCAGAAAGCACAGCCTTCCCACGCAGCGAAAAAGAAGAGACCACAAACAATGAACGAAAGCGGTAACCCTTGGAACAGTCAGTGGCAATACAATTTGCCACTGGGGGTTTAAACCAGGTTCTAGGGTGCACCAATCTCACACTCCAGCAGGTTCTCATATCAACAAACAAGTTGTCTTGGTGAATAACTCCAACTGACCCATCAGCTTAACAATGTTGCATGCAAAAACACACAATCTTATAAAACATAAGAAGCTAATAGCATTGAAAAGACAAAGGGCTCCTGTAGTCAAATAAGCAATAACACGACAGGGATAAATAATCAAATCGAGCCTTTTGGTTCTTTAAAAAAGATTTCCCTATAAACCTTCATAAACTCTCAAACACCTGCCACCGTCATGCAACCAAAGAGGTAAGCATAATGATCAAACTGTAGATGGGTTAATCACAAGGCCCGCAGAGCACTGTAGAAAATCATTTTAGTATCCTTTTCTAATGAGTTTACAGATGGTTTTTACGAATAACAGGGAGAAATAAACATAGCGTTTTATTTTCTTAAGTTTATTAATTAAATTAAATCTCTATAAAAACTGGCTGTGAAATACCTTGTTGCAATAGTGATTTTAAACTACACCTATATTTTGAATTACATCTGGGTATCGGCGATAAATTTTACAAAAGGTTTTCCTTAATTTATGACACCGATAACCTTGTTTTAAAAGTTTTTTTTCTGTTAAGCAACGATTACGTTCATTGAAATTATTGAAAGCTCTAGAAAAGCGAACAAGCTGTGGGATATAAACCTCGTAAGATGTTGAACGATGAACATCGCCGTCTAAAAAACGGAAAATTTTATACTATATTAAAATTAAAATAATCTCTTTTATCATATATTTAAGGTATGACCATCCTAATGGGCACTATTAAGAATCCAACATCTGATTATTTTTTCATCAACTGCTTCATACCACTGATTTGTATGCAAAATTTTAATGATTTTCACCGTGTAGTTTTTGAAATTTTTAGCTTTTTTTATTTAAAAAAGTGAGAAAAAACGTGAAAGTATCCAAATTCTTTAATCGGTGACAAAATTTTTTGTTATTGATAAATTCAAACCTAATTTTTTACAGTTTATCCAAAATATGTTATATTTTACTAAACCAATTTAATATATATTATATAAATACAGAATTTATCTTTAAATGACATTTTTTGACCAAATAAATTTTTTAAATGCATTTTTTTATATTTCACGAGACTAAATTAATGAAAATTGTGCAGAATCCTGATTGGTGCAAAATACAAAAATTTACCATTTTTTAACTATATACCTTAAACAAAATTTAAACAAAATTTCAGAGAAGTTTACCGTCCAGTTTTAGAAATTTTCAAATTGATGACTTGAATAAACACTATTCTGATAGCGAAAAACCCTTTAATCTTGATTATTTTGCTTATTTTAGTTTAAATCATGAGAATTTTATATTCAATGACAGAATTACACAGGAAAAAAAAGAAATATGCCAATTATTTAAGCTCTAGGCTTACAAAAAAAATTAGCTTCCAGTGGGATTTGAACCCTGGTCCTCTTGCATGATAGAACTCTAAGCTAATTTACTACTATAGTTACCTCCCTTGGATACTCTTCTTGATATAGGTATTCATTAGGATGGTCATACCTTAAGTAGTGACATATCCATTTTGAAAAGAAAGATTAAGATTAAGAAAATTTGCTTGTTTATTTGTAGTGTTTGCGTTATAAATTTGCAGTTAATTATGTTTAATAGGTAAAATTTTACGACTTAATTTAATATAGATACATCTAAATTTTTTTTTACGTAATTCTTAAAGTAGACTTGATAGTCTAACTTGTGGATAGATCAATTTGTTATGTCAGTGGATATAATCAAACGTCTTGTTAAATATCACTGTCCTGATCTAGATAGCTAACTACGGTATATAGGCATATTTTAACTATCACCCTTTTTTTTTGGGGGGGGGGGGTACTTATGGTTGCATTTCATTGGTACAGTGACATATGGATTTTTCTTCCGAGCTAATGCGATAAGTGTACACCAAAGTGAAGGGACATTGACGAGTGTGATTTGCCTTCATGTTTCTATGGATGCATGGACCGAATCAAATTTCATCTGTGAATGTCCTGATACCAAGAACTTGTGACTAATTGATTTTTATTGTGGTACAATTGAAATTGCGTACAGGTGTAATGAAGTTACAAACTGGTTTCTGTCCGCCACATGAATCAGAATAGTAAACTATTTTGTTTACATCTGTTTTTTTAGGATGAATTTCACAAATTTACAAGATCCTCGTTTGCCCTGGGTTTCGTCCCACGTGTAACAGAAGATATGTTAATTCCCCTAAATAATATTAAACAGTAGTATGTATCAAATAAGCTGAGTGTGTGTCATCAACTGAGTAGGAACTGTCACCACCATCTTTGGTTTGTCTGAGATATTTAGACCAGTTTCATAGTGTAACTGTCTCTTCTAATTTGGAACTGAATCAACAACCTTAATTAACACCAGTGATTCGCTTTGTGCCTATAGACCCAGAGCTGGGTTGAGAGACTACATGTACAGGACTAGCGGGGTGTTCTGAGATTTCAAAAGCAAGACTCGTGTCTTCAGGCATAGGAATAATGCAGGGTTCTATGTCCTGTGCTGTGCTCTGTGTCTTCATGAATATGACCAGTAATGTGCTCATTTATAGGGCCAGAGCCGGGCTCTTTCACATAAAGAATAAGACCAGTGCTTAGCACTTTATATTGATGTATGGCTCAATTACTGGATTGTTCCAGAATGTTTATTGAAGGACCAGATATGTTCATGTGGCATATAAATAAACTCCACAGGTATCTATCCATCGTGTGTAGGGAGTCGTTCTTCTTGCCATTTACGAGTAGGTACTTCCCCAAGCAGCGTTGCTTGTTATAAATCATCATCAGACCATGCATCATTCTGGTGAAACAAAATCATATTAATTACACCCATGGGAAATATTAGCCCTGTTATTCTTGTAATTGCAGTATTAGCAGATCCTTAATTTTAAATTTGTATAATTTAAGATAATAAAATCATAATAATTTAAGAAGTTTTTTTAAATATTATAATTTTAATAATTACATTATTTAATAAATCGGAAGAATTAGCTATTTTTTCTAGGTTGTTTCTTCATTTTTTTTTTAAATCGTGCCGACTACATCATGGCAGAATTTTCAAATTTATTATATGAGAATACATCAATGAACTTTGTAATAGTATCTGATTATTTTTGTATCTGATTCAGTTTACATTCACAATAACCTATTACCTGTTTTATTAATAAATGTAATGCTAGAAAAAAATCTGCACTGCACGGAATAACCTTGATATCACATAGCTATTTGTGAGGCCCCAAATAAGTTAACCCTTTATTTCCTTAAACACATACTGGAGTGTTCTAACTGACACACTGACAATATACGGATATGGTACAAGTTAACTTCGTAAAATGTTATGCATAACCCTCACAGCACGTAAATACACTGATTATCAAAATGATAATTTGCACGACTGGCTAGTACATCACGATTTCCCATTTGTCGGCAGATAAAGCAAGTCTTCCACAGAGGTCCGTTAGTGAAAAACGATGATTCTTTTCCGTAAGTCGCATTTAATACTCTTCTGCTGTACAGCATTAAGGTATGACTAAAACATATCATTTATTATCAATCATTAACTTTTTCACATTTCAAAATAAATTGCAAGAACGTATAATATATAAGTAAGAGCACTGACTTGTAAAAAAAAAGTTTTGATAATTATGAACAGCAATCCAAAGCGCAATGCTTATCTCGGTTGAGAATATAGAATGCGGGCATTTTCACAAGCGCAATGCTTTACACCGTAAAATGTGTTGAATTAATGTATTTAATACATAATTGTCGGTCATCCTGATGACCGACATATTATAATGGACCAAACTTGAGCTTTCTACCTGAACACCGGTTAACAGCGATGTAAAGCAAAGTTCACGGACCAGACGGAACAGATAATTTAGAAAAGTAGACTCTTACTAAGTCGTTATTTATGGATAGACTCTTTCTCAGTCGTTATCTATGAAAACCTAGAGGCCTCTTATTGGCTGTTAAACGACGTCATATCTGGAGTAAATCCTTTCTCCAGCTTCTGATCAGCTAGGCTTATTACTCATATATTTCCGACGAAGAACAATAAACATATACATGGATTTTATCTAGTAAATTTATACTGTGTATGATAAACAAAAGATGTACAGCTTATGACTCTATTAGCAACTAGAATGTGTAGAGAGCACTGAACAAGAGATTAGCTAATTATTTTGCTTTATTTTCTTAGCTTCAAACTTCTGCAGCATTTTGTGAAACTCGGGGACAGGGGTATCCCGGGGAACGTTTGTTTAAGCTAGCTCGATATGGATTACATTCGTCGTTACTTTGATAAGTTTGCTTAACTGTTATCTTGCATTTTGCCTATCAACTGGTTATTAAAGTTTTATAAGGTTTCAAATGTAAAAAATATCATTCGAACATCAGAACACACAATTTAGCAGGAATCTTTAATCGGGTCATGAAACTGACAATAACAGACAATACAAGTTTTAGCTTTCCAAAGTTTTAATTTGGTTTTGAATCTACAAAATGATCTTTGAAACATGCGCATATTTTTGCGGAAGTCTCAAATCGAGTCAGGAAACTGTCAATAATAGACAAAACAAAATTATGCTTTCCAAAAAGCTAGTCGGTCATTAGCATAACCTTTTAACAAACAAAGACGGCGCTCAAGTGCATACTTTAGGCAAATTTGAAATTAACACGTTTGGTTGTTATTGGAAGTCATAAGACATTCTAAGTAAATAGCAACATTCTAACGAAATTGTTCTAGATCAGAAAGAGCAATGTTATCATACCAGTGAGTCCCGGTCAGACTGTGTGAACATTTTTCTCTCCCAATCTGTGACAGTGAAAAACTTTGTTTTTTTAAAACATATTCTGAAGCTTTTGGTAAATATTTACAGCTTGATTATCGTTGCTTTCTTACACTTTGTGACACAAAATAGTGTTTGATAAACTTTTCAATTTCGGTTTACCTCAGGGTGAATTATTTTGTTTGCAAAGAGGGTTAGTTTTATCACCTGCTTAAATACATCTCCTTCGAAAGAAGAAATACCTATTAATAAACTTAAATTTATGTATGACATCCAATAAATATAAAGCGCTTTAATTTCAAGTGGCTTAAAATTAAAACTTTTGTGCCGTCTTCTTAAAAGGTTGTGCTAATGACCCACTAGCTTTTTGGAAAGCTAAAACTTGTGAAATTCTAGAATTAAACACTCGTAGTATATTCGTACTATTGCGCTTTGATAAATGTGCGAACTCATCGCCCTCAGCGGAGATTTTTCTTCCTGCATGATCGTATGCGCGATTTCAAAATTTTACATACTTTATCCATTTCGTTTAAAATTCAATAGCAAAATGCGCAATTTCAACACTCTTACCGAAGTTTAAGCATAACATTTAAGAAAATGCGCGATATCAACACTATCAACGAGTTAAACCATATGCTCTTGCGTTGCGCTAACGGATATACTCGAAATCAACACAAAATAACATAACGTCGCATACACATAAAATACAGGAGTTTAACAGCTAAATAATAAAGATTAAACATGAACAATATGTTATAATTGACCTATGGGGAATAAATGATTCACAGAATGTTCTTTTACCTCTTTTTATTCTAGAATTGGGCCTAGTTTTAATCCTGTCAAAAACAATAACATGCTGGCTAATATATGGGAATGTTGGAGGTCCACCAGGTAATGTTTTATATAGGTATGAACAATTACTATAATGCTTGATTACGCCATGTAGTCAAAGTAGCAGTAAAATCAAGGGTTTCCTTTTTGGTTAAGGAAATGAACAACTACTACACTACTACTACTACTACTACTACTACTACTACTACTACTTCTAGTACTACTACTACTACTACTACTACTACTACTACTACTACTACTACTACTACTACTTCTAGTACTACTACTACTACTACTACTACTACTACTACTACTACTACTACTACTACTACTACTACTACTACTACTACTACTACTACTACTACTAGTATTACTTATCTTAGCCTTGGAAGAACTACTCAATACTAACACAGGTAAATAACACACTTTAATAAGTCCAACATTCTTCCGTCCTAGAGACAATGAGGTCTGCACCCCAGTGTTACTCACTTGTGGGGCTGCAGTACCGGTTGTGGCACAAGCCAATGCGGAAATCTGCATACGTGTCCGATTCAACGCAGGCGTCTCTGAGAGAGGGTGCAAACATGCTTGACATACTTGCCCGGGCCAAAACATCCGCGTTGGAGACCCGATCCTGCCAGGTGATGCCAATGAGCCGTCTGAAGTTTCGCATGTAAAAGGCGTATAGTCTTCACTGTTGGTGCGTGCATAGGGTCCAAGCCTCGCTACCGTATAGAATGGTGCTCAGCTCGCAAGCTTGGTACATTTGCATCTTCGTGTTTATGGTCAGCATGGAATTGTCTCACACAAGCTTTGCTAGGCGGACCACGGCGCTTTCTGCTTTACCTTTTCTCACGTTAAGTTCGCAATCCAGGGATAGGTTGTTGGTGATTTTGGAGCCAAGGTCTGTGAACTTATCCACTATCTCCATGTGATTGCCAATAAAAATTATGAAAGTATTGCTGACATCTTGAGTCATGATGTTGGTCTTCTTGCGGCTGATGCTGAGACAAAACTCTGTGCTTGCCTCCGCAAATAGAGTAATGAGACGCTGGTGGGCGGTTTCCGTTTGGGCAGCAAGCGCTCCGTCCTCGACAAGAGCATCTTCCGCACGAGGAACTTCCGCACCTTGATCTTTGCTTTGAGACTGGTAAGGTTGAATAGCTTCCCATCACTCCATTTGTGGAGGAAGATGCCATATTCGGACTAGCTGAATGCATGGCGAAGGAGTAGCGAGAAGAATATGCCGAAAATTGTCGGGGCCAGGACACATCCATGATTGGGAAGGGATCCGATGACGCTCCGTCGTACCAGACATATTGTCTTGGAATGACTCAATTATCTTCAGAAGCTTGGGAGGGTATCCAGTCTTGTAAAAGATGGCGAAGAGGCCACACCGATTAACCAAATGAAATTCTTTGTAAGGTTGATGGGGGCGACATACATTTGTCTGTTTGCAGCACTTTTCATACAGCTGCATGAGTGAGAACACAATATCGATGGTTGATCGCTTGGCCTGGAAACCACATTGTGACTAGTAGAAATCATCTACAAATAGTCTTCCCGAGTTTAATTAGAATAATACAATTCTGGTGACCATTGTGATGAATACAAAAAGTGTTTTATAATTGACTGAAACTATCGACCTATTTTTGGATCTAATTTGGAAGCGTTACTGTAGTATCATTAACAAACGAAAAATTCGAAATTAAAAACAAATCAGATAAAAAGGTTCCTCAAATGCACGATAACATCATGATCTTTAGGTTTTACCAACTGACCTAGTTTTCACTCAGGTCAATCCGGTTTTGCAAAAGACCAGAACAATATCAACAAAGTTTTAGCAACGTTGATGGTTATCCGATAAAATTGGTACCATCTTCTGTTTTAGTAAAAAGTATATAAACGATATACTAGTTTTTTTCCAGCAAAATGCATAATAATCATAGTCGCCTGCTACACGTTTTTTAGTCACTATTGTAATGAATGACGTGATCTTCCTGAAGACCTATTTTCGCAATGGGCGGCTTGTAAAAATATTTTATGGTTGTTATTTCTTATCATTAGTATGGCCAAGATGCAACATAGATTGTCATCACGGAATTTGTCAGTGGGGTGGTCACTGGTATTGTACGTGCCATCCGGGCTGGCATGGAGACCGATGTGATCAAGGTAACTAAAAGTTCTTGTTGTTTGTGATATTTTGTGACCGTGACTTCACTTTTAACATTTCTTCGTTAAATATTGGCCAAATCACTATCCAAGTTGATGAAACCTAAATGATATCTACATTACTTTAAGCGAGGGATTTGTAGCTGTTTTCCAATATGCAGGAATTGTAATTTCAGATCTTCTGTTAAAATTCTATTCTGTTGAAATCAGCCTAACTGTTATATAATCATTGATGTTACATGTAATACCATTCGCTTATAATTAACTTATTTAAATTTTTTATCAACCTGTCCGACTTATATACGATCAATGAGCATATGTTTCCTGGACTACATTTGAATTACTAAACACGTATTCCTAGTACATGTACCAGTAAATCCAAAGTCTTCCTATATGGTAAATAAAATAAAAATACTCTTATACGGGATTCGTATTTTGGGCGTATCTATATCCATCAACAAAATATTCGATATCTTTATGTGTGTCCCGTTTAGTGGTTTTAAATAATATTGCCTCTAGCTGGGAGAGAACCCACACCGTCACTGCGACAGCTCCTAGCCCTGCAATTCCGACAACGCTACCAATTGAGCTAACCGGGACAAAGTTCTTTTCATCTCTTTCACTTTAACTGCGAAATAAGCCTATAATTATAAACATTTTTGATAAGTTCAGTTTAACTCACCGTTTTATTAAAATTACCGCGAATACAATTTACCACAAGCACTCATCTATGCCCGGGAAGCACAACTCAGTACTTACACAGGTAAACAGCACACACGTTAATTAGAACGAAATTATAATACAAATAGGACAATAATCACATTGACAAAATGTCGAACAAAACCACGTGAAAATGTTTGCTCACCAATTGAAGTTCCGAGTCAATAAAAACTCAACATTTATATAAATGTTAAGGCATAGTGTTTGAAAAATGATCAACATTGTTTAGCGTAGCCTCATAGTTACACAATTACAGACTTTTCACGTAGCCCACTAGAGGGGTAAATAAAGTAAAAGGGTAAAACCAAATGTTTAAAAACGACTGTATATAAAGCTGTTCAGAAGTCCGTCCAAAACGGGTTGATCATTGTATAAAATATATCATTAGGTTTATTACAGAATTAAAACAAAATAAAAAATAAACAGAGCAACAAACGAGCACAATAGGATAAGTTATCGGGGATTTTTTTATTTTAAGGATTTTGTTACATTGTTTATACAATAATTCCTAACAACAAAACTTGCGACCCGACCCACCTGTCATTTACCGTGCATGCAGCGCAAGTGAAAGTGACGAGCTTATTAATACCTTTATAATGGGTAGATTCTTTAAGTCCTCGCTTGGTCGGGTTCCAAGCTTGTTTGAATAACTGTGGTAGAAATCATCAATATACTCGTCTTTCCGAGTTTAATAAGAATAACACAACTCTGATGACCGTTGTTATGTATACAAAACATATTTTATAATTGATTGAAACTAGCGACATATTTTTAAATCTTATTTTGGAAGCGTTACTAACTGGCATGTAGTTTCATTAACAAATGAAAAATTCAAAATTTAAATTTAAATCGAATAAAAAAATGGTTCATCAAATGCATGATAGCATCATGATGTTCAGATTTCACCAACTGACCGAGCTTCACTCAGGTCGATCCGGTTTCGCAAAAGACCAGAACAATATCAACATAATTTTTAGCAAATGTGATGGTTATCAGAAACTTGTACCATCTTCTGTTTTTACTATATAAACGATACACTAGTTTTTTTCCAGCAAAATGCATAATAATCATAGTCGTCTGCTACACTTTTTTGAGTCTCTATTGTAATGAATGACGTGATTTTCCTGAAGACCTATTTTTGCAATGGGCGGCTTGTAAAAATATTTTATGGTTGTTAATTCTTATCATTAGTATCGCAAGGATGCAACATAGATTGTCATCACGGAATTTGTCAGTGGGGTGGTCACTGGTATTGTACGTGCCATCCGGGCTGGCATGGAGACCGATGTGATCAAGGTAACTAAAAGTTCTTGTTGTTTGTGATATTTTGTGACCGTGACTTCACTTTTAAACATTTCTGCAAGTGTCAAAGGTCAGATAACTACAAACTATAGGTTAAGAAAAATAACTGTAATTATGTATTTCCAACTTTCCGATCTATTTTTGTCAATTTAAGTTGATGAGCCGCGAAAAAAATGCATTTGATAATATGTGTTTCATGATACGTTATCGCTTTTTAAAGAAATTACACAGCTTGATATTCCGTTTTCTTCAAAACATTATAACAATATATTACATGTACACGTTTTGACTTGATCGTTTGTGTAATTCAGCAAGATTCATAATCGTCAATGTTGCCTGCTTCACTTTGTGAAGTCTTTTCAAAGTATGACGTCATATTCACCCTTTTTCAAACGGCGCGGCACATATAATTAAAAAAATTTTATCATTAGAGATTACAGAATGCAACATAGATTGTCATCACGGTAGTTGTCATGGGGATGGTGGAACTCACTGGTATTGTAAGTGCTATCCGGGCTGGCATGGAGACCGCTGTGATCAAGGTAACTAAAAGTTCTTGTTGTTTATTAATATCTTATGTGACCGTGGCGTCACTTTTATCCTCAGGTTCTCATTTTTGTTAATTGTTAGTGGTGTCTCTTTTGAAACTGATCATTTTATTAACAATGCTTTCTCCCTCTCTTCTTCTTGACTGTGTGGGGAGGCTGTTTTTTCTGAATGTGGCGATTCCAGATATGCATATTTCACCTCTTGATTAGCAGCGTATGTTCCCCATAAAGAAGATTGGGTTTGCCGTAAATGTGAAAACAATTAGATGATTTCAACAGAATATAATTTTAACAGGAGATCTGAGATTACAATTCCTGCAAATTACAAAAAGGTGAAATATGCATATCAGGAATTGCCACATTCTGATAAAACAGCCTCCCCACACAGTCAAGAAGAAGAGAGAGCGAGAGTATGGTTATTAAAATGATCAGTTTCAACAAAGTAAAAAACAAACAATTAACAGAAATGAGATCCCGAGGGGTTACCGCCTCGGAACGGTCAGTGGGCAATCAAATTGCCACTGGGGGGGGGGGGGGGGGTTAAACCAGGTTCTAGGGTGCACCAGCCTCACACTTGCCACAACAGGTTCTCATATCACATAACAAGTACAAGTTATCTTGGTGAAACAACTCCAACCCTACCATCGGCTTAACAATGTTGCATGCAAAGCTCACAAACATATAAAACATAAGAAGCTAATAGCATTGCAAAGCCAAAGGGCGGGTACTCAATGATCTTACCGAGACCAGAGCTCCTGGAGAAAAATGAGCAAGAACACGATGACAGGGATAAAAGAAACAAATCGAGCTTCTAGGTTCTTTTAAGAAAAGAATTCCCCATAAACCTTCATAACCTTTTTAACCCCTGCCACCGTCGTGCAACCAAAGAGGTAAGCATAATAATAAACTGTAGAAGGGTTGGTAACCTTTCTAACTTTAAGGCAAAAAAACCCAACAAACCTGAAGTATATCCTAGAGAAGATTGACACAACTCTTCATGAAACTGGCCGAAAAATTAAAACTAAAATACTTTTTAGAAGTTATATAAACATGCGTCAGTATCGTGCTTCACGACCTTCAAAGGACGTATAACAACATCGGTAAGATCATTGATAACAACCTTGATTGAATGTACGGAAAGATATTTTCCAGTCGCTAAATGGCACAAGCAATGCTACTGTGATATTCAAATTAATGCAATGGAAACTTGAAAACCACCAAACACTACAAATATGAAAATATTGGTTTGAGCCATTGTGTGCACTCTCTCTCTCACAGTACATATACCCAGTCAGATCTTTACACGATGAGTGAACATATCCCCTAACGATGTATATACCTTATCAGATCTTTACAACCCCTTTTTCCATCTACTAACAAAGTCTATACAGCATCAGATCTTGATACACGTTGTGTGCACAGATCCCCTCACAGTGTGTATTCCCCATCAGATTTGTACACACGCTTTGTACACAGATTCCCTCAGAGTGTGTATTCCCCATTGGTCTTTACACACGATGTGTTCACACATTCTCTCACAGTGTGTAATCCCCAGCAGATCTTTATATACGCTCTGTGCAAATCTCCTCACAGTGTGTATACTGCATCAGATCTTTATATACGCTCTCTGTTCAAATCTCCGCACAGTGTGTATACCCCATCAGATCTTTATATTACGTTCTGTGCAAATCTGCTCACAGTGTGTATACCCTATCTGTTCTTTATATACACGCTGTTGAAATCTCCTCACAGTGAGATCGTTACACACGTTTTGTTAACGTCCACTTACAAAGTCTAAACCGCATCAGATCTTTATACCCGATGTGTGCACAGCACCTCTTAGAGTGTGTATACCTTATCAGATCTTAACACAGGCTGCGTGTACACTTCCCCTCATTATGTGACCAACCCATCAGATCTTTGCACACGTTGTTTGCACACATCTCCTCTCACACTGTATACCCCATCAGATCTTTACACACGCTGTGTGCAAAGATCACTTCACACCAGATTCTTGCGCACGCTGAGTGCACGGTTTTTCTCACAGTCAAAAATCTCTATGGCTATATAATCTGTTTACAGGTGATAAGAAATAAAATCAACGCTCTGCTTGATTGAAAGTTTTATTGTTTTTTTTAAGAATCTTGTACACTATTTTCTTGCGGAATAAATGGATACTGCGGTCACCATGGTACATGTCATTGTCAAGCTGGATTCTTTGGTTCACATTGTGAAGGTAAGAGGTTGTATGTGTAAACAGGTATGGATCTAAATTTAACAGAAGTTTACTTGTTTCTGAACATTCAATCCCATGTAAAATAACTCCATTTAAATTATGAAGCTCAATGAAAAAAGAAGAATTTAGCCATACACACTTCCCTTTCTCCCATTACGCGGAAGATCTATATTTCAGTTCATGCAAAAAAACTTTATACTTGTTTGAAAATTTTGTGAAATAAATTTATACGATGATGTCATATAGTTTTTATATCATTGACAGTTATTTTTTTTCTCCTTGCATGGAATCGCATATACAATTGTAACGAAATATTATGAATGGATTCAGAATATCGTATTGGTTGGTTTATGTGCCGAAGCGTATCGGAAAATTACGAACGGAATACACATCGTAGTAATGACGTAGTAACTGTTTTGATGTCGCATATAACACAGAAAACTGTTACGGCCAACCTATGGGATATGGATTAACTGAGCTGCCTCGTTGTATTTATCTTACGGATACAAGCTCAGTTATGCTAAAATAAATCTTGTATATAATATAAATAAAATAGTAATAACAAGTCGCTGTAAACCTCGCCAGCAATTTGAGATTTTTTAAACGTGCGTTGTTTTCATCAGAAAAGTAACCATTCCTTTTATGTGTGCAGTGGACCATTGTGCTCCCCATCCATGTTATAATGGCGGCCAGTGTCATCAAAGTCACAATGACAGAGGTTACGATTGTACATGTTTCCCACCTTACACGGGAGACAACTGTGAAGGTAATTATCACAAATTTAGTACATGTAATGACGATATAATTGTCTTGACCTTGTTTTAACATAAAATTATCCTCAAAATGACAAGCTTTTATGACAATTTGATTCATTCTAAACGATGGCGTGAATATAAAGGTGATCATGGCTTCAATGTAGTATTTTCCGAATTATGCCATTAGCAGTATTACATGTATATATATCTTTAAAAGCAGGATTTGTCAAATGTACAGAGAGACTTTTACAGCCGCAACAGGGCACACTCTTTGCCCTTGTCATATTCGTTTTCAATCAGACAATAGACATATGGTGCTGTTTAAAACGAATGAAATTTCAGTGGCTCCTGTCACATCCGCTCTCGACCATACACCAATAACGACATCGACAATTACACCAACAATGTCACCAATAACGACATCAACGCCTATCACGTCCACTCATGACAGTTTACCAACAGCGTCAACAACAACGACGCTAACACCACCAACAACTACTACAACAATGATAAAACCAACAACAACCGAAACGCCAACAACAACTTCAGTTCAAGCATGTAAGCGCCTTACACTATCTTAAACGTTAGGAGGATGTTTTTTCTGAATGTGGCGATTCCTGATATGCATATTTCACCTTTTTATAAACTTAGAATTATGTTACAATTCTGGTAACTGTCAATTTGAACGACAATTGCGAAATTTATTTCAATTCAAACCAGTACACACTAACTGAAACAAGCCATATTTAAGCAATCATGTCTAATCATTTCCAAAACTTAACGATGATTAAAAACAAATAGATGAAACTTAATGGTTCCCAGAAAGTTTCATTGAAATCCATCCAATAGTTGCAGAGAAATAGCGAGGAAACGAATACTGCTCTATATGCATAATGCATAAGATATGAAAGGGCAATTACTCTGTGTTAAACGGTCTGACGGGAACAAGACGATGATATGCACATCTCCTCTTGGTGTAGAGTGTTTCAAGAAAGTTTCATTGAAATCCATTCAGTGGTTGCAGAGAAATAGCGCGGAAAAGAAAACTGCTCTATATGCATTATGCATAAGTTATGAAAGGGCAATAACTCTGTGTTAAACGGGTTGACAGGAATAAGACGACGATATGCGCTCTTGGTATAGATGGTTTCCAGAAAGTTTCACTGAAATCCATTCAGTAGTTGCAGAGAAATAGCGGGGGAACGAATACTGCTCTATATGCATAATTCAAAGGTTATCAAAGGGCCATAACTCTGTGTTAAATGGTCTGACCAAAAGAAGATGACGATATGCACATCTCCTTTTGGTACTGATTGTTCCCACAAAGTATCGTTGAAATCCATATAGTGGTTGCAGAGAAATAGCGCGGAAACAAAATTCGGACGGACAGCGTGACAGTGTGACAGCGTGACGGTGTGACAGCGTGACAATGTGACGGCGTGACGGACGGACAACGCCAAAACAATATCCCCCTCCAGATTTCATCGTAGGGGGATAATAAATAAGCTAAAAGTGCACCTAAAAGTGACTTTTTCATACTTTGAAGTGGTATTTTTTTTGTTACCAAGTGATATTTCGTTACTAGGAAGCATTTAATCGACTCATTAGATGATCGACTTCTGAGAATAATATACATTGAAATTCTTCAAATCTTTAAAAATTATTAAGAAATAATATTTCATAATTGTATCAACGTACAATGTAGCATTTCATTTTAAAAGTTACCAAATCGATAATGATCGTAAAAATGGAAATATTACCCCCTAATTTATGGAAAATGCAACTCAGTTATGGTGGTTCCTTAATACATGTAACTAAGACATTTTAATAGTTATGTGCTAAATTAATGATGAAAAAAATAAATCCCACATCTGATTTATTTGGCTTAAGACAAGTGCCTGTTGTTGTTTATGTTTATTTAATAACTCATAAAACACATAAAATCAGAAATTGCCAGATATGTTATTTATTTTGTTAATTTAACATTAAATGTTTTGCTATTTCCCTTTAAAGTTGTCCATGATTGCTGTTATTATAGACACGATTTAGGTTGTGTATTCAAAACAAATGTTAAGTTAAACTATTATATTTCGGCAAAATTGTAAAATGTGAATTGTAAACAATTCACACAATGTCTCGGGCATTAGATTGCTGCTTCCGAACAGTCTTATCTGTTTTGTTAAAGAAACTATTAAAAGTGTTTGGGCTGCGATTGAAATGGACCGCTTTACGTTTATATTATTTATTTTGTTTCATATTTTGCAGTTACAACATCGTTACCCCAATGCAACCATACGTGCACGCTGGATGCCGTTATTTTGTCAAAGGCTGTTAACAATTCTGAAGCGGGCACTTGTTCTTCTACTAATTTCGCGTCGAATGAGGCGCTACCTATGGATTGTTGCAATCTGGGAGATCCCAACAGCTGGACCAAAGGGGCGCAAGTACAGGTGCATTCTCTACAATGATTTCAGAAAATTACCACAGTTCGCGTTTTGTTACATTTTTATATTTTGATAGGCATTGTAACGCCGCATAGCATTATAGCCGCACATTTTTTTTTGTTCGTTTGTGCGGTGATTTTCAACGCATAAACTGGGCGACCGCGTTTATGCGGCGTCGCTTAACGCATTAAGCAGAAATTTCCGTTTTCATCTATTCTATGGGGCGCTAATGTTCCTATTTGCCATTTAAAGAGGATTAACCATTTATTATAAAGCTTTAAAACAGAGTTCTTATTTTTGAAGAAAACGATGGTGATGATATATGATGATGTCGGTCCGTTTCGAAAGTTTATAACATGGGAGTAGCCAGAGTTGGTGTAGGAAGCTGTATCTGGCATTAGTTATTTTTAATTTTGTTGTTCCAGGAACGACAGAATTATGTTCTTTGATTAAGTCAAAAATGAGATATTCTTTTCATTTATTAACACGTATATTAATGACAAGCTTAGTTATTTTTATTTGGTGGCAACATTGCCCTTTAAAAACCATTGACGAGTCAATCAACCTTGCTTGTCCTATGTAATGGTAACCACTGCCCCATCCCAGGCCTGACAGGGTCTTTCCTAGGGATTTTTTCAAAGGTATTGGGGCAATTGTTACAAATCACATATGCATCACTTGGGACTTATTTTAACGGATATAAAAACAAGAACAGTTTGTTTGAAAAAACGTCATTTTAAACCTTTCTGCAGATACATGTGTAGATCACTTGGATTGGTTCACAATTAAACCAATCTCACTTAATCTTTGTCATAATTTACCTTAAAGTTTAATCCAAAGCTTGGTTAAGTGAACACAAAAAACTCAATTGGTTTACTTCACAATTAAATCGACATTACTAAATCTTTGTCAGAATGTACCTCTCTAAGCGTCTGGACACACAAAAAAAATCGTCCGATAGTGACATTATATCAACCAATTTTGTACTAGTAAGATTTTAATTGTTTTATGCAGCGAAAGTGTGTATTTTTGCCACATTTAAAAGTTATTTTTATGGGTTGAAAATCGCCGCATAAACGATATTTTGTTTATGCGGCGATGCTGTTATGCAACGTTACAATGCATGCGTTTCTCTGTGAATCTTCGGTATCCCTGATTGTATGGTTCCAAAGTAAGGTCATTTATTGGGCGCCTATAAATTGTTTACAATTTATAAACAGTTCTCCAAACCATGTGATATATTTTGAAATTGCTATTTAATTAGTAGAATTATAGCTATTGTTGTCTTAACCTTCAAAGGTATTTAAATATTGTTTAAGAAATTTGTTTCATTTGTAAATTTTTAATGCTCTATTATGAGCTAGATAAATTGCAAACAAATTACCCAAAATCGCCTTCGTTAGTCTAAATTGTGGATAGATCAATTTGTTTGTTCACTTTATACATTCAGCAGTTTTGTTAAAATATTCCCTTCGTTATCATTTTATTTCGAAATGGCTTACTACATCCATGTGAAACAATGAAGCCGAGTTGATTTCTTGAACATTTTTTATGCTTCTATGGCGGCTGATTTTGCCATTTCTCGTGTTCGTTTCGGCGAAATGCCGGAGTGACGTAAAAAAGATCGAAAGGCTAACAAAAAATATAAGCTGTTTTCGTCCTGTCGAATTATCGTTACTTTTGTGTATTCGCTTTCCGTTAAGCATTCCCATACGTTTCTTAACATGCACACTTTTGTTATACACTGGATATATAAGCTGTAATCATTTTTTTCAACAAAACTATGTATTTTCGACACTTGGCCAAAACAAAGCATATAACGTTTAGAATTAGATTATAAAAATAGATGACAAGGGAACTTTAAATGCTACCGAACAGGACAAATATGAAAACATTGCAGACTCGGTTTGATTGAGCCTGTTCATGGGCAATACTGGAAATGCATATTACAGCCCACGCCGCCTAGCCGCGGGTTGAGCGCAACTCAATATTTACACCAAGTTAGAAAAATAATAAAGTATATCTCGCAAGTCAGAATTCCATTTTGCAAATGGACTCCATCGCTTTTTTGTAGTACCCCATGCCTACCGGAAGGTGATTAGACGAAAAGACAAGATGAAAAGATGTTAGTGTTCGTGTCAGCGGTCGAAGTAACGAAATGTCGAATACTGCTATTTTTTCAAGTGTTCGCCTTTCGGCTTCCGTGGCGAATATACGAAGTCACGACACAGGAGGGCGACACCATTAGTTTTACGAGGGTTGTATGATAAATTCGTGGACTCTTGTTATAGAAAGTACAAACAAACTCATATCAAGATAAATTTTATATCGTCATATTCGTCAATTCATCGCAAACAAAGTACAGAAAACCGCTAGTCAATACATATAATAGTTTACAAATAACAAGGGTAAATACAAAGGCTATCAACGTGCACCGGAGCACGCCGTTAACAAAAGACGCTCACAACGTCGAAAAAAATCTCATTAATAGCGAACGTTCATTTCTCAACGTAATCACCTCCAAAACGAATGCACTTTTCATATCTATGTATCCATTTCTCAAATGTTTCTACGTACCAACTTTGAGGAAAGGATCGCACAATCATCTGTGTAGCATTCTGGAGTTCATCGGCGAATGAAAATCACTTACTTTCAACTTCCATGAATACCTTAAAATCCATAGGAGCTAAGTCCGGCGAGTTTGCAGGGTGGTTTACCAACTCAAATCCCAGGAGATCAATCTCTAGCAAAGTAGATGCTGCCTTGTGGGGTGGATCGTTGTCTTGGTGTAAGATAATGGAAGTCAAGTCCACATCCGGGCGCTTCTTGCGTAACGCGTTAGTAAAAAGGTGAAATATGCATATCAGTAATCGCCACATTCAGAAAAAACAGCCTCCCAACATAGTCAAGAAGAAGAGAGGGAGAGAGCATGGTTAATAAAATGATCTGTTTCAAAAGAGACACCACTAACAATTTACAAAAATGAGAACCCGAGGGGCTACCGTCTTGGAACGGTCAGTGGCAAATCAAATTGCCACTGGGGGTATAAACCAGGTTCAAGGGTGCACCAACCTCACACTTGCCCCAACAGGTTTTCATATCACACGACGAAGAACCTGAAACATTTTAATTTTAAAATACAAATTAGTACAAGTAGTTTTTCCTAAAGTATGCTAAAATATGTGTATTTTTCACGGATATTATATATTAAAAATAAATAATGAAATTGTTTCGATATTATAAATGCGGACATTGTTACAATATTCAGGAAATTGAAATTACCTTGCTGTAATAGTCGGCGTTTACTGTCTTTCTTTCGGGTACCCGGTGTTGAAGAATCATGCAGGCTCTGTCCATAAAAAATATGAACATATGTTTCCCTCCAGACCCCGAAAGACGCGCGCCTTCTTCGCCTGTGGTTCGGTCACGTTTTCCATACGGTCGATTGAGCTTTAGTCTCTGGGTCGTAATGCCACAGCCATGTAGTGATTATTCTGTTCAGGAAGTTTTCTCCCTCTTTTCGGTATCTTTTCACAAAGTCCTGGGACGCTGATAGCCGCCGTAGCTTGTCGTCATCTGTTAAAAGGCGTGGCACCCATCGAGCACTGACCTTCGACATATTTAATTCGTCTGCAATTACTCTGTGCACGGTATTTCATGACGCATCGAGATTTTCCGAAATTTCACGCACAGTAAGGCGACGGTCGTCATCAAGCAACGCCGTAACTTTCTCCTTAATTGACGTTGAAATCTTCTTCGGTCTTCCGCTTCGGACATCATCTTCTAATCTTTCTTTACCCTTTCGATATCGATCGTGCCATTTAAATACCAGAGATCTACAGCATGATGTATGTTTCGCTTCCCGAAGTTTTTCAAGCATTTGTGTAGGAGTAAAAGTTAGATTCACGCAAAATTTAATATTTGCACGGACTTCGTGGTCAGTTTTTGACATCATGCTTTTCAGACACCTTAGCTACAGTTTTTGCAATTGCTTTGTATGTTTATGACATAGAGCGCTGAAAATTAACGGAAATGACGTTCAGACGTCACAAAATCATGTGACAGATTCCCGGGAAAATTGATGTTCGTATACATACTTTAATTGTTTTTATGTTGTATGAAACGTATAAAAACGCAGTGCTCCAGTAACCGTTACCATGGAACCGTTAAAGCTATTAAATCATAGATTGTGATGCAAATACTAGTCTTAATATATGATTTTAGGATTGCAGACACATTAAATTATAATGTGTGCAAAATGCATGTATCTACGACACATATTAAAGTTTTAGCAAACAAATTCAACGAATTTATCATACAACCCTCGTATATCCGCCGACAAGAAAGGTGATTAATATTAATAAGTTCATGGGTTCGCCTTTGGAATGTTATGTTATTTCTTGAATGGTTCATTGTCTCGTGTTCTTGTCTCGAAAATCAAAAGGCGAACACACACGACAAAATAATCTTATTTTCGACCTGTCGTATTTTCGTAACTTAGTTATTTCGCCTCGCTGAAACGAACACACGGAGTGGAAGAAATCGGCTACCATAATATTTGTAACATTTAAGACCAGTATGATGTGTCAAGACGCCAACCCTCCTTCATACACACCGATTGCCGCATACAATGGAGCCGCCCTGGTACCTGATAGTGCAGGGATATTCTATGGTTGTATCAAAAATGGACAAAACGGATTTATGGTAACAGTATTTATTAAAAATTATTTTAAAAGTTGAGCCAATATAAATGAAAAAGGCTAATTTAAAAGTAATTGCGATTACAAAACAGAAAGCTAATTTAAAATTGATTCCCTCAAATGGTGAGATATCGCAACGCCTTATAAAACCCACTGAGTTACTTGTGAGATTATTCATCTTGATGTTACGGATTTTGATTCCTTCCAGTTTGAAACAGTTGAGCTTGAGTTTTGTTGAAGTCAAGTGTTATGTGTATATTCCGAGACGAGCGTAAAAATCATTCCGAAAGATTTGCGTCATGGATATCGTCAATATAACTTCATTAATAACTGCTCTTAAATGAGTGCACGACAACCGTATTTTTAAATGACAAATGCCGGATTTAGAATTAAAGGAGTATACATTTTATATAAATTACATGAATGTCTTCTAATAATGTCATGTTTTGTTTCAAAACATAATGCTGTTTCTTACTGAACTGTTTTTGTTTTGTTTACAGATGGTTCATCAGGCATGCGATCGTTCACCACAACTGCTGCATGTGGATGGTACTGCAGGACAGCACCCCAACACATATTACATTATTTACTAAATTCTTTAATATGAAGAAATAGCTATTTTTCTCGGTCGTTTCTTATATGTGCATCTTACATCATGGGAATACATTTACTAATTTAAATTACTTGCTATATATGAATGTAATTTGTATCAGTTTACACGCATAATAACCCAGAAAATGTAGCTGTAGCTAACAGGGAAAACTCCAAATTTGCGTGAATAACCATGATAATTGACAAAATGTGACAGTGGTAATCGTTTATATACTGACTTATTTGCACGGGGAGACAATACGGCCGCCTTACTGAAATACCTAAAAAGTAAAAGAACAGAGGTGCAGGTGGTTTAGTACTAATTTATATGGATATTTACTGTAATTAACATTCATCTAACCCATATGCAGTTGATCTTATCTTATGCTTATCTTTTTGGTTGCAAGATGGGGCAGGGGTTTAAGAGTTTATGAAAGTTTATGGGGAAATATTGTATAAAAACCTAAAAGCTCAACTTGTTTTTTTATCCCTGTCATCGTGTTCTTGATGATTTGACTCTAGGAGCTCTGGTCTCGGTGAGATCATTGAGTACCCGCCCATTTGGCTTTGCATTACTAAAAGCTTTCTTATGTTGTATACGTTTGTGTGCTTTTGCATGGAACCTTGTTGAACTGATGGGTGTGTTGCAGTTATTTCTCCAAGAAAAATTGTGTGTTGATATGAGAACCTGTTTGGGCAAGTGTGAATTTGGTGCACCCTTTATTCTGGTTTAAACCCCCAGTGGCAATTTCTTTTGCCACTGACCGTCCAATGGCGGTAATCCCAAGGGTTCTCATTTTCGTTAATTGTTTGTGGCGTCTTATTTTAATTGACATACTTATTACAAACATGTTCTCCTCATTTCTCTTTATTTTGGCTGGGTGGGGAGGCTGTGTTTTGTGAGTGTGGCGATTCCTGATAAGCATATTTCACTTTTTTTTCAAGAATCATTCACTTGTCCGAATTGTATTTACAAGATGACTCTTTGATTTTTTATTGCAATGCTTTCTTTTGTTAATTAAATGGTTTTCCTATGCTACATTTGATGAGCACCGAAAAATAGAAGTTCCGTTCATGTGCAAAGATCGGTCTAATACATCCAACTGAGTTAGAGGATTTTAGACACATTATGGTATTCACATATGATTCCCACTCGTCGAATGTTTAAGAAAGTGTTTAGAAATGTTTCGAGATGAAACAAAAATGAATCACAGCACACCCATATCTGTTATATGGGTCAAACAGACTGACATCTGTTGAATTATACTTGTATATCTTTAACTCACATAAACCATCGTTCGATAATATAGTTAGCTTTGTACTGACAGTTGTAGTCTATCACACCGATTAAAAGAGCGGACTCAAAACACATGCCTCAAAACATTGACCTTCACTTGTAACTTTGACCTTGAGCCAGCATGTTTGAACTTAGGTTCTGCACATCGTCTAATTAAGGTGAATTTTTGTTTCAAGTTTCATAAAATCTCATCCAGGAATTAAGAATGAAGCGGACACAGGTGGTAACCTTTTTGACATTTGGATGCAATGCAAACATTTCCTCCATTAAAATGAAATCAGAGAATTGTGAATTATAAATTGTCATCCATATAAATATTTCATGCTGTTTTTAATGTCGATTGCAGTAACGCTAAAACGCGTGTTGCTTTCGGTTAGAGGGAACGCAAAAAAAAGAAACGCGAGGAGATCAGTTATTTGCAGTCTCATAATATGCAATGTATATTAAAATTAAAACGTAGGACAACTGGCATGTTCAATTAAATATACGGTGCAATGAAAGGAAAAGCTATCACTGACAATGATTGATATTTCAAACGGTGAATGTTTAAAAAATTGTAATATTTTGAGGTAAATAACTTAACAACTGAATTAAATATATATTGCTAATGGCCAAAAGTCTCGCCCGGTCAACAAAAAACAACAATAATGGAAAAAAGTCTTGTCCGGACTACAAAAACTACAATAGTTTTATTGTTTTTTTATTGCACACTCGTAAAATTGATATAAATGAAAAGATGACATTTATATGCATTTAATTAAAATCAAAATTTTGAAATTTAAGCCAGTACTTTCAATATACTTATGTGTTAAAAATTAGCATTTTCGGATTTTACGCGTTTACAAGTTTTTATATACCGGACAGGACTTCTGTCTATTAGTATATAGCAGGGACATTATAATCAGTTGAAATACATGTAAGTAAAAACTGTGACCGAAATCTCAAAACGTACTAGTCACGAAAGTTATGAACCTCTGGGAGCCGGTGAGATAGGTCTGTTAAAATATGCTGATAACCTTTGACTTGACATCAATGATTAAATTTTCAAAAGCACGCAAAAAGACGCACCTTTCAAAATCAGTGAGCAAATTGTTCTACATTAATTAAAGTCTGGTTCAATGACGTTTAGTTTAGTTTAAACTTATATATTTTACATCGATTGTGAAACAAGTTATTCCGACTTATATTTATAACGCTCGATGACTGCTTCCTGGGTTTCCAACCAGTACTCGAGCCGAATGTGGATTGAGTAAACTGAAGACGAATCTCATCCCTAGTGGGACCCAAACCCGCAATCTCCGGATCTAGAGTCCGACGCTCTACCCGTAGACTACTGATCTTCCACAATTGAATGAGAATAACTCTAAATCGTCAAATATATAAAATCAATGTTAACATTAAAAATGTGAATATATGTTTCAGAAGAAAGGGTAAAGTATAACAATTGTGTTGTTAAAGGATAAGGTATAACAATTGTGTTGTTTGAAAAAAAATTTGAATGTTATGCTTTTAGCCGAAAACGGATTTTATTGTAATGGAAAATGAAAACGACATAAATCGTCATAAGTCCGTTGAGCACGATACGTATATTAGTGTAAAGAAAGAATTGCGCTAAACCCGGTCTAGTCGGCGTGAAGAGATATATGAATTTCCAATACTGCTCTTGAACAGGCTAAATCAAACCTAGCCGCCAATGATTTGATCTTTGTCTTGTTTGATGGTTTTCGAATTTCATTTTATATAATTTTTTATATGTTTATTTTATTTTCAAAGCAGCGTTGTTTGTCCCACGAGCTGGCCGTTGAATATCCCCATACATTTTATCATTGCATTTTTCAATAACGCCCATGAACGCAGTTGAAAACGAAAGATATATTTATGTAAAAATGTAAGTTGAGCTCAACAAGGTTCGAGGCGGAATGCGCAGTAACATGAATTTCAAATACTGCTCAGTAAGATAGACGAAAAGGGAACTTTGAAAGCTACCAAACACGACAAATATGAAAATATTTCAAGCTCGGTTTGATTGAGCCTGTTCATGGACAGTAATGGAAATGCAAAGCCCTAGTTGAGCGAAACTCAATATTTACAATAATAAACAGACTGAGTATAATTTTTATCCAACCTAAACGACTGAATGCATATGACGGTGAACATGGAACCTTCAATGCGGCGTTTTCAGATTAATGCCATCACATGTTCAACGGCAGATGTTCCCCAGATAAAAGAATGGGTTTGCCTAAACGAGAAAACAATGGGCGGAACTAAACAGAATGGAATTTTGATACGAACGTTGATTGTTATTGTTTACATCCGAATATTTACGCGCATGCGCAGTACCTGGTTGGCAAAATATCGTATCTGGAACCGTTAGGTAAACCAAATAATGACTACTCTCGACAAGAATTCTCCTCATTCAGAGCGGAATAGTAGTTTTAATTAAGGACAAGAAAAATTTTGATGCAAGGCATCAAAGTCGGCGGGAGAAAGATTTTCATGTAATTACAACAATGTAATCACACTGCTCTGAAGAAATCTGAATGACTGAGATTATTACGTTCTATTACTACAAAAATCAGAACATACGCAGTGAAACAGTCAACATCCCGATAGTACGGGCTTCAGTCTTTTTCAAAAATCGTCACATGAAAAAAATCAAAGCACTGAAAGGGCTGCTTGCACAAGCCAGCGGAGCGTAAACATAATCAAAATAAAACAAACACATAATGTTCAATGTAACAGGAATTCCAGTTTTATTCCAGTGAAGATTTATAATAACTAAACAGAATGAAGAAACTCCTATAGAAGACATGTTATGTGCTTGCAACATTGTGGGTTTCCTATGTTGAATGACATAGAGATATGTGATATAAGTTAAATTGCAGTATAATTTTCACTGTAAATAAACAAAAACAAAAAAAGAAGCTGTGTTTGGACAACACTTATGCCCCGGTAGCGAAGTTTGTCATGATACAAATTTAAAATGATATTTAAAACAGCAAGAAATCACAAGTTAGATCTAAATAATGAGAAAAAAGAACTTTCTTGTGCCAGAACCTGAGAATAAAAAGTATTTTACATGAAAATCAATTAATGTAACATATTTTTAATCTAAGATTACAATGTACATATTTTTCATGACAAAATTGGGAAAGTTACATATTTTATGTAATTAATGCTTAGGCATTATTACAAATACTGATGATGCAAGTATTTAGAGGGTGGGCATTTATTAGAGGCACATGATTGAAATTGAGAAATGTCCAACATGCTGAAACAGATAAACCATTTCTCTAAGTACAAAATGGGAAGATAACCTCAGAAATAAGGTAGCTGGAGTTATTTAACTTGTCAGGGTCATGACCTGTGCACTGTTAAGTAAGTGTGTTAAATTTATTTTACTGTTCTTTGCAGACAATGAGAAATATCCATCTTTCAGAAACAGGTTAACCATTTATCTCCAAGTACAAAACGGGGAGATAATCCCAGAAAAAAGGTACACAGAGTTATGTTTCTTGCTAATGCTCTTTGTAGAAATTGAGGGGGAATTGCATTTAAGTACCAATAACTCAGATACAACAATCATTGAAAATTATCCAATACAATAGTTGCTAGAAATGGGAATATTCAACAAATAAAACTGGTCAAAATATTGACAAAAGTACTTTTTGGGGAACTGTTTAAATAAATGAGAAAGGGGACATTAAAAGCAATTGAACAGGACAAATACAAAAACATTACAGGATACATGTATGTTTGATCGAGCAATACCAGGATCAAATACATCACTGCCCAGAATGCCTAGCCCTGGTTTTATGCAACTCAATATTTACACAAATAACAATTTTGATGATAATTTTATATTCATGCTTTATAGCAACACATCACAACTTAAAACAATGCCATTAGCCTTATAAATGTCATTAAGTAAATAAAAGAGGAACAACAAATTTTTTTGTGTTAGTCATATAGTTTGGAAAGTGTTTGGTTAGCAAAATTGTATTTATTTCATATATTGTTCTAGCTTATTTCTTTACCTTGTACTATGTCTCTTGAATATTTTCACTTTCAACGTAAATACACAGGGACCCCGTGAAAGGCTGTTTGATCTTTGTTTCATGTATAACAATGTGTCAGAGGGAGCCAGAGTTATGTTAATGTAACCATATTTTTAGGAAGTGTCCAACCTTATAAATCAGATAAAGGGGCTCTTTAAATTCATTTCATTAGCTAAAGCCTTTTACAGACACCCTTTCCCCACTGTTATCTGTCAATTTCATTTAGACCCTTTTAATGCATGCATCACATCTATCTGATCTATATATACATTCTTTGAATCTTTACCAGGAAGTACATGTACCTAAAAGATCTAAACATTAACAGACTCTGATTAGCCAAACTGATATGCATGTTGATATGGTCTAATCTTATGGTCTAATATTGTCACACATGGAATAAAAGCTGCATGGAAAGAGTAGACACAAAACATGGAATACTTGACTTTTGCACAGAATATCCTTTTTTAACTTCAACCCTTAACATATGCAAACAGTGTAGATCTAGATCACCCTGCATCTCTTTGCTGTTTATTCAGAATCTGCACTATTCACTTTCAGATTCATATTTAGTTATTTCTGAACAAGACATGACCAATGTAGATCTGATCAGATGGCACAAATGTTCAGTCTGATCTGGATCTACACTAGTAACACATGCAATGAAAGGCACATTTTTATAGCAGGAAGGTGCACTTGATCAATAATTTTTAGTTTTGCCCCTTAGAACGACCTGAACAATCTTTCTTAGTGAATATTATCATCTTCAACTAAAAATTTAGAAATTACTCTACATGTACATCATAAAGCTATTACAGTTACTATAACTATTAAAGTTAATACATAGGTAATTATAATATATATAATTATTCTTAGTTTGTCATCATAAATATTAATACATCTATGTTCTTTCAATGCCATTTAGTTAAATTATTTTCATTAGAATATATCATTTAGGGATTTCAAAAGATGCAGATTCTTGCATTTTTATGCAAGCATATTTGATTTTTTTCACTTTTGACCCCCTGGCTAAGTTTAATATGTTCTTTTAAATATGTTTTTTATTCACAAATTTATCACATCTAATGAGCCAACAACTGTTCTTTGCTCGTGAAAAGTCTCTTCAGAGGTGCAGGGATTTCGGATTTCAATAGCTTTTGAAAACCAGGGGTTGTTTGTCCCTGTTGAGAGTTTTTAAGGGCTCAAAATAATCAAATAGTTGCAAGTTACATGTATATCTTGTGTTCAACTTGAACTTAACTACTTATAAAAGTGCTTTAACTTCGTTTAAATATATGTTCAGTGGTCTAATATAAGTATTGATTTTATAATTAAAATGCAGACACAATATTTATCTTTATTCTTGCAATATTCGACCATGATTTCTTCATCAAAAGAACCCAAGCTCAAAATCAGGAACGGTAAAATGTAGAAAAACTAATTTGCTTGCATCAAAATGCAAGAACCTGCATCTATTGAAATCCCTGGGGCAGGAAAATTAAGTCTGACATGGTTAATTTTCAAGTTTAATCCAAACTGATCGTCATAATTTTTTCCTGTTGTTGAGATAATTACCTGGCAAAAACTAGATAATATAAAAATTAAAAATACCAGTTTCTTTAATCCATGTGTGAAGTGGTCATATTGAAAAAACAAATATTATATCATTGAAACTTAGGAAGCTAGTTTAAGCTATTCTAGTAAAAAAATACAACTATTTACCTTGTTAAGACTTGTAAACCTGGACGGTGTTTAACTGCCAGTATGATACAGAACTTTGTTGTCCAAAGTGCTTGAAGAGTCTATCTTTAGTAAGACTACATCCTCACCAGTAAATGTAAACAATAATCAGATTCAGATGTGTTTCCATGCAGCTGGTTTTATACAAATCATTATATGCAAAATATGCCAAACTGTTTTAGTAAAGTTGATTGCACATTTATTCATACAATGACTGCACACTATTTGGGAAAGTTTTAAACAGTTAAAACCGTTATGCCATGACCTCTTGAAATCACAGTAATAATTTTTTTATCCATGTCTGTGTTTATTTGAAATCCTTTCAGGATTTTACGTAGCCTGGAACCCCGATGTATCGATCTATTTAATAGCCAATATTAAACAGTAAAACAAAATAAACCACAAACCTTTTTATTTCTGCATTTCAAAATCCTTTTATGTCTTTTTAATTCAATTATTTCTAAAGTTTCTTCAATATTAATTATTTTCAGCAACATCTAGTTAATAGCACACAAGGGGGGTAAATCTTACTGAAATATGAGGTCACGCCATTATATCGATGCATTGTGGGAAACAGTTCAAAAATATGAATGGCCGCCTGTTCTATACTGAATGAAACTGTGACGTAGGTGTCATGTGACCTTTCATTTTGATAATTGACAGCTGCAGACATACTGGCATTTCATCATTGTTGATTAAATGTGTTTTTATGCAAACGTATCAAAAACACTTAGTGAAAATACTGGCATTTGTGGAGAAAACACTATTCAAAGGTACTTACTGCTGCTCTTTATTGATTTTCATAGAAAACTTCAGTCAAATGCTAAGCGAAAGTAGGCGTGACCTACTTAATAATGTAAACAATCAACAGGTGGCAGTGCAAGCAACATATCGCGAGAGTAATAAGTAGCGCGATACAATGGATAGATCGATACAATGGGGTTTGAGTACTATCTGTGATGTTAGTTCCACTTCCGAAAAACTCAGTTTGCATCATTTTTATAACTTTCACAATTTAAATTCGCACAAAACATTAGAAATTTGTTCTAACGAAAGTGTTCAATATTTTTGGGTAACACAATCAAGGGGAGATCACCGGAGTTGTGTGTAGTTTGGGCTAAACGCCGTCTGTGTTACGTAACAATGTCAAACCCGTAAAACAATGGACGCGGTATATAACAAACATTAACAAACAGACCATTGCACGATTAAAAAAGCAACGTACCATAATTTTATAGTATAATTACGTTTTGTCCCGAAAAAACAATCTCACCAATTATGTTCCACAAGATCACAATAGGTATACACGCAGTGCAAAGGTCAGCATCCCTGACCGATTATACGAAAACTACGTCTTGCAATGTACAATTAAAACAATGGATGACCAGTATCGCAATTGTACATTTATTCAAACCTTTGTTTCCGAGCAAAACTCTCACGAATTATGCTCCACAACTTCCAACAGGTACACCTACAGTGCAACAGTCAACATCCCTGACCGATTATACGGAAGGATCGGCTTCCGTTGTCTTCAAAAAATAGTCACGTGCTCAGGAGAACTTATTATTTTAAAATTTAAGAAAAATAAAAAATATCCTACGAAGCGATGTCAATTAGTTCCTAGGATACAATTCGTTAACCATTTGTTAATAAGTTCTTTTGCACATAAACTCTCATTAATATATATATATCAGAACAAAAATATAAACATTTCTGAAATTATGCTATTATCCCCACAAAAAGTAGTCACGTGCTCAGGAGAACTTATTATTTGAAATTTTAAAAAAAAATCACTGAAATCCTAGAAAGCGATGTCAACAAGTTCCAATGGTGCAAATCGTTAACAATTTGTGACTACTTTTTTTTGCAAAGCATCTCTCATTAATATATATCTGAACAAAAATACAAACATTTCTGAGATTATGCTGGTCTCCTTCTACATCAAATTCTCAAAGTAAGGACCAAAAATGTTGAATGTTTTATGAAAAAAAAGCTAAATAAATTATTAAGATAAAACTGATTTTTTAACTTATTATTTGGATAAAAGGTATTAGCTATAGAATATTTCAGATTAAGCGGGGAAAAAACAATCTGTAATATGCGAAACGTAATATAACAAAAATATTACAATACATTTAAGAAACATAAATCAGGAGACAATTGGCATTTTAACAGCAAATGATTGTTTCTTATAAATGGATGGTATGATGTAACATCTCGCCAAAAACCATCGTTGGAGTCGTTTTTTCAGCTTGAAGATATACTTTTCAATTACCGAATACCTGAATTTATAGTTAAAATATCCGTTAAAGTGCAAAATATATCAATTATTGGAACTAAATTTTAATTTGTGTAATTGTGTTTTTACTGCACAGTCGCACATTTCCTGTTTATTACGAGATAACGCGACGACCGTCGTCGTGATCGTGTGACATTTGCCTCTGGCACAACTGTGCTCGTACAATACACGTGTCTTAAATTAAACAGGGGCCTCCATGTAACATTTTCTGTATGCATGATCCGTGTTCATTCTTAAATTTTTAAAATAAGTCTGCCGAAAGTAAAAAAGAATAACGCTAAAATATTCCATAAATCATTTTTAAAAACAAGTTATTTAACAATTTCTAACGAACACGACAATCATCATCATCATTTTTATTTAAGTCATAGTTAAAGTTCACAGCAGCAACAAGACATTAAAAACAACAACAGCAACAACCACACCATCTTCATCATTAAAGTATTCATAGAAATCTAGAAGTTTTGACAGGCGCAACAAATGTACTAGTATTTTATAACAAAGACCTATATATATCAATAGTGTAATATATAGGCAGGGGTATTGAAACCACCAATCTTTAAACTGGCCGAAATAAAAAAAGAGAAATTTTATAAGTGCTATTTTTGTAGTATCGTGCTCAACGACCTTAAAAGGACGTGAATGAAAACAGCGCTGATTGAATGTACAGGGAGGCTTTCTTTACAGCCACCACACAGCACAAACAATGCTACTGTGATATTAAAATAGATGGAAAGGGAACTTTGAAAGCCACTGAACAAATATGAAAATATTGCAGGCTCGGTTTTATTAAGCCTGTTCATAGACAGAAATGGAAATGCATATTACTGCAAGCCTTTAATATTATGTTATCTGTGTTTAGTGGTTTCTTCTGACCTATAATTTAATGTCCTTTCATATTCGTATAAAAAAATCTTTAAATCATTTTTAATACTTGGGAAAACCATAAGATGCCAACAAAGTCTCTGTAAACTCTATAATAGTAATATGGAATTCAGTCCAAATATACAAAATAATATTTATAATAAATGTTCAATTTGACCTCCATTTTCGGTGATTATGACGTCAAATATATTCTTGAATTGTCTATGGCCGATTCGACTTTTTCCTTTGGGACATTTTAAAAGATAAAGTCTACACACCTTAACCAACATGAGTGCAAGAGCTAAAGGAATATCAATTTGACAAATAATGAGAAAGATAAATCCACAGATGTGCACATCAGCCACAGACACTTCAAGAAAAGACTTGACGTCAAAATCACCCGAAATGGACGTCACATTGAAAATTTGTTATAAATATTATGTTGGATACACGGACAGCATTTCTTATTTAAGTATAGTATTTATATATCAAACAAAACTTTAAAGCCTCTATATTATTACTATGTAACAATTGAATGTCTGTATTTAATCCTTATAACGCTATTAAATTTCAAAAGAGTAGATATTATGAATAACCCTGTAATATAAACAACTGACGAAAGGAAGATCCTGATAAATCCGCCGTGAACGGTCGGGTAATATGTGTCTGACAGTTGGGTTTAAAATGAGGTTGAACAAATCTAACAACTTTTCCGCTATCAATCAAGAACTAACATGTGCAAATTTTCATGATAAATGAACTAACTCGACTATTAGACAAAGTTGCTTTCATGTTTTTTGTGTGTGCTTTTGCATACATCATAGTTGAGCTGAAGGGTATGTTGGAGTGATTTCACAAAGACAACTCGTACTGGTTTTGTGATGTGACAGCCTGTTGGTGCAAGTGTGAGGTTGGTGCATCCTAGAAACTGGTTTAAACCCTCAGTGGCAAATTTTTTTGCCACTATCCGTTTCAAGGCGGTAATCCCAATGGCTCTATTTTTCGTTAATTGCTTGTGGTGTCTTATTTGAATTTGACATACTTATAAAAACTTGCTTTCTTTTCCTCTTCTATTTTGCTGCGTGAGGAGGCTGTGTTTTGTGAGTGCGACGATTCCTAATATTCAAATTTCAACTTTTACAATAGTCATATAAATACAATATCAATAACAAAGACATAAAGTGACAGACAAACATTTTAAATTTTGTAAATCAGCAAACAGTTGTAAAATATTAATATCGTAATAGTGTTTTTCAGAAAAAAACTTAATTGAAACAAAAATGTCTTTACATCTGCTGCAAGAAAAATTTTGATTCTAGAAACATAATACCACGTGACTGTGTACTTACTAAAAATCAGATGTACAATTTTAATTTAGCTGTAAAACTACATATTAATAAAGATACACGTGCATGTTTGTTTTGTCACTGACCTTTACAAGGCAATGAAACCTCATATGTTCTTATTTTCGTCATTTTAATGACACAGTTGGAGATTTGTCATATCGCCATATCATTGTCATATCAAGTTAATACTCTATTTCATTTTGTTCGTTGGCTGTGCTGGAGGCTGTGCGGGTGACTGTGCGAAAGGCTGTGCAGAAAGCTGTGCGGAAGGCTGTGCAGAAGGCTGTGCGGAAGGCTGTGAAGAAGGCTGTGCAGAAGGCTTTGCGGAAGGCTGTGTGGAAGGCTGTGCGGAAGGCTGTGCTTAAGGCTGTGCATAAGGCTGTGCAGACGGCTGTGCAGAAGGCTGTGCGGAAGGCTGTGCAGAAGGCTGTGCGGAAGGCTGTGCAGAAGGCTGTGCAGAAGGCTTTGTGGAAGGCTGTGTGGAAGGCTGTGCGGAAGGCTGTGCAGAAGGCTGTGTGGAAGGCTGTGCAGAGGCTGTGCGGAAGGCTGTGCAGAAGGCTGTGCAGAAGATTGTGCGGAAGGCTGTGCGGAAGGCTGTGCTTAAGGCTGTGCATAAGGCTGTGCAGACGGCTGTGCAGAAGGCTGTGCGGAAGGCTGTGCAGAAGGCTGTGCGGAAGGCTGTGTAGAAGGCTGTGCTTAAGGCTGTGCGGAAGGCTGTGCGGAAGGCTGTGCAGAAGGCTGTGCGGAAGGCTGTGCGGGAGGCTGTGTTGGCAGGATGTGATTTATATTTGAGTCAGGCCACTTTAACTAAATATTTAATCATTATCTTTTTTCAGATTGTACAGGTTATCAAACTGGCCGATAGTTTTTGTGTCTGTTTCAGGAAGTCTACTAGTTCTATTATGTTGTATCGGATTATCGGTTGTGCCGGCGTCCAGTCGTTAGGTAGATATCGATTATAGCATCAAACACAAATCGTGTATTCACATATTTTAAGATGGATTGAAGCGTTTTAAGTATCGAGGTCGAAAAAAAAACAACGAGTCTCACTAGGCGTTATGATATTTATACCCATACTGGTGATCCTTTAACAAATATTTAGTGTTGTACAAGAAAATTTGAAAGTGTAAACGTCATACACACTTCATCTAGTACTTGGAAAGCAATTTATAAATTGTACATTCTTCAGAACTTGCGGGGCAGCTGTGGGGTTGGTTTAACCCACATTGACACGTGCATGTATGTTTTTGTCACTGACCTTTACAAGGCAATGAAACCTCATATGTTCTTATTTTCGTAATTTTAATGTTACAGTTGGCGATTTGTCATAATACTCTATTTCAATATGTTTGTTAGCTGTGCTGGAGGCTTTACGGGAGGCTGTGCGGAAGGCTGTGCAGAAGGCTTTGCGGAAGACTGTGCGGAAGACTGAGCGGGAGGCTGTGCGGAAGGCTGTGAGGAAGACTGTGCGAAAGGCTGTTCGGACGGCTGTTCGGGAGGCTTTGCGGGAGGCTGTGCGGAAAGCTGTGAGGAAGCCTGTTCGGAAGGCTGTGCGGAAGGCTGTGCGGAGGCTTTGCGGGAGGCTGTGCGGAAGGCTGTGCAGAAGGCTTTGCGGAAGACTGTGCGGAAGACTGAGCGGGAGGCTGTGCGGAAGGCTGTGAGGAAGACTGTCCGGGAGGCTGTGCGGAAGGCTGTGAGGAAGCCTGTGCGGAAGGCTGTGCAGAAGGCTGTGCGGGAGGCTTTGCGGGAGGCTGTGCGGAAGGCTGTGCAGAAGGCTTTGCGGAAGGCTGTGCGGAAGACTGAGCGGGAGGCTGTGGTGAAAACTGTGCAGAAGGCTTTGCGGATGGCTGTGCAGAAGGCTGTGATGGCAGGATGTGCAGAAGGCTGTGCGGGAGGCTTTTGCGGGAGGCTGTGCGGAAGGCTGTGCGGGAGGCTTTTGCGGGAGGCTGTGCGGAAGGCTGTGCAGAAGGCTGTGCGGGAGGCTTTTCCGGGAGGCTGTGCGGAAGGCTGTGCAGCAGGCTTTGCGGAAGGCTGTGCGGAAGACTGAGCGGGAGGCTGTGCAGAAGGCTTTGCGGAAGGCTGTGCAGAAGGCTGTGATGGCAGGATGTGCAGAAGGCTGTGCGGGAGGCTTTGCGGAAGGCTGTGCGGAAGACTGAGCTGGAGGCTGAGCGGAAGGCTGTGAGGAAGCCTGTGCGGAAGGCTGTGCGGAAGGCTGTGAGGAAGCCTGTGCGGAAGGCTGTGCGGATGGCTGTGAGGAAGCCTGTACGGGAGGCTGTGCAGGAGCCTGTGCCGAAGCCTGTGCGGAAGACTGAGCGGAAGGCTGTGCGGAAGGCTGTGAGGAAGCCTGTGCGGAAGGCTGTGAGGAAGCCTGTGCGGAAGGCTGTGCGGAAGGCTGTGCTTTAGGCTGTGCGGGAGGCTGTTCGGGAGGCTGTGTTGGCAGGATGTGGCTTTTCCAGATATGCTTATTCAACTTTCCTGTGATTTATATTTGAGTCAGGCCACTTTAATTAAATATTTAATTATTATCTTTTTTTCAGATTGTACCGGTAATCTTGCATACATGTGTACGTAATTTTAACATAATATGTGCATTTTCTTAAACGAATGAACACAAAAGAAATAACTATAATATGTACAATACATCATTAGCTTCCATGTTTGCGGGTTCATATGACCAAGTTTGCAATCAATCGACTTCGACTCACTTTAATTCCATTATTATGTTAAGACCCTTTTAAGTGGAACTGAATTATTTGTCAAAAATTTGTATGTATAGAAAAAGCTTGAATCTTGCAAGACTTTTATTGAATTTTACTAGAATGAGCCGTAACACATACAGACAGATACATTTGTTCAATTCCCATAGAGACAGACTATTGATTAATTCCGTAAAAGTTTTCACGTTCACAGAATGAATTTTTTTCTATTTTCAGACCTTCACGATTTCTTGCTCCACGACAAATGTGTATCTGTGGATTTGGGTAAATTTGCTTTATCAAGAATCTATCTGCCGACATCAAGCTCTATAACTTAACTTTTTCTACATGTTCTAAACTAAAATCTAATCTATTTAAGAAAACATGTACTTATCCAAACATTTAACAACCAACAGCGTTAACCAATCGGAATAAAGCATAATAATTATGCGATTATGATTGAAAAAATAGTAATGTATCTGTTATAAGGAATCTGATATTATATCTATCCGATTCCTGATATGCATTTTTTACTTTTTAGTCAAGGTAACACAAATTGAACGAAAATTATTCGGAAATAGTTGAATAGCATTTACTACTTCGTTCCACATCGAATTAAAACTATTTGATGTACGCCAGTATGCCGCGTTCCAACTTCCTTGGTTTGAAGGTCCAATAAATTCACGATAATGCATATTTTCTGCCTATTATTCTGGGTCGATTTCGGGGAGAGCCCATATTTTAACTGTTCAAAAAAACCACAACAGATGAAGTTGTGTGCATACTTTTCCTTTTAGTGAAAGTGAAATTACCTCCTTTGATGGAAATATGGTTTAATATAATTTCAAACCTTTTAAAAATGCATTCATTGTGGATTGTGATATATTATAGTCATACTTGAACTATCCTTTTTGGGAGGATAAGGATGTTATGTACTGTGTCTTTCTCTTGCATGACTAGGCGTTACCGCAGTATGTGTATGGCCTTGGGGTTATCTAAAATATATACATTTAAAAGCCACTAAACGAAAAATATTCAATATTGTATACTGCATGATCAGTTTGGTCGAGCCCGTTCATGGGTTGTAATGGCAATGCATATAACTGTCCAAGACGTCTATCCCCCAGGAAGTAAAGAGCTATTGATTTGAGTTCATCCGCTATATTTTAGTTGGCTTTGAATAATGTGTAATAAATGTTTTGCTTTTATATTATATATTTTTCATTGCTATTGTAAAGAGATAGATAAACAGTTTATATAACTCATAAACATAAAACATACATTTGTGTCATATTATATTTAATTTGATAAGCACCTAGTACGAAAACGTTATTCACAACACTTGGTTAAAAGTAAAACACATGGCGGCCATAGTGAATATTAGTTAAAAGTCGAATTTTTGACGTATTCATTGTGTATTTATCAAATATATTGATATTAAGATAATATCAATATTTGCCTACCTCATAAAACTTTGTTTTTATATTTAAGTAGCTCACAACATAGGATTTGTGTATACTTGCAGTATTCAAATATCTTTACGACACGACAGAGCAAACAGGCAACGGGGATTGTAGAAGAGACATCATCGACAAACTTGCAAGTAAGTCAAAATAACAACATGTCGATAGATGTACATACACATGCAAGTTATTCTGATTTATATAACATATATAATACCGGTTCCGTGTAAACAAATTTTAAAGATATACTCTCATAACCTCCTCAACCTCCACATTGTTGTGTGTTTTCAAGGTTAAAACGATAAAAGTATCAGCCCGACCCTAAACCCCTAAGTCATTTTGTTTATTTTTCATGTTTTTAATCAATTACATTCTTAGATAGAAAACATAATAGATGAAGTTGTGTGCATACATTTTTTACTGACAGTGCAAATACCTCCTTTAGTGGAAATATGATTTAATATAATTTCAATATACATGTAATTGTTTTGCCACTGACCGTTCCAAGGCGGTATCTCAAATGGTTATCTTTTTCTCCTTTTCGGTTTCTCTTTTTCGTTAATTGTTTGTCGCGTTCTATTTGAATTGACATACTGTTAACAAACATGCTCTCGCTGTCTTCCTCTCTTCTTTTTCGCTGCGTGGGGAGGCTGTGTTTTGTGAGTGTGGCGATTTCTGATATGCATATATTACTTTTTCAGCTAGAGTTTATCTTTTAAATAAGGGCTGTTTAAAAAGGTGTTAGGGGGTGGGGGTGGATGCTGGAACGAAACTTAAAATGGGGTTACCACCAACAAAATTGAATTTATTTTTACCCCCCCCCCCCCAAAACCAATAGAATTTGAATATGTCAGACCACACACCAATGCAATGAGAAATTATTTTGAGCGTTCCTTCTTGCAGGGGAAATTTTATTCGCCAGTATATTCTTCATATTAATAAAGATTTTGATATGTACCGACAGTGTCACTTAAACTTAGTGTATTGTTCTTATTTCTACGAAATGTTCAGATTAAACTAAACCAGTACTAAAATATTATCATGCACAACAATATTGTGAAAATTTATAATTTAAAGTTATTTAAAAAAGAAACAAGTAGAACTGACTGCTCTTTGTTATGAGAAAGGTGTAAATTACAAAAAAATGTAAACCTAAAGTTTCATGTCGACAGCATTGTCAAGTTTTACTGACATGATGGTTTTATAAAACGAATGTGACTCCCACTCCCCACCCCCAGCAACACAATTAAAATTGTTAAAAAAAAACAACCAACATATCGTGTTTCATGAATCACCCCCGACCCATCCAATTTTAATTAGTTTCAGTTCAGAAAAGGCCTAGAAATGTGATTTCGTTGCACCCCAGGGGGGGGGGGGGGGCAAAGGTTGACCGTTGGAAAGCTTAGGATGTCTGCAATAAGAATTCACTAGTTAGACATTTATAAAGTGGTGCATAACCATGGCAACCAGGTTTACATGACCACACCCATAGAAACAACTGTTTTTACACACCAGATAGCAACTTGCCTATATCATTTACATAACACAAACGAATGTTCTTTTTATTTGTTGCAATTGTATTATAATGAAAAGAAAACATGTTTGAGTAATTTCAGCAGTTACTTCCCATGTTTTGTAAGTATCCCATGTATGTTTTATCAGTTAATTCCCTTATTTGTAGTTATGCCATTGCTGTTTATCTTCTTTTCTGTAACAGTAAAGTTATTAATGTCCTTTTAACATTTTTCAAATTCAAAATGGTAAGTTAAAATGATATACAACCAATTTGCTAGTTATTTCTGGACCAAATATGTTATATTTAGCTGCTTATGAGATATAGAATTAATGCAATTAATGACATCATGGTTTTGTAGAACCATACTCTTTGAACACATGTTTACGTGTAGTGATAAATTTACACCTTTTATTATGAAAATATAGATCTAAATAACAAACAATTATTATTATTATTATTATTATTATCATCATCATCATCATCATCATCATCATCATCATCATTATTATTATTATTACATGAAGACTTTTTATTACCATAATCTAATATGTTACCCTATTGCTAATTCAATCATAATATTCATGTTTTGAGATGAACAAGCATAAAATATAGTGTTTAATTGAAAAAATGTGCTTAATAACTGTAAGTGTTCTTGAAACTTGCATGACTTAAAATTTTCAACATACATAACATATGTTACTCATTAAAATAAGGCTTGTTGTCTTGTTTTTATTTGTTTTTAAGGGTGTTAGCTGATATCTATTTGAAGAAATTAATTATGTGTGCTCTTTGCAATGTCCTGATGTTTGTTAGCCCGGTGTAGATTTCTAATTACATTGACAGTCGTTTTTTAAAACTAATATTACTGATTTAATAAAGTATTTTCTCTAAAACTGATATTGTTGTACAAAGAACTGAACACATTTACAGAACTGTATCACAACTATGCAATCATTTTAGATTAAACTATAAAATAATAATAGTAAGTGATTCATAGTATATACTTTGTTATGTATCGTGGTTAACATGTAAAAGTATACAAATATTGCTTTGAAAAGTGTTACAAACAAAACTAATTAAAATTAATTATATGTTACCTAATTATTTAAGTAATGTTTTCAGAAAGATGACTTAGAATAAAGAAAACAAATTTCTAGACCGTGTTATAGTTTGTATCTAGATTACCGAAGAGTCACTCATAATGTGAATATGAACATTCTTTTAATTATATTTACTAAAAGCAAAGTTGAAAGCACCAGTTCTGGTCTTTTAGAACAATAATAACTGATATTACCGTTAAATATAACATGTGAAATAAGAAAAATAAATATTCCTAAATGAAACATTATTTTTTCCATTGTTCAAAGAAAGCAGAATTTGTAAAGAATTCCTAAAGATCTCAGTAGAATGTTAACACTCTAATTTGAAAGACAATCTGTATAATGCAGGTGATGCTAAGCTAATAAACAAACTTATGTATAATAATTTTTTTAGGTAAAAATTCTTTTACTTGAGTTAAAAAATTCTATAAAATGCTCATGCTGTTTCAATGTTTTACAAATCTACACTGAACCTTAGTATTTCAGATGAATAAAACTACTTTTGAAACATTTCTAACATCAGATAATTTAATCAGCTAATTTGTGTAAAGTTTAAATTTGTTATATATCAACTTTAACACAATATAATATGATATAAAAATATTTATCAAAATGTTAACTAATTGTTTGCAGTTTCTCGCTTTTCTTTTCTTATTATTTTTCTGATTATTAAAGTAAAAATTGGTAACATATTATAAGATGACAAAAGAAATAAATAGAACAATAAAATGATAAAAGTATGTTAATTTTGTTTATTCTTTCTTTTCTGCAATTTATTAGAACAAATTAATGTTATCTGTCTCAATTCAGAGTATCTGGACTTAGCTTTAGACTGGATGCAACAGCTCATAATAAGTGTAAAATTAAGTTGTACTACAATTTTGTCACTGAGATATATTGATAGGTTTATTATTAATTTAAAAAGATTTAAAAAAAGGACGACCATCTACATCATACACATTTATTTCAAGACATATTGAGCAGTACACAGATCATTAACCTCCTTTTGTAACATAATTCTTATATATTACCTATTTTAATACAAGATACATAAAGTGCAGGATAGTTGTTAACCTATATACTGGAATAAGATACTGGTTTATTAAAACAAAACTGGCACTGATTTGTTTACTGTTTTATCACAGCAACAGTCATATTACCTCATCTTACTTATGGTTATAGCAGTGGCAACGCATCAATTACAGGTAATTTTAATGGAGACGTGCATTGCTTGTCTTTGAAAAAAAATTAATAATAAAAAAATCAAATGATATCATGAATAAAAAACATTTTTACTCATAATATTCTTGATTACACACTTATTGCTTATCAAACGCATAATTTCTAAGTCACCTTTCTTTGAGAACAATTGATTAAATTTATCACTAGAAACACTATTTCTTATGGATATAATTGTAACTTAAAACAGAAATTCATCTAAAAATGTCTCCTTTACTAAGTGTAGGCTGATGTGTGTTGGTTCTTAAAATACATTATTGTCGCAATTTATCATGAAAGAAGGTATGCAATTTGTATCGCTATTGTGCAGTAACTAAAATTGGTTAATACGTTCTTTTGGGTAACATATTTAAAAATGGTGATTTATGATATGGTATTTATTTTTATTATGATATAATGCTAACTAATAGATAAAACTCATATAGAGGTGTATTTAAACAAAAACACTTACACCAAAACTTCAAATTTATTAACTATAGGCATAAGTATATGATATAACATAATACTAAAGTCACATATAACTAAAGTTATGGATATTATTAACAATATGTTTTATTTAACAAAGTTTACCTTTTAATCACAAAATATGTCTTTCAGAGTTTATTTCTTAAAATTTATTTTATTTATAGATAACTTCTTTGCTATCTTTGAGATTTTTTTTTGTATTTTTTCAGAGATTTTGGTTTTTGGAATTTCCAAATATATGTATTTATTTACATACATTGAACAAGAAGTGTGTCTCAATGTGACTTTATTACATTTAAATACTGCATTCCTATTTATATAACTCCTTAGGAACTTATTTATATTAATAAATTAAACAAATAAAACAGAAATTACTTGCAAATGCAAGTAAGAAATGTTTCATACAACTTTTTAAACTAGGTTTTGATGTTAAGTAACATATCTTAATGACTATTTATAGACCTATACCTAAGGTTGCAGATATTTTATTGCATTAAGAATTAAAAAATCATCTTCCTGGTGTAGAAAAAAATACGTTTATTTCAGAACTTTTATAATTGGCAATTATTTCTTCATAGCGTAAAATTTTCTCAAAGTTCACATATTCAAATAGGCGTTACGGTAAAACGCCCCACTCACCAGAAAGCAAACAAATTGCAAAATGCGTAGAATGGTATAGGCTTTCAGAAAACATAGCCTTCAAAATTCCCCAAGGGGGGAGAGGGGGTCTATTGGCAGCTCAAGGTCTAATAAAGATTCATTGTTAAATGGTGTTACTGGAATGTGGTTGAAATTGTACTGTTTTAATGTTTGAAAATATTAGTAATATGTACATGCATAACTAAATTGAGAAAGAACGTATGTAAAACATGTGTTAGCTAGCTCAGAAATAACATTTAACCATACAAAATATATGATTATGTGGTATTTTGAATAAAATATTTAGAAAAATCAAATTCTTATCATTGCATTTGATGTAACGTATTGTATTTTAAATGGTTACTTAAATTACTCAGAAAAGGGCAAAATCGCACCAAATTTTGATAAAAGCACATTACCTAACACTAGTTTTATTCATAAGTAGTAACATTGTACTGAAGAAAATAGTCTTTTAAAAGATAACTGGTCTTGGGTTGAAGCAATGCCTACAGAACAATTATAACATTTTTGGCTCATGTAAAATGGGTAGTGTCCGTTATCCTTGTTAGACTTCTTCATGCACCACTTTATGAAGGTCTAACAAGTAAATTCTGATTGTAGACATCCTAAGCTTTACAACGGTACCACACAACCTTTGCCCCCCCCCCCCTTTGGGTGCAACGAAAGTGAAATTTTCCTGGGCCAGGTTGCGTACTAAAAGAAATAAATTGGGTTTTATTTAATTAACGGCTTGCCACACTCCTCCCAATCCTGTTCATCGATAAACTGAAAATTATCAAAGTCTCAATAATCGCAAAATGCCGTTAAATGAAAGTTTGCACAAATGAATGTTACTACTGTATCTTGATTTTGCATACAGTAAGATACGTTATGATAGTAAAGAAAACAAGATAGACCTTAAAAAACGTTAAAATTCTATTTACATAAATTCACTAAAACAAAGCGATACAAAACATAATTTTAAATTCCCACGTGAGTGCTATGTTACTGACAAGAAAATGTTGTGTACTTTTTAAATAACTTTCAACTACTAAAAGAGAAACCAGTGATTGTCATCCGTTTACGCGACCAGGAAGCGACTAGAAAATTGAAGGTCAAACACACTTTTACTAATATCTCGTAAAGTTTACATATGTAAGTCACGAGGACACAATAAATTGTTGTCAGTATCATATTACTCATGTGGGCATTTAAAATGTTCTGTGCTGTTAAGTTTTTGCTAATTTATGTAAATTGAAGTTGAGGGAATTTTTAGATCTCGCTATTTTTCTTTACTGTTCTAACGTGTCTTACCATCTGCAAAATAAAGATACATTAATAACATACATTTGGGCAAAGTTTCATTTAACGGCATTTTGCCGTAATTGAGATTTTGATAATTTTCTTTTTATCGATAAACATGATAAGGAGGAGTGTGGTAAGCCCTTAAATGTAATAAGTTGGGTATGTTGGTAGAGATTATTTTATATAAGCAATAAAGGGCCACCCGTGACCTGTTGTTTAAAGATATATTACAATATGATCTATCATTTATATGAATACTTGAATAATTAAATGCAAACTCCCATCACTTGTATATTCTCCTGATGTAAATACGACAAAACTTTTCATTACGAATCTGCAGTAATGCATCTTTTAGTTCATCGAGTTCCAAATTTCATTGTTATATAATCCTACTTCAATAGCAAGAAACTAGCAAAGGTATTTAAGTTGTTTTAATGAATCATTTTTACAACTATTGTAAATGTGATTTTTTGTGAATTATTTTTAGTAAACGTTCGTGAAACTGTGAGAACTGAGTACTTCATTTGTCAAGAAAATCGAAAGTATTTTTTGGTCTGTGTGTGTTTCGCAAATGTGTACACTAGCTTTTGCAATGTAATTTATCACAGAGGACTGAATTATATCGTCATATTTAAAAATCATGCTTCTAGAATAAATAAAACATAAATAAATTCTACATTTGAATGTTTGCAGCTTATTGTGCAAGAAAGTGTTGCTAAACCAGTTTACACAGTTGACGTATTATGTTTGCATGTTTTGTTTAAATATGCATCGATTATACATTCATATTTATTGTTAAATCATACTGGAGCCAAACTTTAAAAAAAAAATAAATAAATATTACAAATCATTTTGGTGCCCAAGCTCACACACCAGATCAATGTCAATGTTCTGGTACATTTAGACTACAGGATTACGGTAGGTCACCAACTGATGGTATGTGTTTTTTGACATTTTCCTTCCATACCTCGTGCCAATTAATTATTGTTTGGACTTATTTTTGAGAATAAATATTCATTAATTAAGCAAGTTATAAGTAATTCAGAAGACTTTGTCCGAAGTCAAAGACAGAGAAGATTGGGGAAGGAATATGAATTAAATGAATCCTATATAATTTCATAAAACATGCCTTTTGTAATCTGCTTTCGAAAAATCTATAACGGAGATGACTTGCCTCCATAACAGCTGTCGTTAAGTGATGTGCGGTAAACTATAGCCCTGTACCTTGATCAAGTGGTTTGCATTACATCGTTACATCTTGTTATTGATACTTTTGCTGTTGGCATTACAAACGGGAAGTTTACATATAAAAATACAACATGCAAAATAAAGCCTCCCCACCAACTATTTAGAAAGAAGAACAAGTTACACATGCTTTTAATATGATTGATTTGAAGAATAAGGATAGCTTAATCAATTAACAAAAAGAGCTCTTAAAAGTTCTTACCGCCATACTTACATGTATCACTGAGGGTCTTAATTAGATGCTAGAGTGCGCCAACGCAAAGTTTGCTCCGTCAGGTTACAAAATGATTATTTTATAATAATCAACTATATGTTGCTTTAATGAATAACGAAAATATTCCAGCTGGCGCCGGTGGTCGGTAGTAGCATAAATATTTTCAATAATTGTAGGTTAATTCAGCTCTTAAGTAACAGCTTCTTATTATAATCATTTTGGTTCTTTAGAATTCTCGTTTCGTTGTGCATACGCTGTAAAATTTCATATACATTGTTTCTCTTTCATAACATGAATCGGGTGACATAAAAGAGATGAAAGGGAACTTTGAAAGTAATGAAAATGCATATTACTGCCCACGCCGCCTAGCCCCGGGTTTAACACAACCTAATATTTACACTAATAAACAGTACAATTTCGACCCATCCCAAACGATGGTATGCTTATGGCGGTGAACATGGAACCTTCTATGCGGTATGGTTTTTTCAGATTAATTTCATTCCATGTTCAGCGGCGTGTGGTCTCCAGGTAAAAGAATGGGTTTGCCCAAAACGAGAAAACAATGAATGACATCAAATAGACATCGAATAAAAACACTTGGAATGATATTTTTAATTTTTTGGAAAGCAATGGAAAACTCTGTATTGTATTTTCTGGATGTGGCAATAGATGAGGTTATGGTAAAACGTGTAAGTACGTGATATGCGAAGTATGGCATGAAAAACAAACGCTTGCAATATTGGTCGCCAAAGATTGCCATTAAGTATTTGATCCCGTTTTTAGAACAGCTTGTGTTTTGTTTGATTAATAATGTCTTTTCAGGTAATGGAGGAGTTGTTAGACGCACGTGTTCGAATCACGCTGGATACGCAGGTTTGGTTTCTTGGTGTTATAAATTAGATATTTATAGGAAGAATTTAAGTTGCTGATTTTTGTGTAGTATTGATAATTGGATTGCTTAAATTTTCAATAAAACTTCATTCATCAGTTGTGATATCTAGCTATTCATTCGAAAACTTTGACAGAAAAATTATAATCATATATCTACATGGCTTCTCTCCACCCAGAGGTATAAATAGGTACCTGTGAGGAATATAAGTCAATGTCCCGTGGCTGCTTTTATAGCCGACTGATAACGAAAAACTCATATCCGACGATCAGTGTTGTGGGTGAGGGGGGGGGGGGGATAAAGGTGAAAGTCGGGTGAATATGTTCAGTAATATAGAAGATTATAAATCTATAGCTTTACCTTAACCTTTACATTTACATCGTACTTTATGTTTGATATATTAGATAAAACATTTAAAAGTAAAATATATCGTATAAATAATATTGTTAAATTTGGTTATTCAATTTATATTATATTCAAATACCTTTGTTTTTTCTAGCTTGATACTTAAAACGATTTGAAGATAAAGATAACAAGTTTTAGCTTTCCAAAAAGGTAGTCGGTCATTAGCAGATAAACTAATAGAATAAGTATGCATTTGTGTTTGCATTTACTTTTGGACCACCCGAAGTCAAGGATTTGTCCAGCTTTCTGTCGATCAATGCCATGTAAATTGTATCTGACAAACCATTTGTGAATTTAGTTGTAGTTTCAAGTTTATTTCCAATTACATTTCTCTGTTTGTACAATACATAAACAAAAGAACATATATACATTACAAATGGTTTTACTTTAAAGCATGCAAATAAAGTTGAACGGCTGATGATTGATTTATTGAAACTTGAAGAGGACGTGTATCGGCAAAAGACATTAATATAGACGTGTAGAAATAATGACGTTGTTTAGGCACCATCGAATTGAATGAATATGTTACATTAACACGAATGCTCAAAGAGATACCACAGAACTTTCCACAGTCGATGCTCATTGTACAGTGAGCAGAATAACGATGCTTATAATATTCAGTACTTATTACCAATATAAAGTGTCGTTTTAGTTAAGGCAGCAGATCTGGTCAAACTTGAAGTTGACGAGCGTTAGAAGACAGTAAACAATAAATTAGGATGCAGATGCATTTATTATTTTCACTTAAGCTTTATGTTGCTCAGATCTTTTGTTTTAGTTAGAACGATTTTCTCTGAAATTATTACAGAAACTCGAGAAGCAGTATTTGTATTCAAATTAATCTATGATCAAAGAAATTGTCGTTATGCCACTGTTCTGAAAATTCTTCACAACTATTTCTTTACTTTAAAGGCTGGTTTTGCATTGCTTGCAGTTTATTCTAGAAGATCACCCTGACAAAGAAATGATAGTGCATGTGTTGTCTACCTTACTGTACTTTTCAAAATAATGTTATTGTTTAGTATCAACCCAAGACCGAATCCAGATCCGTTATATTGCATGTGTATGGGGAAGCAGACATTGGGGTCAGGGGTATCCCCGGAAATCTTTTACAAGTTAAACTCAATTTGGATTGCAACTGGGACGAGTCCAACCGTTCACAATAGATCTCAAGAAGAGAACGCATGAATAGATGCGGTTTTGAGATGGAATCGGGGAATCAAAACAAATCACTTCGTATTTCTTTGAAAATGCATATATTCGAGGGCAAAGGCAAGTTTTGAATATTGTGGCGACGGGGTTTTTGTAACATAAATTACATTCATTATCACTTGAATGAAATAAATATATATTAGATAAGGTCGTGTGAACATCAAAACCTAAAAACAAAAAAGGTAATTTTAATTTAAGTGGGTTGGAGTTTTTTCACCAAGACAACTTGTACTTGTTTTGTGATATGAGAACCAGTTGGGGCAAGTGTGAGGTTGGTGCACCCTAGAACCTGGTTTAAACCCTCAGTGGCAATTTGATATGCCACTGACCGTTCCCCTCGGGTTCACATTTTTATTTGTTGTTAGTGGTGTCTTTTTGAAACTGATCATTTTATTAACCATGCTCTCTCCCTCTCTCTTCTTCTTGACTGTGTGGGGAGGCTGTTTTTTTTAATGTGGCGATCCCTGATATGCATATTGCACCTTTTTCTATATAACTTTGCATACCACTTTTGGTTTTTAGTGATTCGGATTGCGTACACAAACTGTACTTTTCAACTTTCCATGACAATGTTTTAATATTATATGATTTACTACTATAAAATCCAAATAATCAAGATTTCATACATTTGCAAGACAATACTGGTTTTCCATGACTTTTCCAGATATGTGTCAAACAATGCCATCAACAATTCCAAATGAGCTCTCTACTCGTTCTTACTATACGCCAAGTTTCATGTCAATACGATGAACAAAGTTAATCGCCGGAAACCAAATTTATATTTTTAGTAACGATGAACTTTACCTTTAACGGACCGATCCCGAAAGCAATCCCAACCAAGCCCTCCACCTGTTCTTACTATACACCAAGTTTCATGTCATTACGATGAACCGAACTCAAGTTAATCGCCGGAAACAAAATTTCTATTTTTAGTAACGGTGACTTCGACCTTTGACGGACTGACCCCAAAAGCAATTCCAAGCGAGCCCTCCACCTGTTCTTACTATACAACAAGTTTCATGTCAATACCATGAACTGAACTCAAGTTAATCGCCGGAAACCAAACAGTTTGACGCCCGCCCTACGACGTAACCTATTCTAATAGCCTGTTGTTGTTTTTTTTAATCTGGTTAAAAACAAGAAAATATGCAAGAACCAGCCATATATTACATGTTGAAGTTCTAAAGTTCTAGCTATACCAGCATTCTAACGAAATTGTTGAAGATCAGAATAATAAATACAATATTTGGGTGTCCCTGTCAGGCTGCTCACCCCCCCCCCCTTCCAAATACAAATACTGCTTGATTTTCGATCTTTCTCTACACTTTCTGACAAAAAAGTGTTAGACGAAGAAATAGTGTTTGATAAACCTACAAATTATGATACTTTCAAGATAAATATTAATAATGTTAAACTTTGCAAAATGGTAAGATTTATCACCAGCTTAAATGCATTCCTTTAAAAAAGATAATATACGTATATAATAAATTATTTTTTGTATGACATCCAATAAAAATTAAGCTCTTCTATTTCAAAGTGGCTTAACGCTTAAACTTCTGTGCCATGTGTTTTTAGGTTAAAAGGTTAACAGAACAAATTATATTTTTATCAATTAAAAAAATCAGGCATGACAAAACATTCTTATATGGCATACGTACACATATGCATGTTGTACAATTATAGAGAGCCTTAACTCACTGTCATTTAACAGCTGCCCTGTACCAAATAGTGGGTACCCTGTGGCAGTCCGCAAGATGGCGACCAGTTAAGCAACGAAAAGGTATGTGCTATTTTGTTTCCAATTGGTATACATATTGTAAGGTATAGATTTGTATACTTGGATCATATAATGAAAAGGATTGTTGATTGATTAAATGTTTGCTTTCTTTATTGCCGGTGTGTCCGTTTGACCCTGTAATTGATAAAAATAAATGACCTTATTGGCTATTTCAAAATTGAAGCGAGAGCGACGATTGATTTCGGCTTTTTATTCTATGACTACTTGTTGTTCTCGTAATATCTGACATCCATTTGAAGCGCCTCTAATTGCCTATCTTGTGGTATAACTATTAAACTGAACAATTATTTTGTTTTTAAGAAAATGCGATTCAAACAAAATTGTTGTTGATATCCGTACCGCCCCTCGGATTATAAGAGGGTACCTTGTATAACCGTTGGATTAGTGTCGAAAAGGTACCCCGTATGGTCTACTTTTCCATGAAAACAGCTACCCTGTAGAACTCATTTCTTCTTCTTTGTATGACCAATTTGTACGTGGCATATTGTATATCTATAAATGTTATCTTTACCACTGGCCGTTCCTATATGCAGCCAGCAACGCTGAAGTTGTGTTTTTGTTCATTGTGCCATGTTATCGTTACAAATAATCCTTTTTAAACTCAAGTTCTCTCTTCCTCTCTATTATTAAACTATTATAGGCCGTTGAACCAGGTGTTCAACGAAAACATTTTATCTTGATTCGGCGGGCGGGCGGGTGTCCACTCAATAACTTGAGTTTGCTTTGGCCTACGCCAAACTTTGTGTGTGGGTTAGGTTTTTTGAAGACTACTCAGGACTTCAAAGGTGAATGACTACTGGTGGGCGGTATTACCGGTATATTGCGATTTGAGTCCTTGGCGATACGCTGTATCGGTATGGTCTCCTTATACCGGTGTGCTCGTGAACATTCGTAAAAGTCCATAAATTGTAGCCAAATTATTAAAATTGTTGAACGTTACTTTATATACGTACATTGCTCTTTCTTGCTTTTCATACGTTTAAATGTCGATAATTATAACAGCGAATTTACCAGATCTCGGAATAGTACGGCAATACCGGTAATAACTTTTTTCCAAATTTACCATTGCATCGCAACTGTGAGACACGTCGGGCGAATCGTAAAGATCCAAAAGGAAAAGCTCCAGTTTGGAATTATTTTGGTCTTATAAAGTCCAAATCCTCTCAGACTTTTTTAGAATATAGGAAAATGTAGCTGGTTGTTTTACTTGTAAAATTACGGTCAAGTGGTCGGGCGGAACTACACATTTAACAACTCATTTGCGAAGACCAATCCAATGTTGTCGTCTGCAAACAAAAAAGTTGAATGTTGACCCTCTGTGGATAACACTGTTTCTCTTGAACGTAAGCGGAAAGTTCAGCAATCTTTGGGTCATGTTTGGGCTATTGAAATCTAGTCATTAAAACCCCAATTTGTTTCGAAGATAACTGTGACAACTGTTCTACAATACTCACACTAGTTAATTACGTTTCATTAACCGATGGTTAACTTCGAACGCATGTGTAATATCACAAAAATATACCGCGGTACGTATCGTGATATGGCAGGCCCGTACCGCGATATATTGCGGTACGCTTTAAGCCGCGATACCCATCCCTATGAATGACACTGTTGCTAAAAATAGAAATTCAGGCCCAACGTAATAACTTGAATTAGCTGTGTACTTTTGACACCAAACTTGTGTGGGTAGCTTGTATCAAGATGCAACTTTTGATTCTATACTCGGTCGTTGAAAACCTGGGTCCAAGATCATAAAACTGAGTTTGGAGCCCAGTCTCAAATCTCAAGCATCAGTCATTCAGATGCTTTAGATTTAAGACTGATCTTTAGTTTTATTTTTATAATCTCCGGCCCTGGTTTCGTCGCATGGCAGAGCTCTTCTTCAAAATATGCAAACAGAACCTTTTTGATTAAAATCCATTTATTGTAAGAATTTCAATGATAACGTGAAATCTCCGAAGATTTGGAGTACACGTACAACATCGACGTTTGTCTATATCCTATATCAGGCCCCAAGATTATAAAACTGGGAATGGAAACCGCTCTCAAATCTCAAGGATCTGATTGGCTGAAATGGCGACTGCTTGAGATTTGAGATTGGTTTCAAATCTGTTTTATAATATCCAGCGCAGATTCTCAAAAACAGGATATTTATTAAAGCATCTGATATTAAAACCTGAATAGTATTAGAAAGATACGAACTGGGATACCAAACCTACTATTAGAAAATAGGCTGCTATAACATGACACCGCAGAAAGGAACTTTACTGTACAGTTGTTACTTGGTGTATAAATCACTTCAATCATCATATGAACATATCTTGGAAATACACGCTGTTTATAATTTAATTCTATATCCATGAAAGGCCTTTTTGCCCCGTCAGTTGTAACTCGAAATCAGCACCAGAGCCATTTAAATTCTCCGTGACGGCGTCAGAACCAAAGACGCTGACATCATTTATGATTTCATCCTTGCCGATAGCGATAGAGTATTATGCTGTAAATTACAAGATTCATTAATTTCAACTATACTGTATATGTTCGCTTCATAACAATCAACATTATTGTTAAACACAACGCTTCAGGACCTCGTATTTCGTCCATTTTTTTTCTAAAAAGTTAAATTTCCTGTGGAATTTCATTGTTGCATCTGTATTACTAAGACGCTATACGGGTGCGTTTACTGATTAATCGCACAAAATAACAACGGACCACATTGTGTGGAAAAGGTAAGTATATTAAAACATTAACATTTCAGATTTTATAGGAATTCAATTATGAATCATATTTATTTATTTTGTTCTGACTACAATAATACTTTAAAAACAGTAAAACAGTTCTACAGGGTAGCTTTTTTCAAGGAAAAGTAGACCATACGGGGTACCTTTTTCGACACAAATCAAACGGCTATACAAGGTACCCTCTTATAATCCGAGGGGCGGTACAGGGTATCAACAACAATTTTTTTGAATAGCATTTTCTTAAAAACAAAATAATTGTTCAGTTTAATAGTTATACCACAAGATAGGCAATTAAAGGCGCTTCAAAGGGATATCACATATTACGAGAACAACAAGTTGTCATAGAATAAAAAGCCGAAATTAGTCGTCGCTCTCGCTTCAATTTTGAAATAGCCAATAAGATCATTTATTTTTATCAATTACAGGGTCAAACGGACACACCGGCAATAAAGCAAGCAATCATTTAATCAAGCAACAATCCTTTTCATTATATGATCCAAGTACACCAGTCTATACCTTACAATATGTATACCAATTGGAAACAAAATAGCACATACCTTTTCGTTGCTAAACTGGTCGCCATCTTGCGAACTGCCACAGGGTACCCACTATTTGGTACAGGGCAGCTGTTACACGACAGTGTTAACTTGCATGTATTAAATAACATGTCATGATTTAGCTGCATGTATCTCATGCAAGTCATGGATAACAGTTATAATAAATTGTCAGGGGAATTTGCAGAGTTGTCTTTAAAATTTAACTATTACAAGATTTCTAAACGTTTGGAATAACTCTGGCTGTGTGTCTGTGTTGTGATTTTTTAAAGTATTATTGTATAACCTACACAATAAACTTCGACATCAACATAAAGATAGGGATATAAGTTTTCATAACTATAATGGAACGTTGATCACGTTAAACAAGCAGTGTTTTGCGACTAAGCACATTTTTACGATAATCCATCCAACCATATCGTTCCAAAGTGATGCAATCAATTATATAATAAAAGCAATTATAAGTTACAAAAGTATTTTTATCATAACTGGGCGAAGTAAAAACGGAAATCGATATTAAGGATTGTAAAGAGCCGTTCACAAGGGGTAAACTATTAGATGGAAGAAGAAAAATGGACATCCCCGATGCCATAACACCTTTAGAATTGCCAAGAATAGACGTTAATCGGAGCACATTCTAAAAAGGCGTTGACAAGAAGTTTAAAAGATTTACAAAATCTTTGGTTAAATGAATCAAACACAACTTAATTTTATAAATATAAAATATAAGATATTAATTTATAACAAAAATTAAAAAAAACTATTGTTGTGTAAAATATTAGAAGATATTATTAGACAAACCTTTTGTATATTTAAGCTGCATTCTCCCAGCATAGAGACCCTTGTTCATGCTCTGGTACGTATCATTTAAAAAAAAATTTTGGTGTAAAGAGGATCGCATGCACATGGTTATTTCAGATTATTTATAGATTTTGCTATGTGTATTTAGAGGACGTACATGCTCGTTGTGTGGGGTGATTGACAAACTTTAACTTTGAATGTGATAATCTAATAAGATCGAAAACGCTCGCTCTTAGGAATGTGCGCATCCATATTGTATTTCCATGAAGTTTTAAATGTCAACCGTCATGTTTCTTCCATAAAGTTTAATCTACACCGGAAACATAATCATGTTGAATGTCGATACAGTCGGATTTAGTAAAGCCTTTACGCTGACAGTAATAGCACAAACCAAAAAAAGTTATGCCTTGAACAGCACTGTTGTTTTTTTAACTAGACTTCTAGAAACTGGTAGAGTTAAAATTGATTTTACTTTGGTAGAGTAAGGATAACTACTGTCATCCGGAACTGAAAGTGAATTTAATTTATTAAACTCGTCGCGAAAATTATTCAGGACTCAGCAGAACCTCGCCTTGTGTATTTTTCTCCAACTAGTCATTAAATCCGGCATGTCAGGAAGAGTGTAACCTGATCTGTTTATGTTTATAATAACTGCATAAACTTTATTTAAAAGAGAAACCTGTTACGACCACAAGCTCGCCTAATCAGCATCAAGGCCAACATGACTGTTATTAATACACTAGTTACAGGGGTAAATATAATATAGATGTATATACGATTTGCAATTATAAAATGGTTAATACGGATACATACGAATACATGTATATACGCATAAAGAATCAAACCAAATTTAAAAAAAACAACTACTAACCAAATGATTAAAAAAGAACGAAAAGATGTTTTGATGTTTGTATACACTAATACAAGTTTATTTCCGTGCTTTACATAACAAATGGAAAATACCGTTAAAATTTAAAATGACTTATTCATAATATATATTGTCCCTAATTTCAGTATTGAAACAGGAAACAATTCAATGTATGTTACTCCTACTCAGCCACTATAAATAAGTTCGGAAAGGAAATATAGATTTTAAACTACAGACTTTGTAATGTTTGTTTACCATTCGGATTGTAAGTCCTTTATTCATAAGTTCCAAATGTGCTATAAAAGGATTATATTTCTTTTAGAACTTACTGCATCACAGTACATGCATAAGTGCAAACACAGGTTAAATTCAAATTTTATGGCCCTTTGCATTACACAACAAATGTAAAGAGTTTCACAACACAGGTAAAGAGAAAAACTACTGAGCCCAACGCCTGACACAAACACATATAAAACCGCAGTGTCCTCAGCATAGCAAAAATACAGGTAAAAGCATGTAAATGTAGGAAGCATATTCAGAACCGCTAACAATCTTTACCTTAAAACAACGGCAAAGTCGCACCGGATCCCAGAATTTAGAGACAGCAGCATAGCGCAGGCTGATGTTTTAGGTATATGAATTAATAATCACTGGTCGATTTCCTCCAAATTTCTGTCTCAATCATTCGGTGAAAACCCTAAAATTTAATATAAAAAAATCGACTTGGGTCTAAAAAACTGATTTTTTAACCGATCTCTCCTCTTTCTGTTTCAAAACTTATTTTACGTTTCGATTTTCTTGGTTGTCGGATCGAGGTCGTTTAACGTCTCATTTTTCGGGATACTGATTTTACGAATTGTACAATCGCGGAAATTGGTGAAACTTTCCGATGATTCTAGAAACGCGTTTCTGTCATTTTTGTACAGTGGTTCCTGTTTGAAGCGTCTTAATATATTCCAAAGAAAAGGTGAATATCAGGAATTGTCGGATTCAAAAACAGCCTCCCCACACAGTCAATAAGAAGAGAGAGGGAGAGAGCATGGTTAATAAAATGATCAGTTTCAAAAAAGACAACACAAACAATTAACAAAATGAGAACCCGAAGGGTTACCGCCTTGGAACGGTCAATGGCAAATCAAATTGCTACTGAGGGTTTAAACCAGGTTCTATGGTGCACCAACCTCACACTTGCCCAAACAGGTTCTCATATCACAAAACAAGTACAGGTTGTCTTGGTGAAATAACTCCAACCCACCCATCGGCTCAACAATGTTGCATGCAAAAGCACACAAACATATAAAACAACAGAAGCTAATAGCATTGCAAAACCAAAGGGCGGGTACTCAATGATCTTACCGAGACCAGAGCTCCTGGAGTAAAATCAGCAAATCACGATGAGAGGAATAAAAGAAACAAATCGAGCTTTTAGGTTCTTTTAAGAAAACAAGTCCCCATAAACCTTCATTAACTCTTAAACCCTTGCAACCGTCGTGTAACCAAAGAGGTAAGCAAAATGATCAACTGTAGATGGGTTAATCATCAGGCCAACAGAGTGCTATAAAATATCATGTTGTTAACCTTTCTTTTGAAATTTACAGATGTTTTTTTTTACGAATAACCGGGAGAAATAACATTGCCTTTTATCTTCTTACGTTTAGAAATCTCCATAAAAACTGGCTGTGAAATACCTTGTTTTCTTTACTGTCTCTCCCAGACGGTGCCATTTTTGTTTCACGGTTGTATTCGTTGTGACGTAACAGCGCTGTGACCTAATATGTACCTAAACCATTTCGCGCGTGAAATATTTCGCCCAGGGCCAATTTTTGATTTAGACTCTTCCCTCGAGTCAATACCAAAATTTATCACATATCATGTGATCACGTTAAATCAAATGAGCAACGTCAAACCAATATGATTTAATAACAAATCGTTTTATTTTTTTTTCTTTTAAATAATCAGATATGATTGCACTTAATGTTAGTGTATACGTAAATATAGTTTGCATACGTTGGTAGTTTATGACAAGACCCAATAATTTCAACATATCAGCTATGACAAAAATTAAGCCGTTACCTTAATATGCTTATGGACAAAAGTCTTGTCCGGTAAGAAGGTTGGAACTTTTTGCATGCCAATTTTCAACACATTACTCTACCGACAGTAGTGGCTAAAATTCTGAAATTCTTTATTCATTGAATGAATAAAATGTCCTTTTTCTATTGATACCAAATTCATGTCAGCAGAGCAATGTGGATTTTAGATTTCACGCTTTCAAAAGATATTCTGGAAAATCATACAGGACTGGACTTTTGTCCATAAGTTCATATTATGACTTTTAGTGCATACTTATTATTCATTTACATTAAGAGATTGACTGAATGTTTGCAACTTTTTATTGAATCAGCAATTATTAAACATACTAGAAAATATACATAGCCAAAATAAAAACTTGACAAAATAAAATGGAAAACTCCTATTACATTAACGATGCCAGTGAATGCAAATATCTGGAGGAATTTGATCATCACTGACGGATAATTATGTTTATCTTGAAAGATGGCTTTTCAGTATCTACCAGTTTCATAAGAAGATAAGTTAAACAAAAGAGATTATAGTGCTTGTCACGGGAATTTTAATCATTTTAATGAACCACAACGTATTGTATGGATATATCCTGCAACCGAGTTTACTTTTCGCAGCATGTTGTCTTTTTCTAGAGCTTCTAAAAACGATAGTGAGATCAGGTTTTTACAATCTTACTCCAAGAGCAACAGCCTAAAAATGAAACATGTAACCTGTATAGATCCAGATCAGCATGTAAATTCATGCATTCGATCTGGATAATTCATTAGGTTATTTTTTAAAAGAAGCAAACGATGTAATTCTTGATAAGACTACACGGCTATGCGTGTTGATCGGGATCTACAATGGTCGCACATCTGTGAGTCTGATCAGGATATATACATTATATTCATATCTGGATTTATAAGGTTTTCCTGACAAACATAGATACTGTCAGACTGCACGGATTACAATATTAATTACATTGTCTCATGACCAAAGTGCAGACTGATCATGATTTACAAGTGTCGCATATCTCTGCAGTATGATCACGGCCTTTTATGTCGATAACTTGTAATAACAACAAGAACGCAATAATGTTTAACTATAGTTTCGAGAAGAGGCTACTTTGTTTTAGTGTGTGGAAATAAGAATGTGACAAATATGTTTCATTTTGGCAACAAGAATATCATATTCATGGGTTAGTTTTTCATAGTTATTTTGCAAACAGTCGAAAAGGTTGTCCCTATATTGATGATTACTTATAAACTGTTGCTTTCTCCGATAACATGGATATTGTAACTGGCATAAATTTAAACTTTTTCAGTAAAGCAGCAAGAATTTGTCATGTAATACGTCTTTTGAGAATGGCTTCATGTATTTGTCATATCTTATTTCAGTATAGACTCTTTTGGACGAACTACAGGTAAAAGTCATTGGTGTCGGCGACACATACAGCATAGTCTAGCACGTAAGTTACTATATGTTTTCATGTTTTCTATTATAAGAAAATCCATATTATATGTAGGTTGGTACTTTTGACTAAACTTAATACACTGTTAAATTCTATTTAATAAGCGATGAAATTCTACTACAACTAGTGTATGAGTTATTATAATTAATATATTTGAAATAACAAAGTAATTTTAAATATTGTTCAAATTGCTAAACATCGTTTGTACTTCAGAATCCTACAACAATGTGTCAACAAACGAGAATATTGACTGCATGTGTACTTCCAAACAGACATTGACAGATAAGCAACATATACATCTTTTGAGTAAGTTTATAAAAAAAAAGCTTTTAAGTGCCAAAAAGAAGTATCTCATTCCCGAACATGTTTGTAAAAAATTAGGAACGCTAATTTTTGCAACGGTATGTTGTGATTTTATTTTTAATCTAGTTACTTTGGCTTTGCTGACAAAAAATATGTTTGGATTATTTTACACAAATCACAAGCCGGCCATGTCTGAACGTTAATTTTCAAATTCATTCTTCGACTTTCTAACCTATTTCCTGTCTATCGTTGATAGTGTTCATGAGAACCCGAGGGGTTACCGCCTTGGAACGGTTAGTGGCAAATGAAATTGCCACTGGTGGTTTAAACCAGGTTCTAGGGTGCGCCAACCTCACACTTGCCCGAACAGGTTCTCATATCACAAAACAAATACAAGTTGTCTTGGTGAAATAACTCCAACCCACTTATCGGCTCTTTTACATATGGTTTTTACGAATAACCGGGAGAAATTAACATTTCCTTTTATCTTCTTAAGTTTATAAATTAGATCTCCATAATAAACTGGGTGTGAAATACCATGTTGCAATTGTGATTTTAAACTGCACCTGTATTTTTGAATTAGATCTGGGTATCGGCGATAAAACTTGCAAAATGTTTTCCTTAATTTGTGATACCGATAACCTTGTTTTAAAAGTTTTCCTGTAATGCAAAGATTACGTTCATTGAAATCATTAGCATCGTTGCAAGCTCTTGAAAAGCGAACAAGCTATAAGAATTAAACCCCGTAAGATGATGCACGGGGAACATCACCGTCTAAAAACGAAAAATTTACTATATTAAATTTTAATTAAAATCATCTTTTTTATCATATATTTTAGTAGTGACGTAACCATTTTCACTGGACACATTTAGACTGAGCTTCTTTACTTTTTTTATTATTAATTACCAAACTTATATAGCGCCCTTTTCATATACACGTTCAAAGGCGCTTTACAATGATATAAACTAATAACTGATTACAAGCAATACAATTAAAATACTAAAACAGCATTCAAATAAGAAGATCAAAAGACGTGATCTTGATCCATGATCTTCCAGGAGATCCCCCAGGCGTTTAAGACTGACTATGATGCAACTAGAAGTTGCCTGTATGTGACTAGAAGTCACCAAAACGCAACAAGTAGTCGCCCGTTTGTAACTAGAAGTCACCTGAACGCGACAAGAAATCGCCTGTATGTGACTAGTAGTCACCTGAATGCAACAAGAAGTCGCTCCTATGTGACTATAAGTCAACTGAATGCAAAAAGAAGTTGCCCGAAGCCCGAATGTGACTAAAAGTCACTTGTATTTGACTTGACATTGCTTTCATGCGACTAAAAGCCACATTACTTGATGTATCTCCACCTGAATCCCTGATGTGACCCAGTCCACCAGGTCTAATCCGGAAGTCCCTGTCCACTCTACAGCATTCAAATAATAAATCTACGACATACTAAGAAGAAGGATACTACGACTTGATTTGACATCTATTCATCCACGAACTTTTAAATTCTGCAATTTTTGTCAAGCGCTTAAGAATATAACGTTGATAGCATTCCCTTTTTGATTTTATAGATGTTTTATCAAGAAATATGTAAACCTTTCAACCCTTTATGGGTAATAAACGAAAATACCAGAGTTCGATAACAGTTTATCTTTTATTCACTAAGCGGATAGTCTATAAACATGTCCAGGACTGGGTTGTATAGAAAGGCACTGAAAATACAATTTAACAAATCATTCTAAAGCACAATCAACCATATTAAAACATAGTGCTACAAAGATATAATATAAAGTTTACATCAGTCTGATATCTTATTTCTTCTTATATTTATCACGATATTCACTTTTACAGTAACTAAAGTCTTAAGTCCTTGTGTAGTGGTCCGATTCTAGTGCGGCTCTTATCGATGATCTACACAATTCATCTTCACAGTTATATAATTATGACAATCAATAAAACTCTTAATAATCATTACATTTATAAGGGAAGGGTTATAAACCTTCTTGGTACTTACAGGATCTTAAGCCCTCAACCTATCACATCAACCTGTCTGGTCTGGCCAGGGGGTTTCACACACACACTTCTGCTCAATGCTCCCTGTGACTGCTGAACTGTGAGAATAACAAGAGGTTATAAGCACATGCAAGTTATTATGGCAGATTAATAACAGAAAAATAGGAAAGTTTGAAATGTCAGCCATACTGGATTGTTTGTCACGACAACGGTCATATATAAATTGCCAAATATGGGGAAAATTACGCATTTAAATAAGGTATCAGCCATTGCATCATGTTACCTGATAATTATGATTGTTTGAAAACATATACCGGCACTGACAGCCTTATAAAAGCAAAGTTTTCTGACAAAGAATTGCTCCTTGTCTTCACTGCAAACCCGCATGAAAAAATCTGATTCCCGCTTAAAGAATAACAAAGGGAGACAACTTGAGTAAAAGAACTTCAAGGGATAAAAACACAGGAAAGTTAGAACAACAAGCAAGAGTAGTCATATAGACTGGTGCATCAAAATATGACCTGGCTACATATTCCGCTGGCTTATAAAATGACGTCTCGTCATTTCGCTACAACAAAAAAATTCAATGTCATTAGGCGTGACACTTCACATGTCCAGCTACATATGAATCACCTTAAGAACAATAATCATACAAAATACTAATGAATCACCTTAAAAGAGATTCATACAACAACTTTAAAAAAAAACATTGTAGCCATTCTGCAAACTCTCTCCTGTTAACCTAAAAGGTAACATGATATTAAGTCTATTACAAAATCTATTGTAGACACCATTTTCACTGTTCTCCTCCCACCTTTAAAAACATTGTGTCCCTACAATAAAAGAACTCGCAATTAATCCAATGTCATAGGTATACCAGATAAAGTTATAAATTACAAGTCATTTATCCGCTTAGGTTAATCAGATTAAGTCCATTAACTCCAACTCTCTCATTAACCGAACAGTATGTTTCAGCTTATAGGACAGTAATTAATAATAAATATTCTGGTAAATATCATCAGATCTGCTATGACATCCTTTACCCAATATTACAAAGTAAAAACATAAAATCTGAATGATAAAGTTATACTGATCATTTATTCCACTCTACCTGTTCATAACAGACTATACAATTTTATGGGCAATATCTCCACTCATATTCTGAAGAACACCAGAACTAAACAGCTCACTTAAGGCCTGTATCCTCTTATCTTGGGATCTAGGTGTGATTTGGTACATATGATAATCAGCAAACCTGACTGGCTTCTTCTTAGTCCTGGTTGACACTCTTTTTGGTCTAGTTTCCTCTTCTGATGAAGATATTTCTTCCTCCTCTGAATTTCTCTCTGCTGATGCCTCTGTTCTTTCTAAGTTTTCTTCTACAATCTCTTTTCTAGTGGTTTCTTCTGTTGCAGTTTCTTCCCTAACACTTGTATCTCCTGATTGACTGTCTGAGCGACTGTCATCCTTTTCTAGATCTTCTTCAATTCTCTCATTGGTAGCTACCACTTTCTCTTTAAGTGTCGGTTGTTTTTCTTCTACGGAGGAATATTGTTGACCATTTCTCATTTCTGTCTTTGGAGTCTTGGCGTCCCCAGTAGAAGGTGTAAAAATACAACTTCCTCTCCTTCATCTTCACTTTTTGTGACGTCACATATCTTGTATTCCTCAGCAACAGTTTCCTCTTTACTCATACTATCAGATTGTTCTTTTACGGGGCATGGAATTCTGTCACCACTGAGATTTATCCGGTCACTATCCTTTTTCTCAGCATTATCCTCAATAAAGCCCAAAGGAAACAAGTGATTACGGTGTAATCTCCTGACAGCTCCATCCGGTGATTGTATATCAAAAACAGGCACTTCTTCATTTGGTTGACCAATGACCTCACAAATATCATCTTCATATCTGTCTTGGATTTTATGCTTTCCTTCAAAAGCTAAAATTTTGACTAATACTCTGTCCCCAATGTTAAGTTTGACTGCTTTTGCCTTCCTATCATAGAATGTTTTCTGTTTGTTCTTTGCTTTCTCTGTTATCTCATTAACTGCTTCTCTGGTCTTTCTTAATTTTTCTTTCAAATCCTCTATGTAAGTCTTTGGTGTTTGTCCTTGCTAATCATTATCTGTTTCAGTTTGGAATACTGCATCTATTGGAAGACTTGGTTTCCTACCAAACATGAGTTCAAACGGTGTGTACTTTGTTGTTTCATGTCTTGTACAATTGTAAGCTTGAACCAATGTTGGGAGATACTTCTTCCAATCTCCCTTTTGTTCGGATTGAAGAGTACCAAGCATATCCAAAAGTGTGCGGTTGTAACGTTCCGAGATCCCATTTCCCATTGGGTGATATGGACTTGTCCTTATCAATATTAAAAATTTTACATAACTCGGTGATGATGTCAGATTCAAAATTCCTGCCTTGATCTGAGTTTACAATAAAATGCTCGTAAAAGGCTTCAGCTGTGGTCTTCGCTGTTTGATTTTTTGTGGGTACGGCTAGTGCATACTTGGTAAAGTGGTCAGTTATGACTAAGATGTTTCCAATTCCACCTTTACAAAGATCCACAGACAAGAAATCCATGCAAACAAGTTCTAATGGATATGTAGTTGTTATGTTGGTAAGTGGGGCTCTGGAATTAGTTGGCGCTTTTCTACGAGGACATCGTTTGGCAACTTTCTACAAAATGTTCTACGTCTGAGGTAACACCTGCCCAAAAGAAACGTTCTCTGACACAGGATAATGTTCTATCCTTTCCAGGGTGTCCAACTTCTGTACGAACTCCTTTCAGTGCAGTGTTCCTGTACACTTTTGGTAGAACTAGTTGCTTAACACCTTCATTGGTGATACTGTCCTTGACTTCTCGATACAGTATACCTCTGATCATCTTAAAATGGCGGAAATTCTTTCTCATGGTAATGTCTTCATTACTGTGCATCGTCTTTTGGTTTGGAAGTTTGTTATCTAGGCTAGCTCTGACCCATTTTCCAATTACAGGATTTTCCCTTTGATTTTGTCTGATTTCTCTTGCCTCAATTTGTGCCATAGGTATTCCAAAATCTTCTGTTACATCAATGATGTTTACTGAGGTAGCAGGTAATATTTCTATGTAGGATGGAATTCGAAGACATGAGCATATAGCTTTCACAGTGTTGTCCTTTATGCATATTAGGTCACCATCTGTATCTTGAATAGTGTTATGTGGGTAACGTGACATTCCATCAGCATCACCATTCCTTAATCCAGCTCTATAGATGATGTCGAAAGAGAATTCACCCAAAGCTCAGGCCCATCTCTGGCCTGTAACATCAAGTTTTGTTGTGGTGAGAATGTGAGTAAGCGGGTTGTTGTCAGTGTATACCAAAAATAGTTGCCAGTAAGATAGTCTGAGAATTTCTCAGTTACAGCCCATTTCAAGGCTAAAAACTCCAGCTTGAAAGCCGGGTAGTTCTTTTCAGACCTATTCAAGCTGCGGCTGGCATATGCTATTACACGCTTGATTCCATCTTGTGATTGGTATAGCACTGCACCTAAACCCTTGCCTGAGGCATCTGTATGTAACTCAAAATGTGCCTGGAAATCAGGATATGCCAATATCGGGGGAGATGTCAATATCTTTTTCAAATTGTTGAATGATTCATCCTGTTCAGGACCCCAATGCCACTCCTTTGACAGTTTTCTTGATCTTATTCTTCTTTGTTGAGGTAGGAGGTAACAAATCTGTCAATGGTTTAGTTATTTTCGAAAAGTCCTTTATAAATCTGCGATAATACCCGGCGAAGGCAATAAATGATCTTAAAGAGTCTGCGTCAGTAGGAGTTCGCCAATTTTTTACCTTTTCGACTTTATCTGGATCAGTTTCAATGCCATCAGCACTCACTACGTGTCCCAAAAATTTGACCTTGGTTTGCATTAAGAAACATTTATCTGCCGTAAGTTTAAGATTACATTCCTTTAACCGAGATAGAACAGTGTCAAGTCTTTCCAGATGTTCCTCGAAATTACTGCTAAATACAATAAGATCATCTAAATATATCACACAGATTTTCATGTTTAATTCACCGAGGCATTCCTCCATGAGTCTTTGGTATGTGGCCGGTGAGTTCGAGAGTCCAAATGGCATTTTGTTATATTCTAGGGGTCCTACCGTAAAAGCACTTCTTTCTTTATTACTCTCTTCAATGTCCACTTGATGATAACCACACTTCATGTCTATTGTGCTAAAAATTTTTGCTCCTTTGAATACATCAAAAATTTCCTCAATTCTAGGCAGCGTACTGACCGCTGATTTAACATGCGATAATCGACGCACATCCTCAATTTTACATTTTTCTTCCTCACTAAAACCACATTCGAGGACCACGGTGACTTTGATTTCCGAATGATGCCACTTGCTAACAATGTTTCCAGATGTTCACGTACTTCGTCGGTCATTGCTGGTGGTATGCGTCTATGCCTTTGCTTAAATGGTGTGTCATTGATCAGGTCTATCCTATGTTTAATTAAATCACAATTCCCAATGTCTGTATCACTAGTGGAGAAAATGTCTTTGTGTTTGATCAGTAATTCCTTCATCTTTTGTCTTCCTCTGCCGAAAGTGCAGAGTCTATGTGTACTTCAGTGAATAGTTTATCCGATGAAAAATCCTCCTCTATACGGTCAAAAATACCTCGTCCACTTTTACTTGTTGCATTTCAGCTACAATTGCCATCGGTGCAATAGCTACTGTATTAGTAGTCAAGTTGGTAAGGTTTATAATAACCTCTCCATTGTGTCTATATTTATAGTTGCTCACAGTTGGAGTAATGTCAATAAATGTTGGCAACTGAGAGTCAGATGATTCTTGAATAATGGCGCATGTTGGGCTGTATTCTAGTTCCTTATCAGTGTAGGCCCTCAAATTCTTTGACTGGTTTGGTCCAAGTATAATAACTTTTGGCTCTGCACTCCTTAAAATGGCAATTTTGTTTTTATTCCTTTTTAATTATTTTTTGCCTGATTGTCATGCATCTGAATGCAAGATACGAAGGAGTAAACAGTGACGCTTTCTGTAGAAACATATCTCCATGTGTTTCTTTACACTGTGCCAGTAATTCATTCAAGATGTTCGTTCCAATGAGAATAGGCGTTTTCGTATTGTATGCTGTATCAGGGACTATGAGCAGAAGACATGGTTGCTCCTTACAGTTTGGTATTCCATCTGTTGTTATGTGGCTTTCAATATATCCAATATAAGGTAGGGTGTTCCCATCCGCACATTCAATATTTAGTATATGTGAAACAGGTTGCATTTCTGTATCGGCCAAATTGCTGCGATAAAATGATTCACTTACTGAACTTACACAACTACCAGTGTCGATTAAAGCTAAAGTGTTGATTCCATTTATCTGAATATTTGCCTCATTCGATTGACCAATCAAATTTGGACCATTGTTGCTCAAGGTGCTCCTAGCCGGTCCTGTTACCGAAGCACTTACAAGTTTTCCGTGCAATTTCGAGCGATATGTCCTTCCTTTTGACAGCGATAGCAAATGATGGGCTGATAACCTTCATTATTAGATTCAGCTGGTTTGAAAGTTGTTGAGGCTTTTGGTCTGTTTGGCTCATAAGAACCTCTTCCTCTACTATTTGCTCCACCTCTGTTTCTAGCACCTCGATGATAACGACGTCCTCTATAGTTTCCTCTAAACGGCTGATCACCTTGCGGTGGTGTAGGTTGACTCTTTTCAAGTTCAAGTTTGTCTATCCTTGCATTAAGTTGTGTTAGTAAATCCTTAACTCCTTATATTCTGACGACTGAGGCTTAGGATTAGCCGCATGACATTTAGTCTTGACATCAGCGTTTGGTACTGTTGGCAATTCACTTTCCACCTTCCTACATTCCACTTTAAACTTGTCAAAGTCATCGAAAGTGTAATACTGGTAGACGCACATTTGCTTTAACGGTTGCTTCAATCCCTGGTAGAATACATTTTTTAAAGTAGTTTTACTATGGGGCCCTATTGCTCCAAGCTCTGCTGCCTGTGCATAAATTTCTTCAATCCTGGCCGCATATGTAATTAAAGACTCACTGTCTTCCTGTCTACATGCATAAAACTGTTTAAGTATGGACTCTGGTGTATCTATTTGTCCATAGGTGGCCTCGAATTTTGTCAGTATTTCTTTCAATCTGACTACACCTGTTCCCATGTGTCGTAATATTTTAAATGCTTCACCCTTTACAGAGCGCCGAATACCAAATAACAATTGTTCTTCCGTGAATGTCCCCTCCTCCATCAAGCATCTCACTTCATAAAGCCAACCTTGATAGTTTACGTCCCCTTTACCCGGTTTTCCAAAGAACAATGATATCCTGGGGAACTTCATACTGGATGTATCTGAGCCTTCTTTTACCTTTGGCTTCACATCAGGTAATTCAGCGAAACCAACATCTGATCTCAAAAATGCTGCACCTTCGTGTTTCATAAATGAAATTAGGTCTTCTGTAGTCTCCACTCTTGGCTGTTTTGTTAAGCCATGAAATGCAGCAAGAAGCTTCATATCCTCTTCAGAGATTTTCTCTTTATCAAATGGCATTATTGAAGTTTTCTTAACACCTTATAAGAAATTTCACTCCTATATTTCGGGTTCCGATAATGTTAATCACTTATTCACTAATAATACACAATGTCCACTTTACAATGTCTCACACTATTGAGTCCAAGTCTCAACAATCATATGTATGATACACATAAATCACTTCACATCACATCACAATCTTCCAGTGTTTCACCACATCACAATTCACTTGTGTTATTTCACATTAACTGTATTTCACATTCACCTCAGAGAACATAAACAACACAATCATGAATCAAATAAATTATCTTTCCCCAATGTATTTCGGGAAATCAATCACAAATCACCTTAAGGTTATGTTGCAAAAGCTAAGTTGTGTCTACTTTTCTGTTGTAGTATTGCCTATTTAATCTACCATTAACTATAAGCTTACTGTAATACACACAAAGCCTAACCTACCTATTAAATATAACAATAGAATCCTATCCTTAAGTGTTAGTACCACCTTAAATACACAAAATTACCCTAATGGTATTTTAATTACCTAATTGCTAGCCAAGCTATCCCTATCTGCCAAAAAGTAAACTAAAGTTTTCCACATTAATCAATCACTTCTATGAACCACCTTAAACTAAATGAATCACCTTAACTAAGTTAAGTTAAGTCAATCACCTTTACTAAGTTGAGTATTTTGAGTGTCACCTTAAGTTTACTAAGTATCCCCTTCACTGTAACTGTAACCCAATATTTTCAACACATTCACTATTTTACGGTAACCGAAACACGATACGCAACGGTGCGAGTGTACACTTGTTCGCAAAAAAAACTGTTTGTGTTTAATATTGCAGAAAGTAGTTTCACTCTGAAAATAAATTCACAAGTTCTATATAATTAAAATGTTAAACTGCTTCCAGTCAATTAAACTGTAGCCTTTATGAAAAGTGAATATAATTATTTTATTTTCAACTACACCCTAAATAAAATAAAATTTATTTGTTTCAAAGTACCTCAAATTATCAATATCATAAAATACAATATGAATCATATAATCTGGAACTGTTAGTCACTGTGTCAGTCTGCTTCAGCTGAAAATCTACAATTGCTGTTAACAATCAAATATTAAATATACCGGAGAAAATAATATATTTCAATTCAAAGGATATCCCTGCAAAGAAATAAAATAATAATGCACAAGAACTGCAAAGAAATATTTGGAAATAAAGAGTCCAAAGAGTTCACAAAGAAAGTTGGACAAAGGGAAGTAACCACTACTGAATAACTCCTACAAAGGATAATCTTGAGAAAACCCCTATGTTCCAATTTATGAACTTTGATGGCTAGAAAAAAGTTTTATTGCCTGCTTTACACTATTTAATAATTGTTTGCAATGGCTGACTAAACACTTCCTTTACTGTAATAGTATCTGAATTTAGTGGATTTTTTTTAAATGTAAAATCCAGTATAGCTGTTCAAGGCTATTAATGGTTATTAAATAGATAAAGGCTGAAATAGCGATAGGAACTTTAAGTCATGCAACCTTCACCATTAAAACTTGGTTAAGTGCTGTGATTGTGAATGTTTTCTCTCTCACTGAATACAATAGCACTTCCAAAATAATGATTGATTTTTTTTCAAACCAAAGCCACAAGTTTCCTAGTAACTTAAAAGGTTAATAAACAAACTTATGACAAACTGTCAAATAAACTTATACTTGCTCAGAAAAAATAAAAATATTTTAAAGGATCCTCATGACTTTGTTCACATGAAATACAATAACAATTTTTTTCAATGCAATTGTGACTCACCAGTACCGTCTACGGGACCACTACACAGTCTTTTTCTTGCACACTAACACAATGTCACTGTCAAACACAAAAATGTCATCACAGCTGCGGTTTCTCCGACGTCCGTACTGATTCACTCCACTATCCCGCAGAAGATTCTTGATGATCCACAACTGTTCTCCCTCCAATCGACAATGATTTGAGATGAACCACTATTGCTCTCCCTCCAATCGAAAATGTGCCCTCACTTCCAGTTCCTGATGTGGTGTGGAAATTCCTACCCTGCTCTATTGTTGTGATATGGTATTTATAAACTGTGTGTAAAGTCCAACACATATTCAATTTATTAAAAGTTGCAAACTTTACGTGTATCGTCCAGCAGAAATCACTCATTACTGGAAGCTGAATGTTCGACGACTTGTTGATATCAACTGGGAGCTCCAATGTAAACCTTTCAACCCTTTATGGGTAATAAACGAAAATACCAGAGTGCTATAACAGTTTATCTTTTATTCAGTCGTCAAGTTATACACTCAGCGGATAGTCTAGAAACATGTCCAGGACTGGGTTGTATAGAAAGGCACTGAAAATTCAATTTAACAAATCATTCTAAAGCACAATCAACCATATTAAAAACATAGTGCTACAAAGATATAATATAAAGTTTACATCAGTCTGATATCTTATTTCTTCTTATATTAATTACGATATGCACTTTTACAGTAACTAAAGTCTAATGTCCTTGTGTAGTGGTCCGATTCTAGTGCGGCTCTTATCGATGATCTACACAATACATCTCAACAGTTATATAATTATGACAATCAATAAAACTCTTAATAATCATTACATTTATAAGGGTAGGGTTATAAACCTTCTTGGTACTTACAGATCTGTAGGATCTTAAGCCCTCAACCTATCACCCTCAACCTGTCTGGTCTGGCCAGGGGGTTTCACACACACACTTCTGCTCAATGCTCCCTGTGACTGCTGAACTGTGAGAATAACAAGAGGTTATAAGCTAATGCAAGTTATCATGGCAGATTAATAACAGAAAAATAGGAAAGTTTGAAATGTCAGCCATACTGGATTGTTTAATTGTTTAATTAATAACAAACGTGATTTGCCATCTTGCGAAATGCATAAAAATGCATAAAAAGGAAATGACAAGTAATGAAATAAAGTAATCAGGAATAACTTTCTAGTCAGTTCCCGACCAATTAGTGAAAACGTCATCGGATACCGATTTGGGTCAAGTTACTTATCATTTTTATGTTACTACGCCATTGTTGCTACTATACGGAGTAAGATCTGACTGAACGACCTAAGAGGTCATGTCACAGTTACCTCAAAGTTACATCTGGCTGCGCTAAATAACATTTGAAATCATAGGTTCGACTAGGTGAGCTTTAACCTATGATTTCAAATGTTATTTAGGTCTATACTTATTCTCGTCGAATACACTTTCATTGAAATCATTGAAATAAGACTGATTTCAACATTTTGCGATCATAATAGTTCTAAAACATGTTACATGTATCATTAGCAGATTAACGTCAGCTATTTCGTGTAATATTTATGTTAATCTTTGCAGCAATAGAAAGGGACCTTTTGACGCATATAACTGACTATGGATGCAGAAATCATAATTATTGTAAGTTACAGTTCTTCATTTCTGTAGAATCTACATGAAACTATGAGTTTTTAAGGAAAAAAAACTAATGTTCATTGTAATGACCCGCTTGAATTCCTTATAAAACCCGTGAATTAATTTGCTCACAAAAGAAGTTGAAATAGTCTTGATATATGTATGCCAATTTCAGCGATCTTGAACTGAATAGTCTTTGAAATAACAATAAAGCGCATGTCATACAGCATGTCATGCGTGTAATTTGTTTGTTTCATCATAATTTAAGACATGGCTACATCCATCGATATCAATGAATTCAATTCAAAATATCTCGATAGAATTCCTCTTTGGAATAAAGAAGGGTATATTGCATAAATTTAACTTGAAAATATAGTTTTAGACTGTTTAGGCAGTTCTTCTAAGGTACTGGCTAATATCTGAGCCACAATTGACCAATACAATCGACAAGGGATTAATTAAATTTATAAAAAAAGAAAAAGAAAATTTAAGTCAATCTACTTTTATCTATCAGAAGCTATTTTATTGCATTAAAATGTCTATGATGTCGTTGCTTGTTTTTGTTATTTCAATTTTATAACAGTATGGCCAACACTTGCTGGTGTTAAAGACGTTTGCGAGGGAAATCATTGTCAATCCATATATATTGATTGCACGCAGGATTTAATAGTCAGGGCCGCACGTAAGTGAAAGCTTTGATTCTGATATACGTCAGTGAATGCTTTGTTTCTCGTATGAGTAAGTGAATACTTTTTTCTCTTTTACGTCAGTGTATGCATTGTGTTTCGTTAACATCAGTAAATGCTATGTTTCTGGTATACGTCAGTGCATGCTTTTTAACTTCCTCAGTGTATGCTTTGTTTCTCGTATACATCAGTGAATGCTTTGTTTCCTGTATACGTCAGTGCTTGCTTTTTGTAAACGTCAGTGATTACTTTGTTTCTCGTATACGTGAGTGAATGCTTTGTTTCTCGTATACATCAGTGAATGCTTTGTTTCCTGTATACATCAGTGCATGCTTTTTGTAAACGTCAGTGATTACTTTGTTTCTCGTATACATCAGTGAATGCTTTGTTTCTCGTATACGTCAGTGAATGCTTTGTTTCTCGTATACGTCAGTGAATGCTCTCTTTCTCGTATACGTCAGTGTATGCTTTGTTTCTCGTATACGTCAGTGAATGCTTTGTTTCTCATATACGTCAGTGAATGTTTTATTTCTCGTATACGTCAGTAAATGCCTTTTTGTCGTATACGTCAGTGAATGCTTTCTTTCCCGTATGAGTAAGTGAATGCTTTATTTCTGGTATACGTAGGTGAATGCTTTGTTTCTGGTATACGTCAGTGAATGCTTTGTTTCTCGCTCATATCAGTGAATGCTTTGTTTCTCGTATACGTCAGTGAATGCTTTGTTTCTCGTATACATCAGTGAATGCTTTCTTTCCCGTATGAGTAAGTGAATGCTTTGTTTCTCGTATACTTCAGTGAATGCTTTGTTTCTCATATACGTCAGTGAATGTTTTATTTCTCGTATCCGTCAGTGAATGCCTTTTTGTCGTATACGTCAGTGAATGCTTTTTTCCCGTATGAGTAAGTGAATGCTTTGTTTCTGGTATGCGTCAGTGGATGCTTTATTTCTCGTATACATCAGTGAATGCTTTGTTTTTCGGATACATAAGTGAATGCGTTGAAAGTCATTTACGTAGATGAATGTTTTGTTTCTCGTGTACATCAGTAAATGCTTTTTTTTCGTATACTTCACGCACTACCTGTGTATGCACTCATTCGTGTACTGTGATGCACTAAATTTTTCAGTTCAAAAAGAAATATATTAATCATTTTATAACATATTTGGAAACTATGAAAGAAGGTCTAATAATAATTGTCTTTCGTATACTGAAGTGCATGGTTTGTTTCCCGTATACGTCAGTGAATGTTTTTTTTTTCTCGTACATGTATTTTGATGCTTTTTTTCCTTGTATTCTTAATTAAATGCTTTGTTTCTCGTAAACGTCACTAAATGCTTTGTTTCACGTATACGTCAGTAAATGCTTTGTTTTCCGTATACATCAGCCAATTCTTTGATTTTCGAATAAGTAATTTAATGTTTTGTTTAGAGGATACGTCAATGAATGCTTATTTTTTTCGTTTATGTCAGCAAATCTCTTTATTTCGTTTACGTCATTGAATGCTTTGTTTCTCAGATACACTGTTTTTCGAATACGTAAGTGAACGCGAGATTATGCTTTGTTCTCGTTTACGCCAGTGATTGCTTTGTTTCTCATTTGCTTATTAAAGGTTAGTGTATTTTTTGTTTCTCGTACACTTCTGTGAATGCATCCAAATTCTCATATACGTAAGTGAATGCTTTGTTTCTCTTATATGTAAGTGTACGTCAGTGATTTTGTATAGGTCAGTCAGCGATTTCACTAACCAACAACCATATATTAAATAATAAGTTATTAAGCGACAAGATTTTAAACAATCTTATCTTTAAGAATTATTATGAATATAATATTTTGTTACATTAAAGATAGTACGCGACATCGATATGTATCCTTTGTTTTCAAAAAGCATTGCTGTTAACATCTTTATTTATAAAAACTTGATTTTGAAGAATTTGACATATACTGTTCATTCCCTTTCATATTGTCGTATTGTGTGTAGTGGATTATCCTTCTCGACAGTCTGACAGCTGTGTATGCACCGGGGTAAGTATATTGGTCCATGAATGAATACATTTAATTTGTAATGCTTAGATAAGCTTATTTCAAATTCATGAACCTTCCTACACAAAAACTATGTCATCATGTCATACTGACACATAATATAACCAGGTTACTTACATACTGTTCCGCAGGTCACCATTAGTTGAGCTAAAGATACCGATCTAAGTGATTAACTGTCCGCATTAGAACTAGATATTTCAAATGTTGTAAAACAAGTTTCAATATATTCGACCCTTACAGATTTATCTTGCGTAGTTTTACTTTAAATTATTCGAACTTTTTCTGAAACGTTATAAGATAACGAGACATTTATATGGAAACCTCATACAGTAATTAGTATAAGTTTAACAGAACAAACTTAAAGTGAATAACACCTTCAGAAAGGGCACGAAATTGGTCCTAAAATTGAACCGTTGTAATTGTTAAATCTAACACAAGCTTTGTTTACACTGGTTACATTGCTATTGACCGTATCAACAAGCGATCAAGTGGTCTGTTCTAGGTAAACATGTTATCTCGCAGCAGCTAATGTGTTACAAATAGCAATACACTGAACAGCTTTCACCAGAGGGCTTTGCTTGTAATTAGTACTGATAAGCCAAGATAGAGACCATAATAAATAAACAACATGCCCTTGAACATTACAACATGTTTAATGTTTATAATGAATTATAAATTTATTACATTTATAACATGTTTACCATGCAGTAATCTATGCATTTATTCTCGGCTCTCTGTTTTAAAATTAAGTTAGAATGGCATCTACAAGTAAAATAGAGTGGACTTAAACACTAAAGTCTTGCTCCATAATTAAAATTGTTGACTACATAAAACATAAAACAAAGTGGAAAAAGGCTTTCAATAAAGGGTATAATTTCTTTGTGGAAAGTTATATACATAAAGCATTTGTTTGTAAGACAACTGACAGGTTCCGTATTAAATCAAAGTGTTGGGGAAGTTAAAGAAAAATGAGAAACCAAATGAATTGTGAATGACAATTAAATTGTCTGATGCAGAAGTCATAGATGGACAATGCAGCGGTATTGAAGGGTATGTAGGCACGTACATATTCTTATCATCGATAGGGTGTTTAATATAATCGATAATCAACATCACACTTGGATATTGCTTTTTAAATTCTGGAGTCATATGCTTTTTCACAATGTCTTGATGTGGAAATATCTTGATTGATCCCAGTACTACATACATTAAGTTGTAACCCAAGTTTTAAATATCTTTGTAACTGTTGCCATAGATACGCTGAAACGCCTTTCCAAGTCTTTGTTTAGAAATCCTAATTTTAACTTCATAAATGTAAGCAAAAACTCATCGAACAGATATATTATATAGCCTGTATGTTCTGAAACGATAACTGGTGTCGTTATCATCATCACCATCATAATCATAATCATCATCAACCATCTCATCATCAGAATCAAAATAATAAGCACCACATATTAATTGATCTCGACTACGTCGGTCCCACTAAATAATAGAACTTATGTCTTTATTTTGAACTAACAACTCTAGAATAGAGTCGAACACAGACAAGGTTGGTAATCCAGTGTGAACCAGTGTGAAATTTCATAAATGTTAGTTATGCCTGTTTGTGTTTGAGCATGAAGTCGTTCCTCACTTTCTGATGCAGCGTCAGTGTCATCACTATTGTTAAGTCGCCTGTTTTTGGGAGAATTCATTGTTGGTATTTTATTATAGGCTATTTATTTTCGGCATTTTATTATAGGCAAATATGGATGGAATTTGCACTTTGAAGGACACTTCTCAGCGTATTATAGTAATGGAAGTCAGCTATCTTAAAATGTTTGCTGTATATTCTAGTTGACTGTGTTATAACAAAGTTGTCTTTGGTGGATAAAGCTGCTTTGTGTATTCTTACCTTTCAAATCTGGAGATTAAAAGACAAATACTTGAACTAACTTATTAATTTTATGCACGTCAACAAATTGTTTAAATCATATAAAAATATGGATTTGATGAAATCATTTGCATTGAGATATAACATATTATGCATTCAGGTTAACATGCGGCCTTCAAATTCTAAACATTTATGAAATAAATAAAGGATTCTTAACTTCTTTTGTTTTAAATTACTTGGAAACTGATGCATTGATACGCCTTCTTCATGACCAGACCCTTTGCATTGGGGCACACACCAATTAAACATCATAATTCCTAATTATGATAACATCTACTGACTTGAGGTATGTATTTCAAGTGCAAATAAACACTGCGAGAGTTTCCAGCCAATTAACCTGTTTACCTAGATAAGATCACGTGACTTTCTCTGGCGATATGGTCAATAACATTTCAAGATACTAGACTATGTCCTCATGATATTGATCCCCTCATTGCTGCAACAATTGTAACAAAATTGCGTTACAGTTATTAACAGCATGTTGTGACCATTACTAGTAAAAAAGGAGTATTTGCCACTAAATTTTATGACTAACATAAAGAAAGGGTCACGACTCTGGTAAAAAGGTTGGAAGACAAATTCCTTGACAATAATCTACAAATCATATCTTTTCATCTGTTCAAGTTTGAAAGAATTCAGCCAAATAGAGAATGTGGAGTAGATGCCACAAAGTTGTGTGACTCATATTAACATAAGTCTTGTAAAATGGTCGCAGGAAAAAAAAGAAAGTTTGAAAGAAACTGCTAGATAATTAATGAGACTCATTAATGCCTCAATTCTTTATTTCATTAAGCGAAACTTCAGTGAACTGCCCCCCAAAAGAAGCTAAAGGAACGTTGTCAGTTCCGGTGTACTCTAGTTGTAGTTTCTGAGCAAGCGTTTCTGTGATAAAAGATCGCTGAGCTCCTCTATCAAGCAACATCTTGGCGTTTGCGCTGCATTTCTGTGAATTTACTTTAGCAATGACTGTCTTATATAGAACAGTTGTGTTGGTGGGTCGTAGAATGTAGAATTGTAGTCTCGTGGTTAATTGGCATACCGGAAATTGTGGAACGATGGAACATTTGAATTCAAAATAGAATTCGTCATAAATTGGCCACATATTCTAATGTTATGCTTTCTTTCTCCAGCAGATATGGCATCTAAATTTGGCTTACAATCTGCTACTGAATGGTAACCTAAACCTATGTTCTGTTCACAATTTCCATCATTTCAAAGGGTCCTTTTAATTTGTCGCAACTCCGTGACGGATGGTCTTTGCCGCAAAATGGACAGCTAGATTTCTTTACGCTCATTTTATTTGGACTTGCTTATTGTATTTTTTTCTGTTTTTTCGGTTCCGGTAAAGAACGATGCTGCTGGCTATTGAGCTATCGAGTTCACGTGCTAGGTTACGTCGAACTTAAGCTTGGAGTCCTTAAACAATAATTGGCACTAATAGATCCACCGAACGACTCCTGGCATTGTCCTAGTGATTCTTATTCGCGAATGTTATTCTCCATGTTGTCATGGAAATTGCGTAAACTGGCAACGCTATAATCGGCTGAATGCAAGTCTAACAATGATTGAAGGTAATGGTCAATAATCTTTTTAAAAAGTGAAATAGGCAATTTTTTCCAAATTGTTATAGAAAAAGGGAACTTTTAGTTACTGAACATGACAAATATGAAAATATTGCAGGATTGAAAGATTGACTTAAGTAAGAGAACTATATGTTTGGATTGACTGAGCTTTAAGTTGGGGCCGGATCTCGATCTCCGACTGAAAATAACCATTGGATTCGTCCACACTCGTGTTAGCGTCTACATGAATCCGAGTCACTTGAAATCGTTTCTGGAGTTGTGCACTTCTCGTTCAGCCTTCGTCGTGTCAGACTTAGTTCAATCTGCTTCTACTATTGCAGTCTCCAGACCTCTGATAAGATTTGCCTTCTGAAGAATTTATAGCACCGTTGACTTCTCTAAGATAGACAACTCCAGCTGTCTAAAAATAATTTTGTGCTGGGCTCTTGTGTTTGAAGGTTTTTCTAGGTAAATCATCTTTAATTTCTCACGGCACCAAAAATGTGGGGATGAACGTACTGTGGATAAATAGCCACTTCTCAGGTACATTCCAGGTTCGACCTTTATAACGTTTTTTTTCACTTTACGTACTTACAGAAGTGAAGTAACCTGGCGTCCTCCTGACCGGCAATGACATATTAGCTTAACGTGACAACAGCGTATCAATTCTCGACATCATATTTACTGCGCAGTAAATCATAGTAACGTTAAGAAAGATCCTGCAAATAATAATTTTTTTTTAAGAAGATACACGAAAAATGAAATTTCATTATATTTTGGCTGGCTTAAAATGGTCGTACCGCTGATCTAACGAATATTTTTTTAAGATCATTCCTTTTTAGGTAACCCCAGATAAACATGTTTGTTTTTTAAAACATGTTTAAGTGATAGATTAATGTTTCCGCTGTGCTGCGAAAATGTTTATTCTTGCCGCTTGATAAACTAATTGTATTTAAACAAGCAAGAAGTCAATACGTCATCAGGATCTTTAAAACGGGTTGGACTAACATTAAATTAAATAGAACTTACTGTTATACTAACGTCATGTATTTATTACATTAATTTTGTTTTATTTTTAAAACCATGCATATATTTTTAAATTTCAGAGGAATCAGCCTCATCCGCGACGACGAGGACGACGATGACAACAAACACGACAGAACAAGCATCAACGCCAACCACAACAACAAACAATCAGATATTACGACTACAACACATGGTTCAGTTGTAGTTACTCATACCGCTCTCACTTCACGTAAGAGACATATGGTTATGTTGGGGATTTCGTAACCGTGTATTTACACAATTTCGAAGTGTTCTACATTATTTTTAAGGCTTAAGTTATTTTGTTGACCGTCAATGGAAATGTGTGGGGATAGGCTTGAGGAAAGGAAAGCAAGACGGGTAACGGCAAAACAGCTGTTACTCTATTCACTGAAATTGAGGGATTCAATAATGCTTAATATGCTTGTAAGTGAGTGTTTAATGTTGTTATATTGCAAATATTTTTTGTATATCATATTGATTTTGAAATTCGGCAAGTGACGAATCTGTCATTTTTATGGTAGGCCAAAATGGTTTTGGTCAGGGTTGAGTAATTCTGCAAGAAATCTTTCCAACAATCACTTTATTGGACATTAATTCTTTGATTAACAGTCACCTCCAAACTTTGATGAAGGAGGAGCAGGGGAAATAATTGTTACCTTTCGTAAATATTTTGAAGAAATACATGTACGACTTACCCCTCTTAAGTCAAGTTATGACATGACATGAATTTTGCCAGGTCAATCATTCTTATCTTCCCATGTTAAATATATTTGTCATTACGTTTCGTTCTATCTTATCTGGGGTTCTATTCCATAGGATTTTTTTAAAAAAATGTTTGGAATGAATTAAATTTTAATTGTTACAATCTTGGGGTTTGGTAGTAAAATAATAATTTGATTTAGTTTTAATAATACTAATGTTTTAATGACAATATTTTTAAATGATGTTGAGATTATTCTTTTAGACCAAGGATGAAAACACTTTTGATTTTTTCAATGTTTAACTGTAATTCATTTAATCTATATTATTTAGATAAACTGAGAAGTTAACTCCAAGTAATTTAAATTCTTTTTCCCATTTTCTTTCAAGGTATTCGCATATCACGTCATTCCTAGGTTTCAAAGATCCAATCCAGACTGCCTTTGTTTTGTCAACATTTATCTCAAACCTAGAGATGTTTGCATAAAATTTTTAGTAATTAATATTGTATAAGAGGGATTTCTCTGACCCATCTTGCATCGCTGTTTTATCATATGCGTATTGGGAAATGAGAAATTCAGACTCGTTAATTCTATATCCTGAAATATTTGTGTCGTGTTTTATCAGTTTTGACAATAGTTCAGGGGATAGGGGATTTCCTTTGCGGCAGCCACCATGAACGAAAAACAATTTCGATAAGTCACCATTTATAAAAAATTACATGAAATAATAGTTTTATAAAAGAAACATTTATCCATTTTAAAGTCTTAATCTATTTCAATAACACATTAGCGTTGTTTGTGCCGTGTGGCGGCTGTAATAAGTCTCCCCGTACATTCAATCAGTGTTGTTATCAATTACGCCTTTTAAGGTCGTTGAGCACGATACTTATGTACTTTGTTTACCT